>OY720024.1:2249288-2657209 GCA_963082485.1 Eudonia mercurella | reverse complement strand
CTTGTTAATTAAGCAAAAAGTGTTATATTTCCTAGTGTATTTCATGTTACTTTCATTTCGACATCACCGGTGATATTAAAAGTTCGCCTCATGTAAAACGTTGACTGCAGTGTTTGCTTGCACATCAGACGCTTTATTTATAAGTGATTGATTGATTGATGATTAATCAATCACTTATAAATAATGTTACTGGATTTCATGTTCCTCAAACTGGACCACTATATAATGCTGTATGATAAATCAGGGTTATTTTAAATCCATTGTTACAATACACATGTATAAGTCTACGACATTTGTTAATATAATATAATATAAATAATAATAATAATAAGTAACATAGTGTTTCATTAATGGGCTTACGTTTAAGTATAATATAGTTGTGTATTTTCTGTACAATTTAATGCTGTTGAAACATTGTTAAAATTTAAAATAAAATACAATGATCTCAGAGCTTAGCTAGGGATGCCTATGCCGCTAGAGACACCGATAATAGTAGCTACATATAATAATCTAGAGCTGCTAATTATTAATTACTTTTGGATAAATGTTAACTCCGTTTTACGGATAATGTGGTTGCTATCCATAAGGGTTCTGTGCGGTCCCTACCTTCGTTTTTCTGGTTAGGCTTACTACAAGCGCGGGTCCAGCACACAAAAATGGCTGTGGGTATGGCGACCCGAAAATTGGCCAAGTGTGCGCCGTAATCAAAATGTTATCGTTTTTTTTCGTTTTTTTGTTGTTTTTCTGGATTTGATAAGGTTTTAGCTGTGAATGTGTGCGTTTGTTGTGTGCTGCTCTATGTTAAGAATCACACACGCGCACGGTTCATTGCTAGTTTTTTTAGGGATTGAATATAACCGCAGATAAAAATAAGGAAATATTTATTGACCTGCACAACACAACAATGAAACATACAAAACGGATACATAAAACATACATATACATTGAAACTCGTTCAGTTTTAAAATACAAATAGCACAAAAAAAATATCTTTGATCTCAGTTAAGGTTGTGGGCATGCCCACTGTGCCCACAACGGTGGATCCGCGCTTGGCTTACTAACCTTGTTATCACTGTTGCATAAGTCACAGAGCACGTTGGCAGTGTCGTCTCCACTGGCTGTGAGCATCTTCCTTATCAGGATGTAGTTCAGAGGCAGGGCTGATATCCCTCCAAGAGGTAGGGGCGTTTCGTAGTTGCATCTCGGGCACAGGAGGAACTGCACGCATTTGCCTGATACCTGGTAGACAATTTTCGTTTGAGACTGTCTAGAGAGAAGAAAAAGTTAGAAGTATTTTGTACACAGCGTATTGATAGACAGAAAGGTGGGCGTAGTAGGATAGATATTCAATACATGAATCGCTGCTGTGCTATATTTTGCATGGAATGGTATTACTTACTCACACACACTCTTCACATGGAATTCTCAACCATTCAACACAGCCCATCTTATCAATAACTATCAGATCACAATTATGCTGCTTACATTGTTGTTATAGCGATAGAAGCTAGCCATGCGGACTTAAAACAAGCCCTACCACAATTAATATAATTTCACGAGTCGAATAGGTATAGTTAATATATGCGTTAGAATTCTATTACAGTATACGGATATGGAATAGAGTCCTTAATGAGTACCATCTGTAGGTGTGACTAATTCATTTTCACTGATTGCTAATAATGATGACATTTTAAACCAACTTTTACTTTAAAAGGAAACACTTGAAGTTTGTCTAGTAGTAGGTAGGTAGAGTAGTGGAATCTGGGCTCGAGAGGACCCAATGATCGATAATTCATCCTGTAATCATTCAAAATATAGGTCAGTTACTGATTTTAGTCTATAGCAACAATTAAATACCGACAACCTGCTTCCTCATCGTCATCACTATGACAACCAATGTTATTTTTTGGCGACGAGAATTGTGTCGAACACCGGACTTACAGTGTAAAAGTAAAGTAAAGTAAGTAGCCTATATTCTGTCCCACTGCTGGGCAAAGGCATCCATAATTGAAATCAAGTCATCACTACAATCGATAGGTATTGGCTTAATCACCACGCTTGCCAAATGCGAGTTGGCGATCCCGGGCCATGCATCGAAAAATCTAAAACACACTTTGCCCGACCGGGGAATTGAACCCGGGATCTTCGGGTATCGGGCCGAGCGTTTTGCCACTATAGGCCACCGTGTAATTAAGATTTTTTTATTAATTTTCTTTATTCCAACGCAGCATCTAAAGCAGGGATGGGCAAACTACGGCCCGTTGGCCATCTCCGGCCCGTGAATGATTGAACCGGACTTCAATCGATCATTAAACAAAAATTTTAGTGCGTATGTTTCAGAGAATGCATACCAATCAAAATGTTTATTTCACAAAAAAATATTAATAATATTTTTTATTTAGAGTTTTTATTAAAGTAGTAAGTATTAGTAGTAGTTTAACAGTAGTAAGATAGTGACATGTTTATTTTCTGTTTCTATTGTTTTGAAATATATAATTTTTTACAAATAAATGTATTTATTTATTGAAAAAATACAGCCAAAAATTCAATAGCCTGGTCCGCAATAGACTTTGTAAGTAAATATTGTCACGCAAAGGAAAAAGTTTGCTCAACCCTGATCTCTAAAGTAATTCCAACGGTGCTTCTGATGCTGCGTTGCTGGTCATATTCTGGTAAAGTGCTATTGAACGGTTCAAAGATACCAACCCTCTTTGTGTAGATGCCGCACTTGCGTGGCTTCTCCCAACTACCCTCCGAGCCCGAGTGGCGAAGGTCGCTCTCGTAGCCCGAGCCCGCCGACCCGGCGCACGACGCTGACCTCAGCTCGCCGCCCTCGAGCTGGATCGACGCTGGAATTAAACGGAAAGGTTAAGCGGGGATCACCTAATACAGGCCAAGGTTAATACGATAATGGAATGCGAGCGTTTGTTAGTTTTTTAAATCTATGTTCTGTGCACATAAGTACCAACAGGTTTTTTTTTGTTTGTCAGTAATCAGTACCTAATATTTTTTTTCTATAATCATGGTAAATGATAGATAGATAGATAATGCTTTTATTGCAACACTATAAAACGTAAACATATAAAAAAAAATTACAAAGTTAAAATCTGGCGGTCCTATCGCTTTTAAGCGATTTCTTCCATACAACCAGTCCAATGATAAGGTTGTTGCGAAACAAAAATTGCTAGCATACAAAACAGTTTCAAAATTGGATGTCATTAAAAAAATCAAGACAAAATATGAATGCAAGTGAATTGTTGTTAATTTTTATATGTTCTTTTGGTGGTCAACTTTGATTCTTCTATGTTATTAGATACTTTATTATCACAGTAATTAGTGACTTAAACCTTAACTTATTTATAGTAAAATAAATAAATAAAAAAGGCTCTAAAAAATTGAGGCTGCAAAGCTTTTTTTTGGATAGTATTGAAGTTTTTGACAGATCGACAAGGCTGACGATATGTGACAAATGGTTGACATTTGGCTAGCACTATTTGCGGACGGCAGATATTTTGGCGGGCGGGCGGAAGGAGCGAGTACGTTAGTCATTGTATCGGATGTGGAGAAAACGGCACTTCAAATACCTCGACCTTGTATACGTGGGTACGTGATTCATTTTTCTATTTCGGGTTCATGTAAAATGTAATAGATTTTCGCCACAGAATTTTTTTTCTTGAAATTTTAGGCACGTTGATAAATTTTAAATCAACCATTTGGTAATGGGACCAGTGTTCGACACTTAAGCTCAATGTTCGACACAATTTTCATCTTGAAAAAAGACAAAGTGTTGAAAAAATTCCACGAGCGGGATTCGAACCCGCACCCCATGTCATGCCGGGTCAGGTCAGGTGTAAAATTTATATGTAAATATTAAATGATATAACACAAATTTTTCAAAATAAAACAAAACCGCAGACATGACTCTTCACTTTCCCGCCAAGAAGTCCTTTAAACACCTTAAACGCTATTGGACCGTTATTATTCTATGATTGGACCGATAAACAATTGAATTTTTATTGTGACTGGGTCCGCCGGCGGTCAACCTGTTAAATGTTAATCGTTGTGCTCCATGTCCAGGATATTCTGCTAAATCACCTTTAGTCACTAGACTACCCTTTGCACACCTAATGCACTTTATGCGAAACATCCTCCTTAAATATCAAGGGTCTTACAATTATAAACAAAGGATAGTTTTTCCGCGTTTTGTCTCTTTTACTCTAAGTACCTGGATGACCGAGCTTTTTACGAACAAAACGACGTTTTCTAAAAATGAAACCTAGTTACTAGCTAGATCGATTTATCGCCCCCGAAACCCACTGCATACCAAATTTCATGAAAATCGTTGGAGCCGTTTCCGATATTCAGATTATAATATATATAGGAGTTGCTCGTTTAAAGGTTTTAGATTAGATTTGAAATTACGTTTACATGACAGGAACAAAACACGGAATAACTATTCGGAACTTATTCTTTATTTATTTGTACTAAGGCATCAAGTACCTAGGTACTTACCTAGTACCTAGGAGCCGCACATGACGTGTCGCTTTCGTCATGTGCTGCTCCCGGCCGGCGGGCGCGCGGCTACTTTTTTATCCTGGTGATGATATTCCGATCTGATCCGAACCCCTCAGAGAATCTAGTAAGGCACGGGGACACGCACTAGTACGTGATGCCGTTCCCTCTAGAAAACCTCCGAAGGTGATTCGTTTCACACGGCTTGAGGAACCCTTTTAAGTTTCCCGCCGCCCCAAAAAAAGCGCCGTCTGAGGCAATCAGCAAATTCTCTCCAAAAAAATGATTATAAAATTAGCGGAATCGATACTTTTTGGTGTCTTAAGTGGAGATTTGTAAATGCATTGGTTAACTTGTCTTGCTACCTAACAGTTGATATTTGACTGAAAATCTTCCAATAAGCAAATACCCATCAGCATTGATCATGAGCTGATGATAATGATTTATTATGGATGAATATGGATGGATAGGGAGAACGGACCATAAACTACCACGCGGACCCAGTGCGAAATGGTGGTTGCTAACGACTGCTAATGCAGCCGGGACCAACGGCTTTACGTGCTTTCCGAAGGACGGATAACCTCGAGTTGATAAATTTTTGTCACCCATCCGATGATCGACGAAAGTTGCTTAACCTCAGCACTTGCAGACCAGCCGCGTTAACCACAGCGCCATCGAGCTCCTCCGATAAGCAAATACCTCAATAAATAATTAAAATCAAATTTTATATATAGGTGGGTAGGTTTATAGTAAATCCATATACTCATCATGAGAATAAACAAAGTACAAAAATTTGTAAGTAACAATTTCTGATATAAACTAAAAAAAACGAAGACTCATGATTTTACACAACCATATACCTACCTAGTTAAAATGATTTTATGAATGTGAATTAAAGCAAATACGAAATGATAAATGAAGCAGTTCTGCGTATTATCAAATAAATAATGCTGCGGCTGCGCAATAATCCGTCGGGGGCGCCTGCTCACAAAATAAGGAGACAGAACCGCGCTCGAGCATCGCACGCATCGCTCTCAATTGCTCAAATCGCAAATGCACTAAGCGAGCGATCAATAAGCGATTTGTGTCCGTAATAGCAATTTATCAACCGCAACTAGAGCAGACGCGTTGAAATTGTACAATTTTCGTAACCATATTAACTATCCTTCATTCTAAAGAACATAACGAAGATCACGATCAAAAAGCTAGGTATATACCTAGTACTTACCTGTTAGTAATAATTGGGTCACCTTAAGATTGTTTACGCCGCACACTAGCGCCGCCAATGAAAAAAACGGCCACTTTTTACTATAACGCCGTATTTAACTTAACCCTAACATGTCAGATGTTCATTAGGTGACGTAAAAATGCTAAATTACTTCATTCAAATACATAGTTTGTTGAGTATAATTTGATTTTCTATCTCTAACTGCTAGACATGTTTTTTTTTTCATTGGCGGCGCTAGTGTGCGACATAAACGCTCTTAAACAAGAATGTTGAAAAACAATGATGGCAAGACCAGCCCCCCAACCGCCTAACACTCTCGCTTTCGATCGCTTTGAAAGCGAGGCCCTCGCCTCGCTTTCTAATATAATATCGAAATATAATATCGAATAATATCGCAAGCTATAGCCTATAACTTTCGATATTGCTTTCGAAATTATAAGATGACGCCTCCTCCTCGCCTCGCCCTCAAAGCGATCGAAAGCGAGAGAGTTAGGCGGTCGACCCCCTGTTAGCACGTGGCGCAGTAGACGCTGAGCTCGGCGCGCGGATGCTGGCTGCAGTGCCGGGGTGGCAGCGGGTCGAGCGGCCGTAGCGAGTGGCGCGCGGTGGCCTTCTTTTTTATACACAGTGCCTTGATTTCACCTGATGTTAAGTGATGATAAGGCCATTTGGTGGAAGCGCACTTCACCCGGGATTCTCAACTAGCGAGCCACTGGCTATCTTATCTCTAGCTGCCGGAACACAACAATGCTACAAAGCATTGATGTAATGGCGACATATTTAGATAAGATGGTGGTAGCTAGCCAAGTGGACAAACAAGTCCTACCACCAACCAAACCGAGAGTACTTACACAAAGATGTACCCCCCGCTGGGAATCGAACCCGCGACCTCTGGGTCTAAGCGGCTTCAACTGGTTGCTTTTTTCGGTGATAAGTCTGCCGAAATCCGTGACCGCGGAGGTTGTTGATGAATCTTACCTTCTACCGTCTCCTTATTTTCGGGCCTGGTTCTTGTTATTTTGTAGGTAGAATAATGAATCATGCTGGACGGTACCGGTGGTTTTATCGCTGCTATAGTTTGCACTCATTGTTTATATGTCTGGTATCTGGTTAGAGTATTGCAATTCGCCTCGTTTTCCACCAGACGCGCTTTTTATGCCTTAAAAATTTTCCATTTGTCAACAAAGGAATCCAACATAGTATAAAATAAAGTCGCTTCAAGCTGTCTGTCTGTCCCTATGTATGTATATGCTTATATCTTTAAAACTACGCAACGGATTTTGATGCGGTTTTTTAATAGATAGAGTGATTTAAGAGGTAGGTTTATATATATAAATACATGCATAATATAGTAGAGAAACACTGATGATATCAGCATTACACCCGTGGGAAGCCGGGACGGGTCGCTAGTCATGAAAAGAGCTCACACTAGGCACTCATGAGTTCGATGGCGCTATGGTTAACGCGCCCGAGCTGCGTTTCGCAAAGGCCGGTGTTTGAATGGGTGACCAAAAGTTTATTATCTCGAGCTCCTCCGTGCTTCGAAAGGCACGTAAAGCCATTGGTCCCGGCTGCATTAGCAGTCGTTAGCAACCACCAATCTACACTGGGCCCACATGGTGGTTTATGGCTCGCTCCCGCTTACCATAATGAAAGCTCATGCTCCAGTAGTGGGGACTTACAATCACCTGGTGATGGTGATGAGGATTCCTCTTGATATAAGTATATCCCAAAGTTACTTAGTAAAAGAAAACTAGCAAAACTTGAACTTGAAGCAGCGCAGGTGAGAAACTAAGTGAGTTGCAATTTTGCCATACATATCGAGCTTCGTAGTGTTGTCTATTAGTCTGCGGTTCGACAAATCAACCAATAGATTGTGATGATTTAGGAAGTCTGCTCTGATTATAGGTTTGCTAACATCGGCCACGATGAAACACCATTTGTAGGGTCTTCGTAATATACATACTCGTACATACATAGTTTACGTTGTCGTGATCGAATGGCGAATACCTAAATCTCTCACTAGGCCGGCCGCAGGAACTTCCACCGCAATAGTTAAGTAATAAGGAAGCACGCTGTAATGTTACTAGAGGCACTAAATAACGACACGGTAGAAAGTAAGCTTCATACACACGCGCTCAACCAACGCACACATGACAACCTCTCACGGATATCTAGTTTTGCTTATCTACTCCTTTTGCCTGTTTTACTAAAATCTAGCTAAGCATAAGGACCATAGGTGCCCAGGGCCTCCAATAGGTTAAAGACGGCCATGACTATAAGCACACAACAAGGAGACGGTAGAAGGCAAGCTTTATACACACGCGCTCAAGCAACGCACAACACAAACACAAACACAGATAGACAACCGCTCGCGGACATGGAAGCTCTACCGATCCGATCTGAACCTCTCGTAGGATCTATCAGTGCACGGGGACACGCAGTAGTGCGTAATGCTGTTCCCTCTAGAAAACCTCCGAAGGTGATTCGTTTTACACGGCTTGAGGAACCCTTGAAAATGCCGGCTAAGACAAACAGCAAACTCTCTCCAAAAAAAACACGGAAGCTCGTATCGCATCAGTTGTTCTCGACTGATCCGAGCTGTTCCGAGATCCGTGTCCGTGCAAGGGGTCTATGTGTGCGTTGCTCGAGTGTAGGGCTGCCATTCGTCCGGGTTTCCCTGGATTTGTCCTAGTTTGGAGGGCGTCCGGGCGGGGTTTCTACAATACAATGCAATACTTTTTATGTCAGGGAAAATCCAATTAACTTGATAGAATGGAATAATTAGCAATAAATTACAGCATTTCTTAAAAATTCGGTGCGGCAAATACCCGTGCACTCGACAATTTATAAATTGTTTTTAATAATTTATAATGTATACTATTAAAAAAGAGGTAAAGTTTGTGACTCTGTTTGTTTGTTTGCGGGGGGTAATCTCTGGAACTACTGGCCGATTCCAAAAATTCTTTCACTGATAGAATACTACGTTTCTTGCGGGTAACATAGGCTATATTTTTATAGGCTCAAAAAAGTTTATTTTTAAAGTATTTTATAATTTCGTTGATGCCAAAAAAGAAGAGTTCCAAATTATTATGTTTATTAACAGAGTAGTTTAAGTTTAAGTTGATTTTTTATAAATAAATAAAAATATGATAACTATGTTTTTATTTTATTGTAATATTTTTTTCGAGGGAGTCCGGCGAAAAATCTTTATTTCACCCAATTTCCTGGGTTTTTGAAGTTTTTGTTCTGGGTCCGTAATTTAGCTGATGGCAGCCCTACTCGAGTGCGGTATGTACCAAGCTTACCTTTTGGGTTTCCATATTACGTGCTATAGGCATGCGTTTGTACTCGTGTCACTGCGCACAGGGTGGCTCGGCTATTCTTAGCACCGCCATGACTGAGCCCATTCAGCTCCCACCAATGACTTGAATGGATGCGTAATTAGTAGGTATCTAATTTAAAAATTTCTTAAGCACTTTGTCTGTTTTTCTGAAGCGTTTACAGCAACGCTTAAACCCAACTTGTGGGATGGCTACATAGCCTATGTAGGTAGATAGAAGTGTGTTGAATTTAATTCAGTAGATATTCTAGAGAGTACCACGGAAAGTACCGTAGAGTACCGGGGAGTACCGGAGTTCTACCCATGTATTGAAAACTAAAGAAATTATCGTTTTTAAAACATTTTCAAAAAGTTAAGTAAAATTATATCTTATTTGTAAGCTTTGTCTCAGTGGCATTTTAAATGGTTGTGATTCTACTTTATCGCCGAATAAGAATAAACTCGACAATTGCGCCTTTTAACAAAAAAAATACGTAATAAATAATTAGTAAGTAGGTATGTTATACTAACGTTTGGTTTAAACGACACTAGAAATAGAACTTAAAAAGTCGACAATTAAAAGTGAGATCCAAACTCATGACCTTACATAATCCAGGCGACAGGTTTTCCAACTAATCTAGGTAGTTACCGAGAAAAGAGACAACGTTTTGAAAAAAATCCACGAACGGGATTCGAAACCGCACCCCATGACATGCCGGCATGGTCAAGTGCACTACCAACTATGCTTCTATATATATTTCATCGCAACATAATTTGCGGAAAATTATATATAGCCATAATCATATGTAAGAAACACCCTTACCCTATAGTATTATTATCGATTTATATATTAGCACAATAAAACTCACATTCTTTTAAAAGGTGTATTTCTCCCAACAACCAGTACCTACAGCTCAAAATCAACCGTCCACTACGAACGCCCAAGCCAAAGTGACCGTCATCTAGTGACTCGATCCGCCATGTTATTTTCCCGCCATTCGTTACCGCCAACATTCAGTGTTGCCAGTGAAATAAAAACATTGAGTTATTTCGGATACGATAGTACGTATCAATAAATTGAGATATAAATTACTAAATTATTAATCAACCTATCACATAGTTACCGAAACTTTCATTTCCTAATAGAGTTCACCAAATGCCCTTTTAATACGCTATTTATTACGCCAGCGTTGTTTTATCAATGTTTGGAAAATAACTTTTTGTGTTTGTTTCTTTGTCGTATCGTATCGATCGACGTGTATCGATGTGATTTTATCATGAAAAACAACTAGTAAAGTTACAATGAACGTTATCACTTTAACAAGAAGTGGCCTACAATGTTACACATTTTGTATACTGGGTTAGGTCATTACTATGCTTACAGTTCCAGCAATCCTATAATTAGCGGTTAAAGGAAATCACTAATTCAAACAATATACTTTTATGAAACCTTTAATTCAATATTCTTTACCCTAAATCAATTTTTCTGTTCCCTTTAATAAGTAAATGTGATTATAATTTTAGCATTAGGTTCTGAACGTAAATCTTCTTGAATTAGATTATTTATTACTCTCCACATAGCATATTCATATTTAAACAACTCTGCAGGAGACGGGTCGAATACAAGTAACTAAATAAAAGTTCACCGAAATTTTTCGTCACAATTATTTTTGATTTATTTATTTCTTATGTATTACTTTAAAACGAAATTCGACTGATGGTCGACCAAATGAAAAGTCGAAGAGGCCTCCGTGCTTGGGAGACTCCCGGTTGTTGCCACAAGACAGATTTATTAAATCCACCAACCAAAGGGCGTGGTTTTTTATAAAACCCACTTTCTTCATGTGCTAAATGTTTATGAGTGGGGATGGAGATAAAGCTTAAGAAATTAGAGATGATGAAAAAAAGATTAAAAGCAATAAGTGTTCGCAAAAATAAAAACATTAACTATGTGACATTATAAAGAATTCTTCAATCTCAAGAATTGAAGGAGACATTCATTTCGCAATTATCGTGTTTTGGAGAGAGTTTACCGATTGCCTCAGACGGCATTTTCAGCTTTCAACGGGCTTTTTTGGGGGCGGCGAGTAACTTAAAGGGTTCCTCAAGCCGTGTGAAACGAATTGCCTTCGGAGGTTTCTAGAGGGAACGGCATCACGCACTAGTGCGTGTGCCCTTGCCGTACTAAATTTTCCGAGGGGTTCGGATCCAATCGGTTAGCGGAACAACCCGAGGGCGCCTCTAAAGACTCGGACCTCGGCTCGGGTTGACTGGTTAATGTTATCATGTTGCGTTAAGTTGCTCCACAAATAGTAACTGTGTGATGATGCATCTTGCCTGAGCTATCAGCAAACTCTCAGAAAAGAAAAACTATAAGACGTCAGTCGTGTGTATCATGCATGACTGTAATTATCCTAAACCTCATGTTGTCTTTGTCTAGGCAGTAGTTACTTAGAGTTACCTACTCCGATCTCAAACATACCCACTAAAACTTACACCCGTATTTTTAAACAAGCCTTTGCTAAGCAGTTACTTTTTTCTTAGAAATGTCACTGAGATCTAATTTTTTTTTATAAATAAGTAACGTTTATATTAGAATAGAAGTTTTCTTATTAAATTTAATAAAAATGTTATAATTATTATCAAAATCATAAATTTTATATTATTTTAGACATAACACAAACTTACATACGGAATATAACCTCAAAACTAGCTTGTCACAAGCTTGTCACTATGAATTCTTTGAGAAATCTAACTAGATTGCTTGAGTAAAGATATTGGTGACTATTGCTTGGCTAAAGAATTCTAACTTTTGACGTTTCTAACTTCATCAGTTTACTAAAGAATATAACTTTTTACCTGAGCAATTACTTTTGCTTCAGTATGAGCTTTTACTCGTTTATAAATACGGGTGTTATTATAGTATGTCCATTCGATTCACCGCTAGGTCTGTACCTTTTTTTTTTTTTTTGAGAGAGTTTGCTGATTGCCTCAGACGGCATTTTCAGCTTCACCGGGCTTTTTTGGGGGCGGCGAGGAACGTAAAGGGTCCCTCAAGCCGTGTGAAACGAATCACCTTTGGAGGTTTTCTAGAGGGAACGGCATCGCGCACTAGTGCGCGTCCCCGTGCACTACTAGATTCTCCGAAGGGTTCGGATCGGATCGGGAAGTTCGGATCGGATCGGTAGGTCTGTACCGAGCGGTGAATCGAATGGACATACTACAACAACAAATCGCACTGACATCCTGTGATGTCAGTGCGATTTGTTGCGGCTTCCCCTGTGTCGCCTTCTCTAATGCGATAACTACATTACACAGATTCTATTTTATTAGCTGCACCTATATAGAGATACGGTATGTTATGCCTTAAGCTATGTCGTTTTTTCAATGTAATGTCTTTATTAAAACTATTATATTGTAAGTGCCTTGTAACTGTCGACCAGTGTTACCCTTGATTTTAAAGTTACCCCTGTATGTGGTATCACAGTTTTCAAGCCAATTACGTGTTATTGCTTTCTTCAATCTTTCGCATGTGTCGTCATAATCATCATCATCATCGGCTCATTTTTTTATGTCCCCACTGTTGGGGCACGATCCTTCCCTATGGATGGATAGGGAGAACGGGCCATAAACCCCCGTTGCGGATTGGTGGTTGTTAACGACTGCTAATGCAGCCGGGACCAACGGCTTTACGTGCCTTCCGAAGCACGGAGGAGCTCGATAAATTTTTGGTCACCCATCCGATGACCGGCCTTTTGCGAAAGTTGCTTAACCTCAGCACTCTCAGACCGGACACGTAACCACTGCGCCATCGAGCTCCTCAAGTGTGTATCTTCTTCGCATGTGTGCAGATGATAAATTGTTTTTTTTATTATTTCACAGCGGAGAAGATCTTGGTCCTAATCTTACATGATGGCGATTGGCGATAAAGCTGAAGGTGGAAGCATTTATTTGATAAACCTGATTATATTTTTAGGCTCTGGCTAATATTAATATTTATGCTCTACCTACCTATTTAAAAGCTTCAAGACAGATTGATGGAATACTAAGAGTAGGGATTACTAAACAACATTTTTCAATACAAATTGTTATAATAGGCTCATAAACGCTTATAACAGCTCTTTAACGGCTTCGCCATATGCACAGCAGCTCGCTTTAGGGCAAAGCCATAAAGTTGCTTTATTCACATAAAATATAACCAATTTATATTGAACTACCAACGAGTTTAATTCGGAACAGTTCAGTTAAAGTCGCTATGACTAACAAGTGTCTAATGAAATGGTTTAAATTGGAACAACGAAAGTTCAGTTTTCAATAGTGGGTTCTTTGTAATAGACAATTAAATGTTCCACAGAGTTAAATAAGTGGTTTCGAGTTATTAAATGGAGTCTGAAGTTTTATAGTAACTTTTTAGACATTCGATTACAAAATTGATAATATTGGCCGAGCCAGCCTGCCTTTAATCCTATTAGAGCCTTGTTAGAGCTTGGAAAGCTAAAAGTAGAATAACAAAAATGCTCGGAATCATCAACTTCAGACGGTAAGTCGAATGACAGAAAGATAATACCGAATTCTTAATATTTTAGACCACTATCTTAAAATCATATATATTTATTTCTAAAATGTATAAAGCTTACTAATTTACAAAACTTACCGCCATCAACTTCGCTCCACACCTCCGTCTCTCCTTCCTGGTGTAATCCCTGCAGGCAGTCAGTGCAGAAGTTGTGGAGGCAAGCCAGCAGCCTCGGCTCCACCAGGTCTTTCCGACACAGCCCACATTCCCATTCCTTCACCTGCCCGTTCTCGTAAGCCGACGTTCTAGGAGCAACATTCAGATTTTGGCTGACAGGCCGTTGGATCCTCGGCACCCGCAACGGACTGTTCCCAGCGCTTATTGAGGACTGCTCCAGAGATTTCCTTTTGTCATGTTTCTTCCGCGTAAAGCTTCCGAAAATATAAAGAATACGGTCCACTTCCATTTTTATTGAATTCGCGACATTAAAAAGAACCTAACGCATAGTTTGTAAATTTAGTGAATCTACTGTTCTACATTTAAAATTTTAAAAAGTTCTTGTTCTAAATTCAAATTTTGATTTTTTGTAATGGCGCGCATTTGTCTAATAAGGTGTAGGTTTTTATTATTTTCCCGCTCCTGCTCCTGCTCCCGAGCACACACTCTGTGACTCCCGATGGACGATAATATATCGAATCTGGGAGAAAATAAACGTGCAGTCGTACAAACGCGCCGTGACTGACTGAATAACAAACCGACATGTAAACAAGGGACTGTTATATCAGGAGTGCCACCCCAAGTCGGGTAAGTATAACTCGGTAACATAATCATGCTGAAATATTGTAATTTTGATATTTTGAAAGTAGAGTTCAGATAAAATAGTGAATTAGAAAGAGGCGTTTTAGAAAACCTATGAAAACTAAGTATTACAAAAATTCATAAAAAGAGAATAGGTACTTAATTAAAAAAAAATTGCTTAATTAGGTATTTGCTTTTACTAACATTTGTTCAGTGCATTAAATTATTTAAAACTAAGTTATTTACTGGACCGTAGTTTCTTAACATGATTGTCCATATTATGGAAGCTGAGTCTAGTTGTAGGACATAGGATAATGGTGATTTTTTGTAAAGAAAAGTAAAAAATTAAAATTAAATTTAAAAAAATATATTTACAAAGTTCATTTTTCAAAGAATATGAATATACAGAAGCATAATAGGTAATTTATTTATGACTCAGCTAAACTCATCTAACTGTCACATGTTATTTCCTTTCCTATATTTGAGGGATGAGCGGGGTGACCCGGGTGATGCATTAGAACAAACCGTTCTATTTTCGTTTCTATACCCCTGTGTCGTATCGTATCTTATTTCCTTGACAGAAACGCTAGTTTTTTATAATGTCAATTTTACTTACAATGCGCCCTACATTTTTATCGCTACCGTCCCCAGATAAATCTTATTTTTTTATTTCACAACAGAGTAAGTAGCACTTGACTATGACTTGGCCTTCATTTTATTAGGGTGAAGCGAGTCCATTCAATCACGTAAACCAAGAAAATGAGTTTTTATGGCATTGAAGCAGCGCCTCCTTGCAATGAAGTGTTTTGTAAGATTCTCTTTCCTCGTTTTCGTGCACGGGACTTTGTACTTGTAGTGTAAAATTGCAACTCACCTCGTTTGTTACTAGAAAACGCTGTTTCAATATAGAATAGAATAGAATAATGTTTACAAACAAATAAGAAAGCAGAAGAAGATTAAAGAACCGCTAAACGCACTGAATAAGCGCGATTAGGTAATCCTGAAACGATCTGGCTCGTGCTAACACTACTGGTGTAAGTCGAATTCTCATGTTAACTAAAACTTGCTCTCAGCGTCCTAAAGATTAACAGAAAGTAAGTACCTATAGATAGACAGCTAAACTAATACAAATGCAGTACAGTCGCGAGCACAGCTGTTTTAACACTTAACCATTCGTGGTCCTTTGCTCATCGCAATAAGAACTACGAACCAAACAAGTGTTTATACGACGTCTGTACCTATTAAATTAATAAGTACTACAGTGGTCTGTTTAATTCCGCGCGTGGCAACGGCATTCACACGTGTGAACTGAGATGAACCGCCGGATGAGGTGTGATAAACACTCGCATCTCACTTTTGAGACGTTACCCAGAATAACGGTTAAAATTACGAGAAGTTAGTGCCTAGTTACCTATGTAAGATAACTATTTCCCTACCTAACCTAGGTAGGTAGGGAAGTGGCAGTGTACCTACGAGAGGAAACAGTCGGCATTTTTTGCTTTAATCATTGAAAATAAGGTCTGACGTTTCGAACCCTTTGCAGGGTCCGTGGTCACAGGGAGACTGAGGTGATGGTCGTCTCGTAATTAGTGAGTAGTGTCAGAAACGTCAGGATAAACATTAACTAAAAGTAATGTGTAAAATAAACGCGAGTAGATCCGTAGAAGTTGTTTCATTTCAATGTGTAGTGTTCGCGTAAAATTTAGAAAAAAATGACTTTAAACAAATGGTTATCACTGCTAAATATCTGCACAGCAACTTTTTTGTGTGATACATGTAAAAAGAATCCCTGAGAAATAAAATATGTGAAATAAAGTTTTCGCGTACTTTATTGTTCTCATAAAGTATAGAGTACAATTACCCGAAATAACGTACAATACTTTACAAAGTACGGGTGACAACCCTATCTGCAAGTGATTTTTTACTTTAACAACAATTGTATACAGACTAGCGGTTATCCAGTAAAATGTCTATGTAATTATCTATTTTTGCGGCAACGAAAACTTGTTGAATACTGGCTACATTTCTTACGTTTTTTTGTTGTCTTAAGTTTATTTTTAAGGTCCTGAAACAGCAGACGATCATAATTCCCGCCCCAATGGAAAGTGACCATCGCAGCCATTTAATAGGCGCTTGATAATAGACCCTGAAGCTTTAATTCACCATTATTTCTCGATCCTCTAAACCGGAACATAGCTAGTCATAGTAGTTATAGTTACTCTATAAGTAACAAATTTTCGTTTTAAAAAGTTTACCTACTTTAAAAGTAAAGGTATTTATCAAATTATCAACTCACCACATAAGATCTAAATTAGCTAACTTACTAGTAGTACCTACCTATTGTTTTATATATTTGGTGGTGAATAAAAAAATCAATTGGGTTGTATACGAGTATACATATGACTGATGATTGACAAAATATACACATATATATTATACACTATCACTAACAAAAACTTTTCTAATTTTTCTAAGTCCTGCACCCCCTTTGCGACACCCTAACCCAAAAACTCTTTAAAAACTTCGAAAACAAACTTATTTCATTACCATTTAAATGACATCACTAACAAATAATGTACAATTATAAATATCTTGATTAAATCAAGGCGCGAAAGTAATTCGGTTGGTCAGTCAGTGACCCAATTTTCGCGGCAAATCTAACTAATGTCAGCGAGCCCTAGTTTCGCGCGCGCCCGCGTTCCGAGGCGTCCATTCCGAAACTGATATAGCAATTCAGGATTCACCTTGAAACATTGGCTGCAATAGGTATTGTGCCCAACAGTTTGCATTGAGCTTCCGGGTTGATTAAACAGATATATTATATGTGAAAGACTTACTAGTCTTTACAATATCATAAGAAAGTCGACAAGTCGAAAATTATCGCCTGGTATTCCACTCACTTTACTGGGAACCTTCAACTGCTTAGAAACTGGCTACCTATTTATAACTCTAGCTGTAGGAACACTACAATGCTTCTTTATGCTACCAACAATGTTGTTACATCTCCTCGGGGAATAGAATAGAACCCAGGTCCCAGTAGTTTACCTAATCATTATACCACAGATAAGTTTACATTATCTTTGTACTGTTTTCATTCCCTTCTTTCCGTCCCGCACGAAATTACTTGAGAGAGGAAAGAAAGTGAAGCTACAATTTCTATTTCTCGGGAAAGTCAATAGGAATCCATTGTTATTCACGGCGATTCAATGGTTGTAATAGTAAAGCTACCATGTAAATAATCTGAAGCTACCACAAACGTAGTCGCATGCATGATCGACGTTTGTTTATACATAGACAATATAGCACACAAATTAAATTAGTCACACGTGGCGACCGTTCCGTATTGATTACTATAAACTGCTGACAGCCTGCAGTGATGCCGCATTATTTATTTACTCGGACGGAACTATGCTCCGCGTTAACACATTGGTAGTTTATGTTCGGTGTCAGCATCAGCATAGTAGAGCGAATCAGATATTTTTACTATGGCATAAAATAACAATGGAAGGTTTACGGGTTGAATTACACCATTGTATAATTTGGTACACCTAACAAAATTTATTATTGCGGGAATAACTACCGCGTCCGTCGGTAGAGCCCGTGGATGGCGGAGCGGTTTTAATGGCGGATTTTTAAATCTCATCGGTGGTCTCGAAATTAAAAGTGACAATGTTACTATGAACTATATACTTTTTGCATGATTTACAATGTAATATTTATAAAATACAGTGAAAAAATTAAATGCCCACCCGACCCAGCCAGGAATCGAACCTGGGCCTTCCGCAATCCGGGCGGCTGCACTGACCATTATGCTACCGTAAAGGCTGTACGTAAGCACTGAATTTTTTCACTGCTTTGATATTTGACTGCTTTTTAGCGGCAGCAGTGTCATCTACCCAACGGTTATTGCAACCGATGGCTCTGCAGATTCATATTTACAGATGAAATACCACAAATTTGATAACACAACGCTATAGTAAATTTTACTTAGGCGTCTTGACATGTTGAGAAAACACTGGTCGCTGTTCAGCGGGTCTTCCATCGATAAATCGTTGCTGATACGGTTCGCGAGCACGATTTAAATTGCTATCTTCATGGCCTACGCATAACATCATATCGTAATATTCTGAGTAAGAAAACATCGTCATTTTGGAAAAAAATGGAAAAAACACGAAACAATTGTAGAATATCGATAAGTAGATTTGAAATTGACAACATAACATTTTTAGTGCTAATTGCTACACCTAAGCCACGGTAATAGTATCTATTACCGTGCCTAAGCTGAATTAAATTTTTATAAAATACAGTGAAAAAATTAAATGCCTACCCGACTGATTCTGGGTCGGGTAGTAGTACCTAGTAGGTAGGATAAAATTTATTTACAATTTGTTTAGTAGACGTATACCGTTCGAGAATTTTTGGTGACAAAAATAAGTTACCAGTGACTTTGAATAAAAGAAAAAGGAGCGCTCTCAATAGATAGCGTGACAAATAGTCACTGGTTTAAAAAATCGCCCTCCTGTTTGTAGATAATTTTTACTTACGGGTAAGCAGTGCCAATGCCTTCATCTCACCTGATGTTAAGTGATGATAAGGCCAAATTGGAAGCGCAGGTCACCCGCCCGCCCGGGATTCACAACTACTGAGGCACTGGCTATCTTATCTCTAGCCGCCGGCGGGCTTGATTATTACCGAAAGAAGCAGCCAGTTGTCAATTATTGTATAATTACAACGCGTTTGCTTTAGTTGCGGTTGATAAATTGGTAATAGGTACGGACACAAATCGCTTAATTTACCTATGTAAACTATTACATACATTTTGATCGCAAACCAAATGCACTAAGCGAGCTATATAATTGAGCGATTTGTGTCCGTAAATTAATAACTGGCTGCTTTTTCGGTAATACGCCTGCGGAACACAACAATGCTACAAACATTGATGTTAAGGTCAAACCAAGTACCTACTACACAAACATGTACCCCCCACTGGGAATCGAGTAGTATGTTGATTGCGAGTTTGGATCCCGTAAGAAGTAATGTGCATTAAAACGAGTTTGATCAATCAAGAGATTAAATACTACACAGTATTAAATAGAGGTTGTATGAAATAATAAGTATTTATTTTTGTATTATTAGTGAGGTTTAATAAAATGTCATTATAAACAAAAATAATAGGTACATCTAAAATGAGTTACTATCTCAGACATCTTCATCTAAGTATTTTGAATAACTGAAAGATTAGGTAGGTATACTTGAAGGTAGGGCTGCCCGGATTTGTCCTAGTTTGGAGGGCGTTCTGGGAGCGCCCGGGCGGGGTTTCTAGCAAGTGTCCGGGTGAAACCCGGGCACTTTTTATGTCGATTAACTTGATAGAATGGAATGATTAGCAATAAATCACAGCATTTCATAGTTAAAAATCAAATTAATTAAATCAAAATAGCGCCGCTATTTTGATTTAATCTAAGGTTGTTGTTCGTTAAAGACGTTGTAAAAACTCCGCTTTGACTATAGACCTAGAATATATTTGATTGGTATGATGGTTTAGTAAATATTTAAGTGTTTTAACTTAGTAAAACCTTGGCAGCCTACAATAGTATCAGCGTCAAAACAGGATTGAACTTGCTGCCATGGTCTGAACGTAGCGTAGGTTACCTAGGCATGTATGAATATAGTAAGTACAAACAACAATGTAACTACAGACGTAAATTCCAGATTCAATCGTTCGGTGCGCGCTGATACCACTAACGCATTTATCGCTGGATGCGAGCAGCACAAAACCGGTCGTTGTGGAGATCCTTGGGGGAAGCCTTAGTCCAGCAGTGGACGTCTTTTGGCTGAGATGATGATGATGATGATGAAGCATTTTATAGTTCATATAGTTTTCTTAAAGCATAACACTTCTTTTCGCTTTCCATTTACATTTACATACGCATAAGTCTCATGACCAATAATATTACATTTATATTTTACGATCTTCGTAAACACGTGTTTACGAAGAAACCTTTCTGCAGTGAATATATTGTTACATATAATTATGTTCTATTCATCGCTCCGATGTCCGATCGTGCTCCGATCCATACCATACATACGGTGTCGATAAAATTGTGATAACAAAACGCAGCACCAAATAATAACTGTGGACACTGTGTTAAAGCTAACGAAACGTTGACTTTTGTCACTGTCAGTTTGACATTCGGATCTTGATGTTTGTTGCATTCATCGGCTGCTTGCTCGAAGCTATTTTTTATTTTCCCTGCAAGTGTGGGTGTCGACGAACGTGAAATGAATGTTTATTTATAAAATATAATGAATATTAATTATGTCAGTGCTCATTTATGTGTGAAATAGAGCGGTGTAGCGGTTCGACATGTTGAACGTGCACAAGATATGGCTGTTTTCATGTCTCTGTGTTGTTGTTGTCGTAGTTCTTTATTTTCAAGCAGAAATCGCTCGTTTAGAAGACAAATTCCAGAGAATAGGTAACACTAACTAAAGCTCCTATTGTAACTATCAAGTTTCCCTTGATACTTAAAAGAAGGAGAGACTTATATTCTATTTTTTTACAGAATACAAACTCGCTCAAATACACTCGGAACCTCGACAGTTTTTTCCAAAACCAATAGAAAAAGATGACGATGACTTAGTAGTGATATACAATAGGGTCCCTAAGACGGGATCCACTAGTTTCGTGGGTATCGCCTACGATTTATGTAAAAAGAACCATTTCAAAGTGTTACATATCAATATAACTGCGAACATGCATGTCATGTCGCTCAGCAATCAATATAACTTTGCTCAAAATGTGACGAGATGGCAAGAAGTGAAACCCGCCTTGTATCATGGGCATATGGCATTTCTAAACTTTGAAAGGTAGACTATAAATAGTTATAATTTTTTCATGAAATAAACATATTTTTAAAGCAACTTTTATGTATATTGTTAATCGAATTCCAGGTTGGGAACAAGCTCGCGGCCTATATTTGTGAACTTAATAAGAAAACCTCTGGACAGGCTGGTTTCTTATTACTACTTTCTCCGCAATGGAGATAACTTCAGACCTCATTTAGTAAGAAAGAAACATGGGGACAAAATGGTATGTTAAATATCTACAGTTTATGAGTCTTACTTGTTCTATTTGAACATAGCATGCATGGATCTAGTTGCAAACAAAACAATGATGAACTTATGTTTCAAATATCAAAAACTACATAAGTAAAATGGACTTATAAAAATACATAGATAAGAAGGACACAATCAAGGATTTCTTTAAAAATGAAGTCTGTCAACCATCATATTCATTAACTTTTTTCATTTAATATAATTTTAATTTTTGAAATTTAATTTCATTCCTTATTACCACTTTTTATGACACCAATTGTTTGTACCAAAACATAAGTTACAGTCTACCTTCACAAAACTTAAAACCTAATATTGAATAATAACTATTTTGTTTTTACAAAAATAATAGTCTGCTGGAAGAAATCTCTATTAGAGATATTTTAGATTTTTATTTGTTTATGTGTATTTTTGTTCTCCAAAATGTAAACCATATTTGTTTTGTTTTTGTGTACAAACTAATAAATAAATAAAATATTGTTATACCATAGTTAAAAATAGCTAGTACCTACATACTTGTGTATAATGTGGTAGTATTTTTATAATCCCAATCAATTAAAAAAAATTACAGACATTTGATGAGTGTGTGGAGCAGAATCAACCCGATTGTGACCCCAATAACATGTGGCTGCAAGTACCATTTTTCTGCGGACACTCTGCCCAATGCTGGTATGGTCAAAACATCATATCCTCATAATTTATCAGCTTTCATTAAAATTTATATGTTGCTGTCACAAGGTTATTTACTAATAGATTTTTATAGCCATACATATAAGTGATATAATGATTTTTGGCCAAACTTTATGTTGATTAGCACTGGCATTAATATTTTGTTAATATTTATACTAATTCCTGTTTGTTATAATTCTTGCTAATGTTAAATCTATTTAGACGGCTAACCAATCAACCCTATTTTATCAATGTGCTTTTTATAATGATATGCTTTCATTTGACCACTATCTCGCTTGATGTTAAGTGATGATGCAGTTGACAGTGCAGCACGTCGTTTTCACGACCGTATATACTAGCTGTTGTCCTAATGACCTCCCAAAATTATAACCTCATTAGACTATTAAGGCCAAATGCTAACAGCAATTTTTTTTAAATAACATGTCTAATTATAAGTATATTTTAGGAAACCTGGCAGCCACTGGGCCTTGCAGCAAGCAAAGCAGAATCTAGTTAATCACTACCTCGTCGTAGGAGTTACGGAGGAGATGCTGGATTTCATCTGCGTATTAGAGGCTGCTTTACCCAGGTTCTTCAAGGGGGCCACCGAACACTACTTAAATAGCAATAAGTCTCACCTCAGACAAACAAGTTCTAAGCTAGAACCGAACCAAATAACAATAGAAAAGATACAACAGTCAAACATATGGAAGATGGAAAATGAACTCTACGAGTTTGCCTTAGAACACTTTAAATTTGTTAAAAGGAGATTGCTTTTGAAGGAACCAAACAGTGTAGCTCAAATATACTTCTATGAGAAAATACGACCTAAATGAGACTGTTTTGCGGTTTAACTTATTGTTACTCTTGGTATGTATAAATTGATTAATTGTTAACAATTTTGAAATTTAGACAATTTTATTCTTTATACATTTACAGACAAACCTTCTCAATCCAAAACGCGGGTAAAAGTGAAAAGCTGGTTTAAATATGATACTGTTCCTATTTACCCGACTGCAAAGGAAGGGTATTGTTGCCTTTATTAACAATAATGAGATGAATTTAGTCCCAAGTTTTGGAATAAGAGAAAGAGTTTATATTGGAAATAGAAGGGTACTTTAAAAAATAACTGTCCTCAAAATTTGCAAGATACAGGCCTCGAAGCAGCATTAAAAAACAAATAATTTCTGTCTGGCCTAATGCAGTTTTTGTGATTGACATAATAATTGTAACTTAATTTTGAAGCTTTGTATATTTTCAGATAAATATTTATGATTTGAAGTTATTTTAATTGTTACTATGTTTTATGTATAAAATTAGGTACAATTATATATTTGAATTTAAGAATATTTCTAAGTACACACTATCATTCCATGCAAGAAGCATGTTGCTATGTTTGATAAAATTTAAAAGACATTGAAAACATTTAATATTATTCTTATAGAAGAATATCCAATTATTTTATTATCAGTTCATTAGGCATTACCATATTTTACTAAAATATGAACTGTACACACATTTTAAATTATGCTTAATTTTATGATTTAAATATGATGTTATAATCATACAAGGTTTTGATTTAATGTAAGTTATTTATATTATTATGTACCTATTTGGTGAAAACTCATGGTATATGTATAGCTTTAAAGTTTGCTTAACCGTTGTGTTCATGTCTTTATGTTGATTAATGTCTGTATATTTTGGTATGTTTAAGTTTTATTATCAATATGATATTTATTTAATTAGATTAAAAGACAACGAAATTTATAATTAATTATTTTTATACATATAGGTACTTATTATTGACCAATACTTAATCCAATTTGCACAATGCTCAATAATGAATCTTTACTTTAGTCATAATGGTTCAGCGTTGTTTATTTATGTTTGTACTTTAGATAATTTTGTATTGGTTCAGGATTTTAACTCAACCCAAGATAATATCGCACCCCTAACTCAATAAAGGCGTAAGTCGGCAACACCAAATTTACAGGAGAGCAAAAAACACTTTGTTTTCGCTTTTAAACCTTTGAGAATTATGTTATCTCCATATATTGTATCTCTAAATGATTTGAAATTAATTCTCAATTAACGTCATTCTAGTCTATCTCCCTGTTTATTATATGTACCTAACCTACTATGCTAATCAGTATATGACGCATGATAGTATAATATTCTAAACGCAAATGTAGTTAGATATTAAACACAAGATATACAGGGTGTTTGGTAATATGTGTATAATCCCGAAACATAGCCATGCAACCAAGTATAAATAACACCGTGGTAACAGGTAAAATCATATTTATGAAGATTTACCAAAGAAAAACTCAAATTTATTTTATTATATTATTTTTGTTCTACCCTGACATGTTTTGACTTCTATTTTGTTTGGATCATGAAGTTGACGTCCAAGAACACTGTATCAGCTGGACCTAGGGTTGCCAGTTTACAATTTTACTTAGCTGTAACAAATAACCTTAATGTCTCGGCCATATGGTGCTTTTCTGGTATGTTTTTAATTTTTCGGGGCTCTATGACCTTTGCCCTATTTGCCATATTCAGGTTTATACAGGTATTACCAAACACCCTGTATTACGGTGCATCTATTTTCTTAATGTCTCTCGGCAAACTTTGTGTTTCGGCTGTATCAACAAATTTTCTGGATATCCACCATTAGGGCGATTTTTCTATGCAGGGGTCAGTGGCCCCTTTTGTTTTTGACAAATTTTCTGGACATCCGTGAACATAGGAATCTTAAGAAAGAAATGAATTTCTATTTAAGCAATACAATGAACTGAAACAAATGGCTTTGACAAAAAAAAGGTCGGAAGGTAAACCTTAAGTAAATATGCGTCATTCTATGGTCATCTTCATGGTAGGCGGAGTTAACTACGATCGCCACGTTAAGGCAAAAATGTTTGTAACTGGATATCCTTAAAATTGGTCGTACGTTCGGACGGCGAAACGGATTTCTATCAGTTGTAGAGTATATACAGTTGCTACTACTCCTATTACTTATTATTTATTTATTTTAGAATGAGGGATACCCAGATGTTACTAAAGTTTGATAAACGGATCATTTAAGAATATTTTTTTTTAATTATTCTTTAAATTTGTAGCCTTAATTAGACAATATACAAAAAATTACAAAAATCCTTTGAAAAAAGGGATATCCGTAATAAGTGGGTTAATGAGTTCTTGCAGTAAGCCGGCGAAATAATGAGCATGGAAATTAATATTCGGTTGCATTCGGAAAATGAAATGATTACCAAGATACGTTAAGAAAATAGAAGCACTGTACACACGGCGGCAGATCAACCTATCCAAATCTGTCAAATTTCTCCAATGAACATTGATCCTTATAACCAAACAATAAAGTTCAAAATTGATTGTAGAAATTTGACAGGTTCGGGTAGCTTGATCTGCCGCTATGTGTACAGACACCTGCACGTTAATCTATCCAAAACTGCCAAATTTCTTCAATACATTTTCAACCATATACATAATAGCCCGGTCAAATTAGTCCAAAAATAAATAATACCCTTGCAATTATTCACAAGCTGAAAATTTACAGGCACCTAAGGGACACTAATGAAATCCTGAAAAGTCCCCATTGTTACCGTGTATGCAAAAAAAATTATTCAAGGTAAAAAAAAAATGGGTTTTTTGTATTTTTTGGCCAAACTGTTAGTTTTACCATAAAAATTGTAGATCAGGTAATTATCTACAAAAATAGTCGTTATACTTGTTTCTCTAAGATACGTTTGTAAATGTTCAGCTTGTGAATTAATGCACATGGTCAATGTATATTTTGACCGGGCTATAAGGCATAAAGTTAAAGTTAAAGGCATAAAGTGAAGTGTGTACACTCATAGTGATTGACGTTAAAAACGATTCGCGCTGTCTATAGTGTTCTTTATCTGTAGGCTTAGCAATTATTATCGCAATGATTTCATAAAACTCGTTAACGCAAAAAAGGTGTATGGTGTATTGTAAGAACCTACCTACCTACAGCGATACATAGGTACCTAGTCCGTTAATGGAATTACTAAGTGAAAGATGTCATTTCAAAGAATTTACGACAGCACGACGATTTTAATTGAATTTTGATTCGATTTAAGATTACGATTAAAGATTGCGCTTCATTTGTTTTATTTTTCAAACGCTTGTCGCTTTTTTTTTCATTAGTTATTGGCTTCGTGCGGGTAGCACCTTTAGCCAGTGCCAAAGTATTTTTTTTACAAGTTATATAAATAGACAATATTTCTTATGTTAATATATATGTATGATGACGATGAATGATAATAGAAATGAGAAGTGAGAAATGATATAGGTACCCCTCAACCCCTTGAGTATCCCAGTAAAGATGTGGGGCTTTACTAAGACCTCACGCAGACTTCTTGAAAGAACTTGAAAAGTGACGTTGCTGTGCTGTTGTGTTTCATTAACTAACACTCGTGCACGTTCACGTACACGTTCACGTACACTTAACGGTTAATAATCCACCATTAAATCACATTAATATTTGACATAACACAAATTTTAGAAAATAAAACAGAACCGCAGACATGACTCTTCAATTGCCCCGCCAAGTAGTCCTTGATGCATTTTAATCGCAAAATATATAGTACTTCAATTAAGATGTCCCGCGTGATCTCGAGTTTTTTAGTTTCTTACTTCTTGAGAGTTTGGTGATGACCTAAGACGGCCTTTTCAGCGTTACCAGACTTAGATGTGTCGTGAGCTTACATTTCTGCGTCTGCGTCATTGAGGCTACATAAAAAAATTGATATAACATTTTTTTCGTTATTACTTTTGATTGTTACTTCTACAGACTTCGAGGTAAACAGGGCCACTTGGCGCTTATCCTGCCGATAAGGTCTCTATAAAATACCATAAAGTTAATATATTAACTAATATTAATTAATATATTAACTTTATGTAAAATTTGGCCCTTTGAAGTTTTGTAAATGCTTGTGTGTGTATAAAAATTAAAGTGATAACTGTTTTACTTACTGCTTAGCTTATCAAGAAAAAGCATAGTCACCTACTGAGTTTTATTTTTTATTTTATTTAGCGTTATTTTTTATATTCAACACTCATGGAGCTAAATTTAAAAACGAATATTTCAAGAATGACAGTAAAAGTTGTCGTTTATTTCATTTTATTGAATCATTTTTACTTTATTAACATTGTGATATTAACAATCCATCCACGACAGTTGGCCCAGCTTTTATTTTGCTAATTATATCTGTGTAACGACTTATTTAATTGATGAGCTTTATATTATATTTTCGCATTATTCATTAACATTGCTTTATTATATATGGAATACATAATTGTAAATTAGAAAATTAAAACCACATTATTACCTCATCTTTTTTGGTACCTTTATTTTATAAATATTTTTTTATTTTTTTACTATTGTACCTATGCGTAGGTATCTATTTATAATATCAAATCGTTTGTGGCTAGCACCGAGTTTTTTTTGCCATGCTGGATACGGATGACATAAGCTTGCGAGAACTTGTGACAGTTGTGAGAATAACTTTTAGGACATGTAATAATCTATATATATAAAAATCAATTGCTGTTCGTTTGAGTCGCTAAAATTCGAGAATGGCTGGACCGATTTGGCTAATTTTGATTTTGAAATATTTGTGGAAGTTCAGGAAAGGTTTAAACGGTGAGAAACATAAATAATAAGTAACGGAAAATACTAAAAACGACAATTAAATTTTCCAATACAAAATGATGTGTTTTTTTGTCACGGAAACTGTCAAAGCGGTACGAAATCCGACGGGTCAACTAGTATTTTAATAAATTACATGACTTTTTACATGATTATAAGCTGCCACCGCGTAACTTTTCAAGTATTTACACTTTGACAATAAATGTCGATTTACTTTTATTCTATTTACCTTTTATTTTCCTTTTTTTTCATTTTTTTTAGCAGAACGGCGAGGTACACACGCCTGCCCATCAACATACAACAAACTGTCAAATTTCTTCAATAGACTTTGAACTTTAATGCCTTAAATATATACCGGCTCCAAAACGAACAATAATTGTACCTATATATTTTCCTAAGAAAGAATATAAGATTGAGATTATTTTCGGATTATATTTCTGTCTGTCGCATAAACTTTAGTGGGTGCCCGCGATACGGGGCTCTCCTGGTGTGGGACCTTCGATCAACAATCACGAGTTATGCTTCCTGTATTGTTACAATGTCACTGCATTAGTTTTTGTTTTATTGTTCTTAATTTGTTGTACTTAATTTTAGTGCATACTATGTAACAAATTTAAAAAAATATATATTTGTATTTATTTGTATTTGAGTATAATAAGGTTAATTGCAAGTAAATTGAACAAACTAAACTACGCAATTATTTTTTACTTTTTAGTGTAATTTTTTCAGTCAATTTTTTTCAAATTAACACGTTAAATTTCCCATACAAAATTAGTATGGCCGCGCGGCATCAAATACCTAAATATGGACGAAGACATTTCAAATAAAATATATGAAACCTGTCACTTATTATTATTGACACGTATTTAATTCTATGTGCGAATTATTTTATGCATTTGGATATTTCATTCCATAGTACTAGTACAGTCCTGAGTATTAACATGCATACAGTTTTGATTAGTTTTGAATCTTATTACATTGTGTAATTGTTAGAGTTGGAGTCACAATGTTTTTTATTTTTTCCTTTAGTTGATGGCTTCGTGCCATTAGCACATTTAGCCATTGTCAAAGTAATTTTTCTTACAAGTAACACATAAATAAACAACTTCTTTCCTGTAGGTATGATGATGATGGATGATAATATAGATATGAGAAGTGAGAAGTCATATACCCCCAACCCCTCGAGTATCTTAGTAAAGATGTAGGGCTTTACTAAGTCCTCGGGCGGACTTCTTGAGAGAATTTGAAAAGTGACGTTGCACTGTTTTTTTTTTCATTTGCCAACACTTATGCACACTCACGAACACTTAACGGTTAATAATCCACCATTATTTTACATTAATATTCGGCATAACACAAATTTTAGAAAATAAAACAAAAACGCAGACATGACTCTTCACTTTCCCGCCAAGAAGTCCAGTCACAATGTTAATGCTCGTGACTGTACATATTCCTAGTACGGTCTGGCAAAAGTAAAAAAATAATGAGGTCTATTATCGCGCGCAACTTTTAACTCAATCGGTTTATTCGATGTTAATATTTAGTTTTAACTGATTATACCATTTTCTTAGTTGAATTAACGGAATAATAACTAACGGTCAGTCAGTATTCATGTCAGATGAAAACTCGTTGTATTTTTTTGTTAGAAAGGTTTTTTACCAAAATTATATGGTTTGTTTTCAGTATGGTTTTCAGTTACACTCAGCATCTCAGTAAGCATAAATTGTCCTTCGCTTTATCTATTTTTCTATTTCACGTTGTTTTGTTCAGTTCTTTATTAACTGTATTGTTAGCTAGCTTAATAGTAAAGAGATAAATCACATTTTAGGACTAAATCTCTTAATAAAACACTAAGCGCCTTACAAATAAACAAAGAATAAGGTCCGAATAGTTATTCCGTGTATTGTTCCTGTCATGTAGGTAAACGTCATTCCAAATTAGAGAAAACGAGACAAAACACGGAATAACTATTCGGACCTTATTCTTTGTATATTATATGTAAGGGGGTAACTGTCTACTTAATTTCATTACACACTGCATTTATTACACATAAAGATAGCGAACAATATTGTTCTGTAGTAGGTACACACACGCCTGCACATCAGACCTGCCCCCCAACCGCCTAACTCTCGCTTTCGATCGCTTTCTAATATAATATCGAAATATAATATCGAATAATATCGAAAACTATAGCCTATAGCTTTTGATATTGCTTTCATATTGCTTTCGAAATTACAAGATGACGCTTCCTCCTCACCTCGCCTTCAAAGCGATCGAAAGCGAGAGAGTTAGGCGGTCGACCCCCTGCACACAGCTGTCAAATTTCCTCAATAGACTTTGAACGTTATGTATATGGAATATGGTTGAATATTTATTGAAGAAATTCGACAGTTTTGGATTGGTTGATGCTGCTCATTAACCTATCCAACCTATCCGTCTGTACGATCGACAAATTTTAAGGATATCCAGACATTTTTGCCTTAACGTGGCGATCGTAGTTAACTCCGCCTACCATGAAGATGACCATAGAACGACCAATAGTAAACCTTCCGACCTTTTTTTTATTAAGGTCATTTGTTTTAGTTCATTGTTAAAGCTTAAATAGAAATTACCTAATTTCTTTCTTAAGATTCCTAATGGTGGATGTTCCCGTGGTCGATCGATGTTGGGATTAAGCCACAGTGGATATCCAGAAAATTTGTAAAAAACAGGAAAATCGTTCTAATGGTGGATATCCAGAAAATATGTTGATTAAATTCAGCAATCGGTCAAAGTCAAAAAGTCAGCAACATCTAATGTTTCCTATCATTAACTGTACCTACATCAAGATTGTGGAGACAAACCCTTTAATATAATTGAAACTAATTGTTAAATATTAATAAGAACATAATATATTGAAACTGTATACACATGTGTAGCGAATCTATAAATGTTAACATACTGTATATATAGCCTTTCTTAGATGTAAGCAATAGATTGTTCTTCCATTTGTGGTTATGATAATATCAGCGATGTACATAATCCTGTAAAAAACATAGTTGTATTGTTCCTGTGCAATTCGTAGCAAATGTATTGTATATTAGAATTGGGACGGTTGTTCATTCCTCAGATGAAACTTGTATATTTGGTATTATCCAACCAAATGAAAATGTCACTCGTGATTTAAGAAAAGAGGTGCAATTCTTAAATCTAGTCTAGTAATTAAAAATGAAATAACGGAGATTTTAAATTTCACGCAGTGTAAGAATTATTGTTACCGGTTTGTAAATCGTAACCCATGTAAGAAATGACACAATTTCAAAATGGATACCTACAGATTAAAAAGTTATATCTGAGGGTTGAAAAATCGGGTCTTAATAGTTTTATATTGATTGATATTAATTGTCTTGTCCTCACTTAAATATTAAGATGTTTAATATTCCGTCATAATTACAATTTTTATTATTATTATGATGATTTATTGAATATGATTTGCAAATACATTCTTCCCGCTACTTAATTTACAATCACTAAAATACAAGAGTTTATAATTATATCTTATAAATATCTGCCACTGATAGAAATGTTATATAGGAAAGATGAACTAAATATTTAATAAATAAATATTATGTAATTTATGATGAAACTGTCTATATTAAAAGCAACATCCGATTCCATACAAACCCAATCTTACCATGATAACGTCAATTAATTTAAGAAAAAAGTTTATGAAAAAATTCCACAAGCGGGTTTCGAACCCGTACCCCATGACATGCCGGGTCAGGTGCACTATCAACTATGCTATCGTGGCTCTGACCTGACCCGGCATGTCATTGGGTACGGGTTTGAAGCCCGCTCGTGGATTTTTTCAACACTTTGGCTTTTTAGGGTTCCGTACCCAAAGGGTAAACGGGACCCTATTTCTAAGACTTCGCCGTCCGTCCGTCTGCCACCAAGTTGTATCTCATGGACCGTGATAGTTGGACAGTTGACATTTTCACAGGTGATGTATTTCTGTTGCCGCTATAACAACAAATACTAAAAATTAAAATTAAACCAATATTTAAAGGGGGCTCGCATACAAAAAAAATTTTTTTTGCGGGTTTTTGATCGTTATTGATAATGGCAATAGGTAAACGCTTGAAATATTCACAGAATATTGAGTAATTATTCACTTTAAAAATAGATAATTAAATTAAAATAAAATTAATATTTAAGCCATACAACAAACGTGATTTTTTCCAATTTTTTTATCGGTCTTAATAACGATAACAAGTAGAAACTTGAAATATTTTTATAGATAATGGTACGGAACTCTTAGTGCGCGAGTCCGACTCACACTTGGCCGGTTTTTTCAAATTGTAATTTGTTCACAATTTGCGTAAAATTATATGTAAATAATCCAAAAAGTTTATTTTAATATTATGGTTTAGATTGATCCCAAGTACCTACTGCTGCTATATAATATTTCAATAATTAAAAAAATCTCTATCACACGAAATCATTCAGTATGAGATACTTATTAGGTTTATCACTGTCTTGTAGTCGACAGTTTATTGAAAAGTAACGTAAAAAATACTCTTGTATAAAAGCATTTCATTTCTCAAAACGTAAAAGACTTGCACTCTTACATTCAAACTCGATTCAATGACACATTATATACAGTCATAAGTCCCCCCGTGACAACTTATATAAGCAAGCACCTACTGAATAATTGATGCATAATGGAGGCTAATACAGCTTACAGAGAAATTGAAAGTCAATCATTAAAAGGGTAATTTACAATTCTTATATTTAATAAATGGTGCCACATTTACTTTTCGTTCATAATTGAGGACGGACAGGACAAACAGGTTAGCGGGCCTTAAAGCAGTAATTGAATACCACCGCCTATAGAAGTCTTGAAAAGATTTCTTTACGATCCCAAAAATTGTAAACAGCGGTTGGATGGAATGAAGATGAACTCTTGAGTCCACGAGGAGTAGTAGACCGAAAGGCGACAGAAGTACTATTTCCACGGAACATCGCTTCAATGTACTGGTTGAAGACAAAGAGCTGGCATCTCTCTGTTACCTCTTTACTTTTAGGTCGGCTATAATATAAGTAACACGACTTTGTACGGAGTTAGGTCATCAATCATTCGAGTAGCACGACTTTGTACGGAGTTTGGTCATCTATAATACGGGTAGCACGCCTTTATACGAAGTTAAGTCATCGATACTGCGAGTAGCACGACTTTGTGCGGAGTCAGGTTCTTGATACTGCGAGTGGAATGACTTTGTGCGGAGTCAAGTAGTCGATAATACAAGTAGCAAGACTTTTTACGGGGTCAGAGTGCCTGTGTGAGTTTTGTTTACTATCCGTATTTATTCGATTACGTTTACGAAAACGAAAATTAGTATGGCATTGAAGTAGCGCCTCCTACGCAACATACGAGAATAGTTAAAATTTTGTTATACAAATTTTCGTTTTCGTTAACGTGATCGAATGGCGACTGAAACTCCCACTAAGCATCCAGATCATCGATAACACGTTTTTGTTTGAAGTCTAGTCGTCGATAAAAAGAGCAGAACGACTAGTAATACGCCTTATACGAAGTCAGATCGTCGATGATAGGAGTGGCAGGCCTCTGCACAGAGTCAAGCTGAGCGCGAAATCTAGATTTAAGATTTGGTCCAACTGGCCTAAAAACTCAGTCCGTTGTTTAAAATTGATAAAAGCAATGACTTATACGAGTAAAGCTAGATTCTGGTGCACATAGCCTTTAACCCTTTAGGTGTCGAAGGCATTAAAGTTGCCACCATAAATTAAACATTATGTACTTAATTGCAATAAGATTGAAAATCAATAAAAAATATTCGCTGTAACAGTCAAACATTGAATACAACTAGAGCTTATAGTTTATGCCTAGGCAAACAGGACAAAACACATGTTGACTAGGAAAACAAAATTAATACTTCGCTGAAACCTAGAAAAACGTGTCAAGGTGAAATTGTGCAGTGAAGTTGTATGTAACTGGATGTGTTCTAATGGTTTATGTTTCTTTATTGGCGAATTATTTTCTTCTAACGTATGCTCAACACGCTATTGATTGTTATTTAATGAAACGTTTAGAAACAAAAATTAACGTAGGTAGGTACTCAATTTTTAAGACTACCCTACATATCGGCACGAGATACGACTGTAAAATCTGTTGCGGAATTTTCACTAGCCATCTAATGTTGCATTTTACTGTTGCAAGCACGATATAGTTTGTTAAAAAAATATGTAATTAATGTATAGTTTTTCGGAAGTTATTGGCATACATGACTTAAAAATGTGCAATACTGCATTTAATAAACTGATGTTTTTATGAAAGTTTTTAATTGTCCTTACATAAATTTAAGAAATACCCCCACGTCGGGCGCCATCTCATAAAACTTAAGATATCACTTAGTTGTAATTTAATATGATGCAAGATATTCATTAGTTATTTACTTAGATATTACTAATGTAGGGTTAACTCACTTGTTTTGCTGGTAAAGCAACTATGATCTCATTCTTAAGTGTTATTGCCCCATAATTTACAACGGCGTACAATACAATCAGAATTTAAGTTTTAACATGATAATTACGGTCTAACCGAATTTTATGGAATCGATGTGTATGTATTCTCACATGTACGATATTTTATATGTGAGTAATACCTCCTGTAAGCACACATTTCAAACTTTGTCTTCCAAGGCGGCTAAACCTATCAATTATCAAAAGTAAAACGAATATGAATCATCGCCATCGATATGAAGTATCGCCGTCCTCCGGCTGTCCGGGTCACTGAAAAATTATTGACCCTAATGACTCAACGAAGTTTGTTCTCAGGGTGAGCAAATATTCCAACACGGCAGGCTAATGCAAGCCGTCTTGCATTCCGAATGATAATTACCTACTCACACAGTACTTTCATTGAGGGGGACGTCGCGTTAATTATTCAATTGATTTGCTGTCTCACTTTGATCGAAAGAAAATGCTTACGCTAGACAGAGACATAGAGTTTTACCCAGCCAGCCATATGAAAGTGAACGTGTAAGTGTCAGTTGTGTATTAGGCGCGAGCGATAGCGGCTGGCCCGCGATGCCAATTAGATTCAAACCGCTGGCAGAAATGCTATCACGAAGGCACAACTTTCGAATAACCAAAAAGAAGTCGGTCAGTTAAAAAGTGGAACTTGTGAAGATGAAATAAATTATTTTGAATTTAACGGTTTTTATTTAGTTTGTTTTGAGGTCTGTTTACGAAGGTCGCGTCCTTCAATCGATAAACTATTAATTGTGACAACGTGTGATTGCCCGTGGCCGGCAGACAACAGCGCCGGACGCGCGTTTTGGATATATTTTTTTAATAAGTGCCAATTTAAGAATAGTTTTCCTACCTTACTACTGACGTTGTGTCGTAATTTTGCCGCCGAAAAGTTTTGTATATATCTGCATCTTCATGGAATATGGGCATCTGTTTAGACACTGGTAAGGAAACATGTTTTCAGTTAAAAAGCCTTGTATACGATAAACAATACATACTATTTACTTTTACGAAGTTCGTATCTATAAACAATATTATATAAAAGTGCTTATAAACAAAAGTACTTATATAAATACAAAAGTTAGTTGTAAGAAGGTTGTAAGTATTTTAAGTGAAAACCAATAAGTCTGTACATTTGTACTGTTCAGTTTTACTACTGTAACTATTAACTTTTTACCTACCCTTGAATGTAGCTATTTACTTTCCAAACTGCTTACTTTACGACCTATAGAAGCAAAACTTAGCCTAATTGGCGCCCAACGTGGGACCGGTATGAGGTAATCTGATTTACTATCAAGAATAAAGATAGCTGGTAATTTGTTGCTTTAATTTAATTACCTATGTTTGACTGCCTAGTTATGAACCAGTGTACCTGGCTGGGTCAAGAGTACTTTAAACCGGTGAGCATTTATGAAGAAATTAATGATAGAGGATGAAGCGAAAGCGAAAATTCTATTTTGAATTTGATTATATTAAACAAACTGCACATAATAACTCAAATTTACAGTGAACAAAGTATAACACAATTAATGCCATTTCTACTAAAAGTTTGTCAAACTTAGTTTGCACACCATAAAAAGTAAGTGAGTATGTAAAGATCGTAGCAAGTGGCAAGAACTGGCCTCTGACTACCCCTACGGGAGACAGGTGTGACTATATGCATAAGATTTCCGGTTTAAGACCCAGAGGTCCTGGGTACGATTCCCATCGTACACTTTGTTTGATTTTTTGGTAGGAATTGTTTCAAGTCGGCCTTATACGTGGTGGCATATTACGGGACTACTCCCGTCTTATCTAAATATGCCGCCACTGCTACTAGCTTTGTTGTGTTCGAATAGTTAGTGATAAAGCCAGTTTCAGTAGTTGAGGATTCTGGGTGAAGTGTACTTCCACTTTCACCTTATCATCCCAACATCAGGGGAGATAAGGTCCAAGTGCTTACCCGTAAAGAGTTTAAAAAAACTATTAGAGACAGTAAGTTTTCAAATAGGTAGGTGCCTAAGACCTGTTTATTTTCCCATCTTTATATAAAAAAACTTAACACGTTCACTGTGTTAAGGGGTCTTTTTCTCCCCGTAATTTGCTTTCATTCAGTGCGGGAGCAAAAATCGTGTCTACTCGCTGGTGCGGGAGCTGTATCTCTGAGATTTTTAAGAGTATGAAAGAGATAACTATATTTTTATGTAGCTTGTTAAATATGGAAACAGTTGGTTATTTAAAAATATATCCTCACCAATGTTGCGTAAGGTTTTTCACAGGCGCCCGATACCAGATAAATACGATGTTGTCACTAGCTCCAAAAGTAGCGAACCTATCAAGAATTACGTAATATTAACTTGAGCCACGAACAAGTTACTGAAGAGAATTTACTTAGTTCTTAAAACACCCAAGATCACAATTTTGGAAAATGTTGTTTTAAAATATTAATAATTTAAATTATTGTTTCTTTTATTTTCCATCACTATGACTTCATCGTTAAAAAAATATTCTGTGCTTTACGGGGCAGTAAAACCCCCGTTTTTTTTTCTAATGGTATTCTATTTCTAATGGTAACGGGGATAAATAAGCCCCGGACATTTGTTTTCCTTATAATTTCATCAGTTTTTGCCAAATCTACTGGCGAAAAGATAATAACACAGCAAATTTATTATTGTATCAGATAAAGAAATAAAAAAATGAAAATCATCAAATTTCAGAGAGTTACAGGTGTTTTAAGCAATATAGGTGTATGAGATGCTTCTACACCCGTAACGCACAATGGAGTAGTTATGAACGGTAACGCACTTAAAGGGGTTTGGGTAATTTTGGCGTCATTGCCAAATTTAGCGGCCACTCATAAAGCTAATAAATTTTGAAAGAACACATCAAGGGTATCAAACTTTATTATGAGACACATATAGCTAAATTTTATCGGGGCTGAGATAAAAGGCATTTTATATTTTTATTTTTTATCATAAATATCGTCAATATAAACAAAAATGTTATGCAAAAAATTTTAAAGCGACATTGTTGTTGGTAATTATTGGCAATGTTTGTAACCCCTTTTACAAACATGTGACGCGACTAAGATAAAACTAAGTCAAATAAGCCCAAGATATGCTAATTCGTATACCTCAAATAGAAGGCAATCAAAATCGGCTCATCGATTACGTTATTTCTAATAATGTCAACAGAAGAAGAGCTGATTTCCAAGTCCTGAATGTGGAAGTTCCTGAAATAGACGATTTTCCTCAATCCTTACCTTACCTTGTATATGCCACGCATCTATGAAGTGAGGCTATTGAGAAACACGGTGAGGATCTTGCCGTGTCTCTTGACATCTTTAAGGCCTTTGACAGGGTCTGGCACGCTAGCCTTATAAACAAGCTTCCGTCATATGGAATCCCGCTTGGCCTATGCAATTCTGAATATCGGACTTTCTAAAGGAGCGATCGATACGTCTGATCTACAGGCTATTGATGCCGGAGTTCCTCAGGGGTCTGTTCTGTCTGCAACCCTATTCTTGCTCCACATAAACGATCTGTTGTTACCTACCCGAATTCTGCCCTAGAAGCTATCTCCGACTGGGGTACTGCTAACCTGGTCGACTTCAACGCCATCAAAACACAGGCGTGTTTATTCTCTGCCAAACGGAGTCCCTTCCAACTGACTGTGGTGTATCTGTGCCGATATCTAACCGTCTTAGCCGATAGGTATGACCATTTCTGCAAACCTAAACTTCGGCCACTACATAGAGTCCATGGCAAAAACCACAGCAAAATACTTGGCATCCTTTCTAAGGTAAGGCTACCGCCTTTTTATTACTTTTTTTTACTCCGGGGCAGTTGCTTCAGCTTTACCAAGCACAAGTCCGATCATATATGGAACATCTACTGCTGCCACCTCTGGGATGGATCTGCCAAGCATCAGTTAGCCACCTTAGACTCTATTGAGAAACGCGCTAAAAGCGTCATTGACGACTTCAAACTCGTCGAACCCAAGCTGCAGAGTCTTGAACATCGACGCAAGGTTGCCAACCTTTCGGCATTTTATCACTTTGGGCAGTGTGCGATGGAATTACACGAACGGATACCACCTTCTCCTTTTCATATTCGGGGAACTAGACGTGGACTGATATCACACCCTTATACTGTCAACATACCGCCTATATGCACAAAGCGCTTTGCGTCATCATTTTTGATGCGGATAGCCTTAGCTAGGAAGGGAGTTCCACTCCTTAGGAGTGGAACTCCCTTCCTGCGGATCTGTTTCCTGAAACGTACAATTGTACATTGTCTAGGTAAGTATGCTACATCCTAGGCCGCATCATCGCTTACCATCAGGCGAGATCGCGGTCAATACATATCAATACTATACATCAATACTTGCCTATAGAGAATTTAAAAAAAAAACAAATAGAACAAGCTCGTAGCTACTACGGAGAGCATATCAAAAATGGATCATATTCATAGAGATATGCAAAGAAACTCATATTCAAGCGTTTCAAAGCCGCCTTGATATCATTGAGCTAAGGCTTTTGAGAGGCCGAATTCAGTCGCGGCATATGTCGAGCAGAATTTATTATATTTATATAGGTACTATTCGATAGTGGTTTACAGGGGTCTGAAGTGATATTAGGCCATTATTGTTCTTGTGTTGTGGGAAAAAGAACTTTAGGTTGCTGCTCCCATATAATGTCCATTAAATGGTTTATGAGTTGGGGCAGATACCAAAGACAACTCGCCCCGCCGCCGCGCCGGCCGGCACAGTTCCTGGATACGATTATTCGTCAAGATATTGAAAATAAAGTATATGACGAACCTGACATTTAATAAGTTTTCTGTTTAGAAACTACAACTTGGCTGATAGTGACAAAATGATGTTTTAATTACCTCTAAGGCTAGGTTAGGGTTAAGTAAATTAAAGAAAGTGTGCAATTCTACCAAAGTGATTTCAAACTGTATTATAAAAATAAGTAGAGTAGACAACACGTACATCAAGTTACCCATATGGTTCACTATCATCATTCCACTCACTGTTCCCAATATTTAACTATTGAGTCAGAAAATATTGTTATTGGTATTCAACTTACGTGTTGCTGATATTAAAGAAAAAAACGGGTTTTAATTTTTCAGTACCTACAAATCGGCAATTTCCTACTTTAACCCCTATACTATCCCACTGCTAGGCAAAGGCCTACATCGTGGAAATCAAATCATTGTCACTATTGATGGTTATTGACTTTTAATAACTACCTACACACTGATAATAATTACCTTTGCATAATTCATAATATATTTGATAAAAATACTATGGGTATACACTCGAACACTCTGAGGATTGTTCGGCCATTAGGGCTTGAGGAACCTTGAGTTTCACGCCACCCCTAAAATCCGGGTATATCTCTCTCTTTAGGTTATCGAATGGCACATATAACTAGCATTAGGTACGCATCCTGTTAAAAAAGAACACTTTTACACAAATGGCGGCTTTGGCTCATCCTGTATCTCAGATAGTTTACCTACTTGTCTTGTTGACAGAACAAAACAATGAAGAGTTGGAGAGCACAGGCGGCGAGGGAAGCCGGCGCGAGAGCGGCTGGGCCGGGCGCGCCACGCCGCCCGCCGCCTCCTTCCCCATGCAGAACTCCAGCCATGTCAAGTTCGAGCCGCCCAACGTGCCCGTCATATTCGTGCTGGGTACGTAGGTACTTACCAAGGGGCTGGTCGAGATGGCCGAGTCGAGCGCGCCACGCCGCTGTGATAGAAATAATGCAAATAAATCCACTAGCCGCGTCGCAACTTCGCAAGTCGTCAGCGGACGTGGCCGTCGACGAACGTCTGACGTCTAGCGGTCAAACCACTGGTCTCAGACCTAGAGGTTCGATTCTTAGGGGTAAAGCAATAGATTAAATATACCCTGGATGAGTGATAACCACATCCGTCTCTTTGGTTTACCGATCATGAATGACCTATCCGATCCACGGTCTCCAGACCAAGAAAATATAGCTAGCTCCTCAGTTATTGAGGATTCTGCGTGAGACGTGCTTACTTCACCATATCGTCCTTATCGTTTACTTACTTACCATCACGTGAGATAAGGCCACTCCTCGTTTGTGAAATCAAATACACAAAATCAACTTATACTAGCTATTGCTCGCGGCTTTGCTCACGTGGAATAGTGATTATTTGTAATAAGAGTCAAAACTCGTCAAAATCTATAGGGATAATCCTGAAACTCTTCATAATCTCTTTAAAAATAACACTTTTCAGTACAAACTTTCCACCCCTATTTCACCTCTCTAGGAGAGGTTTTTCGAAAAATGCTAAAACATGTCATTCTTTATTTTTATTGGAAAATCTATAGATCGATTAAAATATTCATTTTTATAGTTATTACTTCATAAATAACGATATCCCCAAAAAAACTTTATCCGTTTTAAACAAAACTCCTGAGACACGTCATTCTTTATTTCTTTTCATGAAGCCAAATACCAATTTTCATGTATTTTACTTCAAAACTGACGGACTTTCATACAAACTTTCACCCCCTATTTGAACCCCTTAGGGTATGATTTCCGTAAAATCCTTTCTTAATGGCTGGTTACGTCACTCAATTAACCTACAATTTTATCTAATTAGCTTCAGCGGTTTAGGCTCGGCAATGATGAATCAGTCAGGACAAGTAGGTATATTATAACCACGTATTCATAAGCCGAGTTTATACTCTGATGCTTATCTTATGAAGCTTATGCTTTGAATAGTTACCTACATATTTGTCTATTTACACTAATTTGAAAAATTAAGTTCATAAGATAAAATTTTATTAGAAAAATCAACCAGTCTCAGGAAGGTCCAGTGGGAATCGAAGCCACGACCCTTGGACAGCGCTCAAAGCATTGGACCGGTAATCCAAGGGCCGCACATAATATTGTGAATGCAAAAATTAAAATTATAAAACAAAATGTAGTTAAAATGACGAGAACAAAATACGGAATATCTATTCCAAGCATGGTATAAGTCTACAGAGAGTATAGGTACATAGTTGTAGAATAAAAAGAGCTTTTAGCTGCGTGGGTGTTACCGTAACTAATAATGAAAGAAAATAGTCGATTCAACACCACAAAACCATTTCAGCATTACCTCTGTAGACTGAAAAGGGTCGATTCAGTTCAGTGTGGCTAAAAAATACGTAGGTACGTTAAGTATTGCTAGGTCTTGCTAGTTTTGTCTAGGCATTACAATTTAACATTATGTTCTGCAAGAATTGCTAGTCACTCTCATGTTTATTCATACTGGTGTTATTTCTAGCTATTAAAAGGATACTTTTGGCATACCCCATTGGAGAAGTAACAATAAGAGAAAGTCTAAAGCGAATTTTAAGGCCCATAAGGATAAGAAACTATTTTTATACTACACCTGCTTGGAAAGTACCTTGTTACTTTATCAAATTTACGGTAGAAAGTACGTCATTGCATATCGAACAAATATGCGGGGAGAAAACGCAAAAACCACGTAAGAAATGGATTTTCATACACTTTTCTCTCCCGCTCAGATGCGTTTTCTCCCCGCATATTTGTTCGATATGCAATGACGTACTTTCTACCGTAAATTTGATAAAGTATCAGGTGTAGTATAAAGCACTATGTATCACTCGAGAGAAACTGTGATTCCCGATCTCGGGTGTTTTAAAGCCCTCGCCTACGGCTCGGGCTTCAAACGACACCCTCGACGGTAATCGGTTACTTTCTCCTCTCGGTGAACAATGTACTATTTTTATATACTTTACGGTAAGCACTTGGCCTACATCTTACCTGATGGTAAGTGATGATAAGACTGGTGGAAGCTCGCTTTTCCCTGAATCCTCAACTATTGAGGCACTGGCTATCTATCTCTAGCTGCCGGAACACAACAATGCTACAAACATTGATGTTACGGCAATATATTTAGATAAGAGGTGGTAGCTAGCCAGGCGAACAAACAACCCCTCCCACCAACCTATCCGAGTACACAAACATATACCGCGCTCTGGGAATCGAACCCGTAAACCCTAGGTCTTAGACCGTCGGTCTTAACCACAAGACCACAAGGGCGGTGTAACCTACCCACAAAAATAAATAAAATAGGAAACTAACTGATGTTGTCAAGAAGAGTCGGTCTGCGATCGCTGAAGTTAAGCAACTTACGCAAAAGCCTGTCGTCATCGGATGGATGACCAAAAACTATCGTCTAAGCTCCTCAGTACTTTGGAAGAAAAGTAAATCTTTAGTCCCGGCTGCATTCTGCCCTCCTTACGAAGAATACACTAAGAATTGACAGTAAGTATAACATCCTTACTGCATTATTCGTTTATGTGGAGCGACAATCTTCGCAAGGTGGCTAGATAACCGTTGAGGTAAACGAGTTGTTAAATGGAGACTGCGTATCGGTAAACGTAGTGTAGGTCGCCCTCAGACTAAGTGGAGAAACGATCTTCGCATGTTGGCTGGCAAGAACTGGATGAGAGTATCCGCAGATCTGCTTAGTGGCGTGCACTTGGTTTTTGTCCAACAGTGGACTAGTATAGGCTGATGATGATGGTGATGTTGTGTCCCCAGGCGGGCCGGGCAGCGGGAAGGTGACCCACTGCGACAACCTGGTGCAGGAGCGGCGCGGCGCGGTGCACATCAACATGACGGACCTGCTGCAGCAGTACGCCATCGGGAACGGTACTGCCACCACCAAACACGATGGTGTGCACCTGTCGTCTTTAGATTACACTTTGCATGGACGTTTGTATCTTAGTTGTTAGCATCGACAATTACAAGCTTTGTGTTTTTTTAGAGTACACTTTTTGAAATTGCGCAGTCGCTTAAGCCCAAGACGCCGTACTCGTAGAACAAGGGTACGACGATCCGGTTCACACGCGCTCTCTCTTCATGCTTCGTTATCCTCATTGCTGAGGGTCGTGACCCCCACCATGTATGTGACACTCGATGAGAGCTATCTGAACGGTTCGGTGACATGCAGAGCATCATGCACAGAGGTGTCCAATGCGGTACGGATTTGATCGGACCAACACATCGGGCTGCGACCGCGAGCTCTTCTTCTTATTTTGTCACGCGCTCTATACCAGGTACAGACATGAACCTGGACGCTTGCATGGGGGTCGACCCGGTCTCTGGAAAACCTCTGACGATGCTTTGTTTCACACGGCTTAGGGAACCCTTTAAGTTTCTCGCTGCCTCTAAAACAGTCCAGTGACGCTGATAATGCCGTTCAGGCAAAAGCAATCAGGTAACTCCCTAATAATAAAGACGACGGCAGAACAATAACTAAAGCTACCATATTCTGAGGCACCTAGCGTACCCAGAGAATGTCGTGCGTGTTCGCACGACTCAAAAAGTGCGGCTGACCCCTACAATCACCGTAGCTAAAGCAGATAAGGCCTGAAATTATTTTACTTACTATTTACTTGCAGCATTCGCGTATTGGTTTTTATTTATATAAGTAACTATCTTAACTATCGTAACAAAGGCTTACACACTTATTTTAAATTATATCCTATCCATCTCTAAATTGTTTGGCATGTGGGATCTACGTGCAGTGTTTTTTGGAACTCGTAATGAGATCATTGTTAATTTTTTAAACCGTTTTATTTAGCTTGCCCTGTTGTTTGGGTCAAATCTAGTAATTGAAATTTGACCCCCTTCCTGTTGACGAATTGATCTGAAATTTGATGCACACCTTTAGTTCTGATGACAATAATAATTCAATACATTCGGTAACATTGTGAAGCCAAGATGGCTGCCGCTACATAATGGCGGATTACATATATTTTATCACTACTACCTCAAATGGGTATCAAATGAAAGGGCTTGATTAGTAGAATAGTTCTTTATGAAAATAAAATGAAAATCCAATATGTCCGCCAACAAATCGGCAGGTTCATTTTTACAAATTTTTTTGAACTATCAAATTTAAGTACATGAAACTAAATTAGATAAAATTAAAAAATATAAATATTTAAGATTAAGTGAGTTACCTATTACCTATTACGTTTGTGAAATAGGTATGCAATAGAATAGAATACTTTTATTTCAGGCAACTATGGCCTATATAATGTATACCTCAAATACAAGGATTTCAGGTAAGTTAACCCTTTCGCAGTCAGAGGGATGTATATTCCCACCACATTTTGAATTTTATGTGGTTGAGGCAAGATTGAAAACCAATTAAATATTCAAACATGTTCTGGCGTGTAGTCGCAACAACAAAATTTAATTACCTTGAACTATGTAAAGAAAGTGTCTGCCTACTGTGTGAACAAAAACAAGCCAGCCCTTGACATTGCCATTCAACATTACAACTTAATGTATCCCTTTCGGAGCATTTGCATTACCCGGCTGTCGTGAGCACAAAGAAAATAAAATTTGCATGCATGCCTAAATAATTATCCGCCTGCGTCATGAGTTTCCTACTGTAGCCATATATCCCAGCTGTGGGAGCTGCCCGTGACTACTTCTGAAATTACATAAACTTGAAAGGAAGATAAAGATAAGATAAATAAACTTTATGGTACACCAAAAAAAAACTATTGACAAAAAAAAAACTACATAAAAATACACGTACAGAGGGTGGTCTTATCACTAAGAGTGATCTCTTCCAGACAACCTTTGGATGGACCAAAAAATATTTGAGTTTGAAGTGGGCTTGTCGTATAACACTAACACAGCAATAAATAATAATAAATACTTAATATATGTACTATTGATACAAACATAACAGTTATAATTATAAGTACATTAAGAATTCATAATATAAAAGCATATTACAGTGACGATGGTTTTTGAGACAATTAATGATCCTTCCGTACGTAGCCTCTTAAAAGTTGCTAACGTTTTAGCATTTCTGATTGTTATAGACAATAAATACATTCTATAATCGAGCAGCCAGTACCTACATTAAAAGATTTATCGTAGAATTTTGTGGAATGGATTGGTATCTCAAGCGTCATGTTATTCGACGATCTTAATGATCGTGAGTGTGAGTCGGATTAAAAAGAATACTGTAAAGCAGGGATGCATTCCGGTGAAGGCGAATTGGCAACCACTTGAGTTTAGTACGGAATTCGAAGACATGAGTCTAAATATGAATCGTATACTAAAACTCTGAAGTCGCTCAAGCTTAGTGAGTGGCTCTTCCGTAACATCGATATAGCTGACATCGGCATAATCTAATATGGGAAGAAGAATAGATTGTGCAAGTGCAATTTTAGTGGTGGTCGGAAGAAAATTGCGCAGTCTTTTCAAAGAATTTAGATAGATAGATAGAATTTATATATGAAAAGAAGAAAAAAGGTTTATTGGCCATTTCACTCCTTCTTGCAAGAGCATTATTCACCTATAACGCCTCGGTGGATAAGTAGGAAAGCGCTCGGCCTGATACCTGAAGTTTCCCGGGTTCAATTACCAGGCTGGGCATAGTGTGTTTCGGATTTTTTGACACGTAGCCCAGGTTTGTGATCACCTGATGAAAACCCGCATTTGGCTAGCGTGGTGATTAAACCATTACCCATTTGTCCCAGCCGTGGGACTATTTACTATTTACCTGTATCGAAGGGAACAGCTCTTCCGTCACATTCACGTTCAGTCATTTTGTATTGGTAAAATTTCAGAGAGGTTTTTTTGCTTGGAGTTTTTTCGTGAATTGGATTAAGATTTTAAAGAATTTTAGGATATTATAATTATAATTATTTTAGGATATTAAAAACAATTCGTCTTGAACCTAAACAGTTTAGTCTTTATATCTATGGGGATACAAGTGATCTAAATATAGACTGATTTCGCAACTTGCCCTATAAAGCGTTAAAGCACATGTCAAAAAGACTAATGAGTAAAGGTTATTATAAAGTAGAAGATGATGTTAATGACATAAATGTATGGATACAGTTGTACATACACAATAGTGCAAATTAATGTTATGAATGTGATATAATTATTGGCTTTTTTTAGATAAACTTGTATTGTAACACTTCAGGAGAAAGAAACAGCCCTTGCCGAGTTTCTTGAGAAGAATCTCGGTACAAGAATAGGTCTCCACCGTAGGGTTTACGAAGTCATGGCTTTGAACTGACGTTCAAAAAACACTTGTTGGAAACAAATTTTTAATTTTTGAATATTTTTTTGCCTCTACCAATATCTGAAGGTCTTGGGTTCAATTTCCAGGTTAGGTAAAATGTATTTCGGATTTTTAAGGCATAGCCCTAGTAATGTTTTGTGCATAGCACCAGGAGGTGTACTATTATGATCTGAGAGGTGTACTCACTAAAAACCCTAGCACCATTCCTTCTCTACCACGGCGATGGCCCGGGATCACGAATGGCAAGCACCAAGTCACAGCTGCGACCACCCACCATTAGGAAGTCCATGGACAGAAGCGATCGCGTCATTATGTGCAATGTTTACGTCCAGTTCAAGCTCATGTACACCATGACATGAGTAAGGGCGGCCATCGATCGACTAATGCGACATTATCTTGATACAACAGGTCTCGTAGCGGCACGGCATCGGCACGACATTCCATCCTTTTATAACAATAACACTATATTCTTTATCGTTTTTTAATTAGACTGTTTGCATTAAACGTGTTAATGCAATATGATTAATTTTCAAAGTCTTTGAAACATTTTATGTAGGACTGGCGGCCTGCCCCGGCTTCGCACTTTGTTTTTAAACATTTCTTTTTTTTTAATACCTATAGCCTATGTTACTCAGCGCTAATGTAGCATTCTAATGGTGAAATAATTTTTTAAATCTCTCCAGTAGTTTTTGAGGAGCTCGATGGCGCAGTGGTTAACGCGCCCGGTCTGCAGGTGCTGAGGTTAAGCAACTTTCGCAAAGGCCGGTCATCGGATGGGTGACCAAAAATTTATGATCTCGAGCTTCTTCGTGCTTCGGAAGGCACGTGAAACCGTTAGTCCCGGCTGCATTAGCAGTCGTTAACAACTACCAAGCCGCACTGGGCCCGCGTGGTGGTTTATGGCCCGTTCTCTTTATCCATCTATAGGGAAGGCTCGTGCCCCAGCAGTGGGGACATAAAATGAGCTGATGATGATGATAATGAGTAGTTTTTGAGTTTATTCGTTGCAAACATACATACAAAAATACAAAGCTTTCCTCATTATAATATTAGTATAGATGTGTTTTGTGTTCCTAATGCTAGTTTTGTTTGATATTCGAAAACGTGAAAATTTGTACATATGGCAAAGTTTAAACTCTCCACATTAGACATCGGGCGAAATTCAATGCCATACAAATTCAAGGTTTTGTTAACGTAATTATTAAAAACTCCCACTAGGCTCCCTGGTGATCCTAGTTGATATCGTAAGGTTAAGTTATTTAAAATAATGGCATCTTCTGCCATAATTTGCATGAGTTGTTTACCTGTAATTGGCTGTGCATTTAGTTTGAAACCACATTGCACATTGCACCTAGCGAATAAGTTCTAATGTAATTGTAGCTGTTGGTAAATCAAATATTTTAAAATTTTATTTAAAATAAAAACCAACCAACCTAAGGATGCACGATTGCCAGCGCTTTAACACCCCATCTCCCTTTGTTCTATTTTCCGTGTGGGATACCAGATACAGCGAAAATTGATACCCTATTAGTAGTCAGATTTACGTTTAATAATTCGGTGGTTTTACTGTAACACATAGGTACAATTTACTCTAATACAAAAGTTCTTGGAAATATCTGTTGACATACTACTTTTACAACCTAAACGGTAAACAAGCATGGCAACTTTGTTTACAAAACTCAAGTTCAACCGCGGTGGGCGTCCATCGATCGCCAATTATTATGCTATTGGCTCCGATGACCAGCTCTTCTTATGACTTATGCAAATTGTCTACTTCAGTACCAGTTTCCATATTAAAATTGCAATGTCACAGAGATCTATTCTTATCTCTCTTGTTCTTTTTTATAATTAAAAAAAAAACAAAATTATTACTCTCTTTATTTATTTTTAATATTAGATCTAGGTTTTATAAAAAATTTATAAAAAATAAAATATAACAAAATAAATACATACAAAAAATACAACTTTTATAAAAACCTAAACCTAGAACACCGCCAGCAACGGAGCAGGACTCAAGCTACCGGCGATTAAGGCTGCAGAGAAAGAAACCTCCTGACAATGCGTGCCGTGTCCAGAAGTGTTGCCTTCTGTTCCAGCGAAAGTCTCTTGAGATGTTGGTCGAGACTCTTCGCTTTAAGGCCGTTTGCAGATACGACTATGGGGACAATGATCGTCGAATCCACATCCCACATAGCGGTCACCTCGTGAGATTATTATACCTATAGGACAATAAAGTAAAAAAATACCCCTATTAAACATTCAATTAGCAATATCGTACATACAAAAGGATTTAAACAATGCGCTCCTTGCAGAAAATTATTTTTTACTAAAATTATGAGACTTTCCATTTACGGGTCTGTATTTTTTTTCTCAAACTTCATGAGTCCTTTTTGAGTTATTTAAATATTTTAAGTATTTATTTTAATATTGTGGAAATAAGGCAAAGCAATTCCTACATATCTCAGATTTTTTTAAATCGATGGCCATTTTTAAATTTGCGCAGACACTGCAAAGCAAGGCAAGTTTTGTGCTAACCTGCATTAATAATTTTTTATTTACTAGTGGTATGCATCAATAAATTAAAACATACATGTTAATTTACATTTTATATAAGTTTCGGTAAAAAAATTCATGAATCCAGCTAGTTATTTTTTTCTAGCTTTATCAAAGGTCTTAGTTGGCTTCTCCTAAACAGTAAGATTTAGTTATTGTTCATTGCCATATTTGAAGACTAAAGGATATTAGATTTAACTTAAGATATTAGTTGAAGATTGCGTGTAAAATGCGCTTCCTCTTGCGTATTATCATCACTTCAATTATCAGCTTCAAGTGGTTATAAACGGAAATCACGAAAACATTACAATATGACTATTGCAACAACCACTGCACAAAGTAAACGTACTTACTATGTTGATGGGTGATGAGAGGAAAATAACAGGTCCCATATCATCGACCGTATAATTAGCCAGTCGTTAGAAACCACCGTTGTGGGAACCCACATGTGCACTGTAGAGCCTCAAGGCTTTTATATTAGACTTCAAACGAATGTAAACTTTAATGTCTTCCGTGAAAGGCTAATATCGATGGTCCTTATGGCAACACAATTTTTTTTTATTCCAACCATGTCATTTATTTATGTCCCAGCATTTGAATATTTGAATATGTCTTGGCTTCTAAAGTTTGAGGTACGTTATAAGTCAAACGTTTATTTAATTTAGACTGTCTACTGTGTTTTATTTAAAAGTAGGTTAGGTAGGTACTGTAGCATGGGCTACATGGTATAATAAGTTTTTTATGTATGTAGCGTGGGGCCCGCCCATACATGTGAAAGTACTTTATGTAACACTACTAGTTACATATCGTCGGTGGAAAAGGAAACTTAAAAGCCAAAAGGGAATATAGAGTTTGAAATACATTTTCCACAAACTGAATTTTGGCGCTTTAGCAGTTTTCCGTTTCCACCGACTTTTATATATTTTCACATTCACATTTTAAAACATCTCCCCTAGACAAGTGGCAAAACGGTAATAGAATAGAAATTAAGGGTATGTTCCGATATATACTGCGAGCACTGTCTAGTGCTCTTACTGGTGAGAAATTTGTTCCGTTATGGACTGACAGTATACTGCCGCAGTATCCTAGGGAAATATATGACGTCATAAATCGAGGCATTTTTGTACTGTAAGCACTGGCATTTTCGAGGTAAGGTGCTCTCAGTGCTTTGATCACGTGATCAACAGTGTCCAGAAATGATGACATGGATGACAGCCTTAGAGCATTTATGACAGCATGGATGACAGTATACTGGACTGCGTTCCGTTTTAAACAGTAACCAGTATAGCTATCTATAAAGGAACGGCTTCGCAGTATACTAAATTGACGTCACACCTTACAGTGTTCGCAGTGTATTTTAAAATGATTATTGTATGGGATTGACATAAACATCATTTATACGTATCGTTGACTTATGTCAACCCCGTACAATAATCATTAGTGAACTGAATATTTGATTTTTATTCTAAGCGTTTTGCTACTTGTCTAGGAGGGCTGTTGCATACGCCATGATGACCTGAAATCTTAGAAAATTAAACCAACTCTGAAATAAGAAGTACGGAGGAGTTTTTAATGTTTATCAAATTACTTCGATGATTCTCAGTCAACCATCACTTAATAGTGAGAGTTATGATCCTAGCTGTCGAAATCCAACTACGCTCTAAAAACCATCTGCTACCAACTGTAGAGATCTCACATTAAAAATGGAATAGCTCACGACACCATTTTGGTTTGAGTTCAGTAGCTTCAAAAACAAAATGGCGGAGAGGCCATTGTCCTTCCGTTGGAGTTTGTGGGAAAGAGGCTTTATGGCATCGTAACAACAATTAGCTATTATTTCCGGTATGTAGTTACAATTAGCTATAGTTTCCGGTTTCAATTCCATTCCACTTAAAGAAACTAAACTATATAAAGGCTAATTAATTAGTGTTTCATAATTAGTAGGTTCATTGCTTTGAAAGTACCAGCACAGTTTAATTTTTACATTATTTTTAGGTACTTACATCTAATGTCAAGTCTACGTCATTGACTTTTTTAATATGTTTTTTATTTTGTATATTAAGATAAAATGTCATTGTAATGTTTAGTTATTAGTTTAGACACGAATTAAATAAAGGTTTATTTTCATCCTTACGCACGGCCATAATGGTTTTGCTAGATCAAAGTTTTTCCACTTTCACAAATTCTTGAATGAGTTTTTTTTTAACGGGTGGTGAATAATTATTAATCTACAACAAATTTGCCGAATCTCTTAAGTTTTAGTAGAGAAGTAAGACTTTACTGAGACCCCATGCGGACTTCTCGAAAAGATTGTACGAATAAAAGTGACATTACGTTTTTCATTTTACTTGCCATCACTAATGCATGTTCACGAGCACTTGACGGTAATTATTATTCACCATAACAAAAGCACATACGTGTACATAATGTAATAAAGCACATGAGAAGATAGATAGATAGATTTTATTTTCAAGAGTTTAATAAAGTTGCTCTCGCTTGTTTCTCTTTACTTTCTCTAAGAAGGTTTCAATCGGGGGTAACCTCGTATTTAGGCGAAGGGTAAGGCACACTAGCGCCGCTAATGGATTTAATTTGATAACTGCTAAACTGGATTGTTTTTCAAACATTGCGGACCTTCCGACACTAGGCAAACATCTATTAATTAATATTTGTGCACTACTTTTAGGTTTGTTTTTGTATTCATTCGCTACACCAACAGTGGCCATTGTTTGTGAATAAAGTTCGTTTTGTGAAATACTACGGATGCTTTCCTGTTGTCGGACGGTACGCAATGTTTAAAAAAAGATCCGGTCCGTTAAAATTGTCAAATTATCAATTGGTGGTGCTAGTGTGCCTTACCCTTCGCTAAACAAAGTTTATGCTTCGAATAGTCATTCCATGTTTTGTCTCTTTTACTCTAATTTGAAATGAAGTTTACATGCCGTGAACAAAACACGGAACATACACTTAGTTCACAGTAATAATTGCACTATAGTTATTTTAAACGTCACATTTTGTTCGTCATTAGATATGCAAGACTTCGGCACGCTGTCCAGCAAGACTGTCACCGAGGTGCTGATGCTGGAGATGAAGATGGCTCCCACTGCCAAGACCTACCTGGTTTCCGGTTACCCGCGCTCCATGCGAGACGTTGCTGAATACTCAGACAAGGTAAGGACCTTTTTTGTGACAATGGTTAAATGGACTACGGGTAATGGTACGGTGTTCGACAAGGAGCAATGATCGACACCTTTTCCTTTAATCGTTAAAATTTGGATTCAGCAACAGACTTTTTGATGTGTAACTAACATCTTTCCGCTCGCCTTCTATATATACAATTTGTGGTAGTGATTTCGTAGAAAAGGGACAGAAATAAGTCGTAACAGTGTGATCCGTAACAGCCACCACACTTTAAGCCCAATGTCCGTTGTAGGTAGTAATATTTGTGGGAGTGATTTCGTAGAAATGTGATCGTAACAATGTGATACTGCCGCACAATTTATAAACGCATTAAGTAAGTACACTGTTGTGTTGTGTTGTGGTTATGATATTTGAGGTGCTGACATTACGATCTATTTTCTCGAAACTGTTCACATGTTCTTTACTGAGTTCATAAATTGCGCGGCAGATAGGATGTCTGTAATTTGAAAAAAATATATGGAGTCGGAAGCACGCATTTCGATAATAAAAACAAGACATATTATTATTTTAAGTGACATATTGTGTCACCATTTTGGTATGTCAAATGTCTTCTAATGAGTATTTACTACATTCTCTTTATGAATGGTAAAAAAATATACGTTCTTTATTCTATTTTTTATTGTAATATTGATTTCAAAAGGTGAGATGTCAAATGTTACACATCGCGGCTACTGTAAGGCTCGTTCTTTTTTTTTAATTTAGCAACAATTAAGTACAGTCTATCTGCTTCCTAGCTTTCATCCAGTAAAACTTCAAAGAAATTCTTGTTATTTTTGGGCGACGAAAACTGGATCTAACCACCTCTGTGGTCAAGTGGTTAAGACCACCAGTTTAGACCCAGAGGTCTCGAGTTCGATTCCCAGCGGGGGATACATCTTTATGTACTCGGTTTGGTTGGTGGTAGGGCTTGTTTGTTCGCCTGGCTGGCTACCACCATCTTATCTTAATATGTCGCCATAACATGTTTGTAGGATTGTTGTGTTCCGGCAGCTAGAGTCAAGATAGCCAGTGTCTCACTAGTTGAGGATCCCGGGTGAAGTGCGCTTCCATCATTGGCCTTATCATCACTTAAAATCAGGTGAGATCAAGGCAGTGTGCTACTTTAATCTGTGACTGTGCTTACCCTTTAAAAAAATACGCATACCTACATACTTATCATAAAGGTTATGGATACTCCTCATTTCCCCCTAATAATAAAAGGAGCATGAACTGACGTGGATGGTACACTGTGCTAGTAGTACTACCTACTTGCGTAAGTTTTGTATTTTGGTACCTAGGTACTTGCGCAATGGTTTGAATTTAAGAGACGTTTGACACCTTTTCGTATAACCTTAATAATAATGATTGTTTGTAGTAGGTGCTAGTACAAATAAAAGTAGTGCAATTGAGAGCCTTAACGCCGCACACTAGCGCCGCCAATAACAGAAAAAAAAACAAATCTAGTAATTAGAGATAGAAAATCAAATTATACTCAACAAACTATTTCAATGAAGTAATTTAGCTTTTTTACGTCACCTAATGAACATCTGACATGTTATGGTTTAGTTAAATACGGCGTTAAAAGTGGCCGTTTTTAACTATAACGCCGTATTTAACTAAACCGTAACATGTCAGATGTTCATTAGGTGACGTAAAAATGCTAAATTACTTCATTCAAATAGTTTGTTGAGCATAATTTGATTTTCTATCTCTAATTACTAGATATGTTTTTTTTTTCATTGGCGGCGCTAGTGTGCGGCGTTAAGGCTCTTAACGAAGAGTTAACAGAAGGAGATAAAGAAGGGGAGAAGAAGGGAGAGGTTGACTGATTTATGTAATTACACTCGTTCATTAAATATTATAGTCAAATAAGTGTTAATTAATAGAAACTTTGCGTAGTTCCATGGCACACACAAATGCAATTGAAATAATATGTTAGTGTTAATTCCGCTAAATCGCTCGTTTATCAAGCTTGGATGCAGTACCTGGGTGAATCAACTTTTTAGGCACTCTCTTTACGTCCTCACTGATAATATTGAAAAAAAAGACCATAAAAAACTTTGAACTTAAAAGAACTTAGGTTAATTAAAAAGTTAGAGCTATTCCAATACTGTTCTCAATATCTTACAAATGTTTTTTTTATTATTATTTGTCAGTTTCGTAGTAACGCAGTTGAGGAAAAATACTCCACATAGTAATAAACCTTTTCCCTGATGGTACCCTTGATGATACTTCTCTACATAACTTTAATAAGTTACTTATGAAGCTTATATTTTTACATTGTATTTTGAAAAAAAAACAATCACACTCTTATGTAAACCGTCCAAACACAGAATTTTTTAATTATTCAATTTTTAGCAAATTTTTATTTGTTTGTCCCTAACACTGAGTAAAAAATCACATCCACTGCGTTACTGCTATAATTCACAAGTTTAGACAAAGATGGCGTTATACGCGTTGCCAACACTAGCTCGTGTATCTAGCCCTCTGTACTCATTATTCGACACGGTTAACGTCGCTCCGATTGGTCATCAGTGTGGTGTGAGCTCTCAAGTGGTGTGCGTGGGTTAATTGTTGGTGTACTGCGTTACCGCCAAAATCTTGGTAATTATCATTACTTTTTCAATGTTATTACTAAATATCAAAGCCATATTGGTCTGAAGTCAAAGTCAATGCCGTAAAATAAATATTAATTCAATGTAGATGCAGTAATAGGGTTTATTCCAAAAATCTTCTACTGCGTTACCAGTAACGCCAGGGAATGTAAGACCAACTCCATATGAAAGTGCTCTTACATTCTCAAATTCAAATTCAAATTCAAAATTATTTATTGCATGCCACATTGGTGTACATAGTAATTAAATAAATAGATACAAAAGGTGTCAGAATAAACAATGTAGCGCCCCGTAAGGGCATAACAATAACAGAGGGAGTAAACTTATGTACTACAATACAAATTTATTTTTTATCTATTTTCCTCCCCCACCTGAGCTTTCCTGACACTGACTGACTTTCTCTAGCGGCACTTATCTTGTAGCTAGGTACATTAAAATTTTAAATGCGTTTAAATACTAATAAAAATGAATTAAAAATTTAAGGATCTTCATATAATTGTTATTTTAGAGTAAAAAATGTTGTTCATAAATAAATAAGTTAGTTATAATTCAAATATATATTTTTTGTAATGCAATTAGGTGTGTATTATCATTATTATTATTTTATTTTATCATTAAAGAATTCATTAATATCATAGTAGCATTTTTTTATAAGAAATTGTCTCAACAGATTAGTAAAAGAAGGTATAGTGTCAGAATTTTTTATATAATTTGGAATATTATTATATATTTTTATTGTCATGGAGTGTGGGCCTGATGTAAATATTTTTAACTTAGAAAACGGTTGCTTAAGTGTATTAGCCCCTCGGTTGTTTCTCTTAAGATTTGAATTTTTTACTGGGGAGTACATATTAAAGTTCTTTTTTACAAATTTGCAGGATTCAAAAATATATATACACGTAAGTGTCATTATAGAGTGCTTAACAAAGTATGGTCTACATGACTCCATCTGGTCAATATTTACTAGTATTCGGATGCACTGTTTTTGCAATATAAATATATCCTGTACGTCAGTGCAATTACCCCAAAGAACTATTCCGTAGGTAAGCCTTGAGTGAGCGTACGCGTAATAAGCTGTGAGAGCGGTTTTGAGATCTGTTACTTTTTTTAAATTATAGAGGGCATATATAAATGATGACAGTTTTTTGGAGAGTTTATGAATGTGTGATTTCCAATTTAGATTGGTGTCGATATTAATACCCAGTAGTGTAGCTGAATCTACAGTTTCTAGTGTGGTGTTTTTATATTTATAATTAATTGAAAGTGGGCTCTTTTGAAAGGGTCTAAATTGGATAAGCTTGGTTTTATTGAAATTGAGAATTAAATTATGATAATTCAGGAAGTTTATTATTGTATCTAGATGGGTGTTTAGACTGATATTTAATGCTTTGGTATCTGAACAAGGTATCAAAATCGAGATGTCATCTGCAAACAAAATACAGTTCTCATTTAACGCTGTTGCAATATTATTTATATATATTAAGAACAAAATACACCCAAGGACGCTTCCTTGTGGAATAGAACCCTTAACAAATACTTGTTCGGATCTTGTTTTCTGAATTTGCCCTGTTTCAAAATTGGTATTTTCTATTTCAGTATATTGAGAGCGATTTTCGAGATAGGATCTAAACCATTTCAGTGAGTTTCCTCTTATTCCTGAGTCAGCTAGTTTTTGTATTAAGATATCATATCTTACTCTGTCGTATGCCTTACTCATATCTAGAAGTAAACCTACGGAGTACTGTTTTGTATTTATTGTATCCAGGATTTTTTGTACAAACTTATAAACCGCTAAGGTGGTGGATCTATTTTTGCGAAATCCAAACTGGTTTTCATTTAAAACTTTATATTTTTCAAAAAAGGGGTATATTCTTTTAGCCATTGCTGTTTCGAATATTTTAGCTGAAGTAGGAGATATTGAAATTGGACGATAGTTATTTGGGTTAGTTTTTTCGCCGTTTTTGAATATAGGCTTAATTAATGATATTTTAAGGGCGTTTGGGAAAATACCTTTGGTAAAAGACTGATTTATTAATTCTGAGTAAGGGGACGCTAATTCAATTGCACATACTTTAATTAATTTTGGTGGTATTTCGTCGATTCCAAAACTATTTTTATTTTTTAGGTTTTTAATTATTGTATATACTTCACGAGCCTCAACTGGGCGTAAGAATATAGAATTTTCAATTTTATTATTTTGTATTTCAGATTGCTGCATCTGGTGTATTTGTAAATTACTAATAGAAGAAAAAAAATCGTTAAAGGTGTTTGCTATTTGCTTAGGGTTATCGATTAGTTTATTATTAATTTTTAATTTCATGTTATATTTTTGTTGGCCTACTTTCTTATTCGTTTCATCTTTTATTATTTGCCACATTGTTTTAATACTGTTTCCTGATTTTTGGAATCTTCGTATGTTGTTGATCTTTTTTGAATTTTGGATAGCTTGCTTTAGTATTTTAGTGTATCTGTTATAGTGGTCATGTAAGATTTTATTTTTAGACCGATTTATTAGTATTCTTAGTAGCCGTTTATTGCGACATGATAGCTTTATTCCTGTTGTCAGGTATACTTTTTTTGATTTTTTTACTTTTATGGATTTTATTGGTATACATTTATTTAGGGCTTTTTGTAGAGTTTCATTAAAATTATTATAATTTTCGTTTACGTTTTTATTCATAAGGACTATGTTATCCCAATTTATTGAGGCTATTTCTTTTTTAAACTTATTCATATTTACATCATTATATATTCGTTTGTATAAAGTAAAACAAGGCGGAAAACTAGTAGCTAATGGCACATTTAGTTCTACTCCTTTGTGGTCCGAGAATCCAAGTTCTTCAACATTTACTACTACACCTTTACTATTAAAATTGATAAAAATAAGGTCCAAACACGTAGAGCTGTTTGCTGTGACTCTAGTGGCCTCATTTACTATTTGCTTAAAATTATAAGTTAACATTAAGTTTAGAAGCGATCTTTTTAGCTTACTATTCTTTAAGAAATTGACATTGAAGTCACCCCCTATAATAATGTTTTTATTTTTATCCTTAATCGTAATAATTTTTAAAAGTTTATTAATGCATTCAAAGAATGTTTCAATCCCTTTGGTACTATTTGGCCAGTATACATTAATTAATAGTATGTTAATATTTAGTAACTCTATTGCACACGTTTCAAAATTTGATTCTACTGACAATTGGACAATATCTATCCGTTCACAATATTCAATTGAATTATTAACTAGAATACACACTCCGCCCCCTTCTTGAATCTCTCTACAAAATGAGGAACCGATATGATAATTATTTATATTAAGTAATTCTAATTTATCTTTATTTAACCACGATTCCATTATACATATGGCATGTAGATATGCTTTTTCTTCTAGCATGGCTTCTAGAATATTGGACTTGTTGCTGATACTGCGCATATTTTGGTACAAAGTGCTAAAGTTATTTTCGAAAGGAATTAACTTTACTCCCAGTATTCAAAGTATTTTCTTTTGTAGTTTGCTGGTATGGTGATGGATTGTCATGCATGTGTCTTGAGGTATGAGAAGATATTGTAGGTACTGTGTTGGTTGTTTCTTCTAATTTGGTATTTTGTACATATTTCAGATTCATTTCTTTATTGATATCCATCGATTCTCGCCCGTTGATGATCAGTTTGTTATTCTTGATAATTGCGTGTTTCCCATTTTTTCTTGCGGTTTGTAGAGCCTGTTTAAGATCCCATTTTTTCTGGAGAGCTGTTGCATCTAGATACTCTGATATACTTAACCCAGTATTTTGGAACCGTACGGAATTTCCAAGTATGTATTTTTTCATTCTTTTACTAATGAGTTCAATTTTTAATGGTCTTAAGGCTCCTTTTCTTCCTATAAAAGACAGTTCTTCTATATATCCTGATATATTGATATTTAATAGTTCATAAAAAATATTAGATATTCTTTCTGTTAGATCATAATCTGTTTCCCAGTAATTATACGTTAAACCATGTAGTACCAATATCTTGTCTCGATTTTCCGGTGGTTCATTTAATCGTTGTGTATGTTTATCATTATTTATTCCCTTTTCTATTTTTTCATTTTTTTCTTGTATCAATGACCATTTTTCTTGAAGTAATTCTATTTTCGTTTTTATTGTTTCTATTTCCTTTTCCAATGCAGTTTGGGTTTTCTTTATTTTATCAGTGGTTTGTTTGAAATCTGATTTTAATTCCTGTAGGGAATTTTCGATTTGATTTTGTATCATTAACTTAATCTGAACTAGAACTTTTTTATTGTTTTCCTTCAAATTTTGTTTAAGAAGAGCATCAAATTGATCTATATTAATTGTTTTATGGTATTCTAAGTTAGGGCTATCCTGCATAATTGTGTTTCCTTGTGGCAAAGAATCTTCTTCATCAGAACAATATATAGTGTTGTTGTAAGATGTCTTTTTTCTTAGGGTTATGTTTGAGAAGTCTGTTTCACTGGTATTCGCAGGGATGCTCTCATTGAGAGCAGTATTTGATCCTAAGTTAGCTATATTCGCTAGCTTTCGAATAGGTGTATTTGTGTTATCTGTATTTAGCTTAGGAGTCTGTGCTCTGCATTGTGGACATTTCCATTTGCCTTTGTGTTCTGCTGTCATTGTGTTATAAAATCGTTTCTCAGGTACATTCGCGCATTCCAAATCATATTTTTCTTGGCAAAAGGCACATTGCAAGAATCTTCTGTCTGGAATTGGCTTAAGACATCCAGCGCAGATGTTATCCATTTTCAAATTAGATGTTTATATTTAGTACTTTTGGGCGCTCTTTGTCGCTTAAACCAGTAAACTTAAATTCTGACTACCTCAATTTGTTATTGCTCAAAACTTATCCGTGCCTAGTCGATATAAGGAACTTCTTTTAACAAAATCACAAAAATGTTTGTAAAGGCCACAAAAACAATTTTTCTGTCGGAGGTTTGAACCACGGACCGCGGAGGACCCAAATCTATAAGCAGTGCCAATAGCCACTGCACTACGCCGACTTTATTCTTAGCGCCGAAATTGTGATACTGTTTCTTCAACATAAGCGCAGTAGGCACTGACGATCGTGAGTTTTATGACCATATAAGGCAATGAAGATGTCTCGATCGCCACGATGACTCACTGTCACTGCACTTAACTTGCTCGTCCCACTTTTTAGTTCGATTTTATTTGGTTAACGCACTCCTTTTTCTTTAAACTTTTGTGTAGAACTTGTAAGTCTTCTTAATCTTTAAATGATTACAGCAGGTATTAAGCGTAAAACTAACTTTTAACCGTACTTATGAATAAAAACACAGGATCTATAGCAAATACGTCCGAACACAGCGAGTGATGCCGCGCGACTCATTCTCTGGCGTTACATGCACTTAAAGGTATCAATTTCGGTATCAAGGTTCCGTTCTGTCCCCCACGCTGTTCCTTCTGCATATCAATGATATGCTTCCACTTGGAAATATTCATTGCTATGCAGATGATAGCACAGTGCATGGGGGATATAACGGTCACCCAGCGGCTGGGCGGGTCGAAACCGAAGTTAACCGAGTGAATCTTGTCATTGAGCTCGATCGGGTATTGGACCTCATATCTAAATGGGGCTCCAATAATCTTGTTGAGCTCAATGCCAAGAAAACACAGGTGTGTGCGTTCACGGCAAAAAAGTCACCATTCCTTCCCCTTCCAACTCTTCAGGGTACATCTCTAAGCCTGCAGAGCAGTATCAACATGCTCGGTATGACGATTCGCTGCGATCTGAACCAAAAGGACTACATCGAAGCCGTGATCAAAACAGCCTCGCGAAAACTCGGTATTCTGAACAGGGTGCGGCGATTCTTTACGCCTGACCAGTTGTGCCTTTTGTACAAGACACAGGTATTGGAGTATTGCTCGCACATCTGGGACGGTTCCGCAAAGTACCTTCTCGATGCTTTGGACAGATTGCAGCGTCGCGCTGTACGCATTATCGGCAACGCAGACGTCACAAATACTCTTGAAACTCTGCAATTGCGAAGAGATATTGCGTCACTCAGCGTGTTTTACCGCTTATACCATGGCGAGTGCTCTGAAGAACTCTTTGACCTCATCCCACCTTCTCCCTTCTTCCATAGGAGTACACGTGCTGCTCTCCGGAGTCACCGCTTCACTGTCTCTAATATTCCATCGCGCACTAAGAAATTTGGTGACTCGTTTTTTTGTCGCACCTCCAAAACATGGAATAGTTTGCCAGCACACGTTTTCCCTCCTTCCTATGATATGGGGTCCTTCAAACGAGGCGTGAAGAGGCACCTTGTGGGCCGGCAAAGTGGGGATAACTGACGCTGCGTTGTTTTCACGCTGCACCAGTTGTCGTCGCATCTGGATTCCATATTTACTTAACATCAGGTAAATTGGAGTCATTTGCCGTGCTACGTATAAAAAAAAAAAAAAAAAAAAAAATTTCACAAAAGTAACAGGTTTATGCTACAACATTTAATACTACTATTAATTAAACATTAGGTCGGTTAATTATTATTATTATTACCGGTTGTTTGACAACCCGGATGTGGGTAAAAAGTAAGAGGAAGAAAGAAAGTGAAAAAAGACAGATCAAGGGTTTATAGACAAAACGAGAAATTATTAGAAAATGAGAAACTAAAGCGGAAATACAAAAAATATAAAAAAAGATTTCAAAGAAGGAATGAAGCAAAGACTGATAAAGCAAGTAAGATAGCTGAAGATAAAAAAAAATACAATATTCTTAGCGGCGCTATTAAGAAAACCTTTAAAGTTAAGAAAGGAACGAGAAACAATAAAAAAATATTTACTTCATCCGAATTAAGAGACTCAAGAATAAAGAAAAAGCTGCTGATGGAAAATTTTGGAGTTGACAAAATTCTAACAACTGGTACATCTTTAAATAAAGAGAAAATAATCAAAGACGTAACGTAGAATAAGTTTCCCTGGACATCTCTAAGGCTTTCGACAGAGTTTGGCACGATGGGCTTATCAATAAAGTTCCATCATATGGCTTACCTGCTAGTCTGTGTGCCTGGATTTCAGACTTCCTGCGAGAACGATCGATTCGAGTAGTCATTGATGGCTGCTCTTCCGATCAATTTGCGATAAACACTGGGGTCCCACAGGGGTCAGTACTCTCTGCGACTCTTTTTTTGCTGAACATCAACGACCTGTTAAAAGCCGGTGTACTTGGGTACGGAGATGACAGCACTGTCTTAGAGAGTTATACATCCAACGCACGAACTGGTGGAGCTCAGATCTAGTTTTTGAGAGAGACCATGGTTGAGCGTTTGAACTCATCCTTGAGGGAAGTATCCGATTGGCGTGACGCGAACCTGGTCAAGTTCAATGCCACCAAAACACAGGCGTGTCTATTCTCCGCTAAACGGAGTCCTTTCACCCTTACTCCTACTTTCCGAGGTGTCTCTGTTCCCATTTGCGACCATCTTGAGCTTCTTGGTATGAAACTGTCATCGATCCTAAATTTCAACTCCTACCTGGAATCGAAAGCACAACTTGCCCCAAAAAAAACTGAGTATCCTCTCAAAGGTGAGAAGGTACTTCACACCAAGACAGCTGCTTACTCTATATCAAGCACAAGTCCGGTCGTGTATAGAGTATTGTTCTCACCTTTGGGATGGTTCCGCCAAATACCAACTTGGAGCACTGGAATCGATTGACAGGAGAGCCAGAAGGCTCATTCATCATCATCATCATCTCAGCCAAAAGACGTCCACTGCTGGACAAAGGCCTCCCCCACGGATCTCCATGAGGGGTATTTGCCGTAATCGCCACGCTTGGCAGGCGGGTTGGCGATCGCAGTTGATTAAGAGTAACCTCAGAGAGATGCTGCTGCCCATCCTCTGGAATGATCCCTTAGTCGGCTTTTACGACACCCTCTGGAAGATATGGGGTGGTGCAATTCTTTATCCCCGGCACCACACAGAAGGCTCATTGACGATGATGAACTGTTTCACGCTAAGCTGTAGAGCTTAGAACATCGGCGCCAGGTCGCAAGTCTTTCGATTTTTTATCGGATTCACTTCGGAGAGTGTGCAATGGAATTGTTCAATTTGGTTCCTCCATCACCTTTCTATCACAGGACAACCAGACAAACCGCGCGACGCCATAGTTGCACAGTAGAGTTTCCACCCATGCGTACGAAGCGTTTTGCGTCCACGTTTTTCTTACGTACCGCAAAGCTGTGGAACTCCTTGCCTCAGTCTGTTTTTCCTATCAAATATAATATTGGGGTCTTCAAATCACGAGTGAATAGGTACCGTCTAGGCAAGCATGTTACATCGTAGGCTACATCATCACTTACCATCAGGTGAGATAGTAGTCAAATGCAAGCCTATCGAATTATATAAAAAAGGTTACACCGGAGAAAGAAGGCAAAGTAATTACTTACTTTCTCAGGCGTTACCAAAATGTCCCTTGGTTATTTTTAAGTTTGAAGAAGATTACTTCACAAATTATTTTTCTTTAACGATAATATGTTTATATTTACATTTATTAAAGTTTATCACATCCTAATGTTTATAGTGTTTGATGCTGATTGTTACCTATTAAGATTTATTTCAAAGTTAAGTGTTAAAATGTGTCCAAAGTAACGCAGTGGAGATTCAACTCAATATAACTTTTATTTTAAGTGTTAATAAATGTTCCTGTCTATGCAAAAATACTGCTTCTAGAATGTAATAAATGATTATTTTCTAATATTTAGAAAATTGTGGTTTCATTTCTCGATAAAACGTTTTTAAAATAGTAACGCAGGAGATACATAACGCTACTCTTAGTCACTTCTTCTCTGAACTCTTTTTATTGAGTTTTAAGCTCAATAAAAAGAGTTCAGACATCGTGACACATACTAATTTAGGATAATATGATAATTATATTTTTGAAATATGTTGCATTTTTTAAAATATCATCATAAAATATTATTAGTTGTTGTGTAAAATTTTCTCCACAAAGGAGTGCCTAAAAAGTTGATTCACCCACCTACGCGTGCACCGCCCTCCCGCCCGCAAAAATATGCGCATGCAGAAGAATCAATGGATGCAAGCAAACATGCACACCAAGACCGATACCACGATAATACGTGCTGTTTTAGATTAAAATTTTAAACTTGTAAGTAGAATGATAAAAATTACTAAGTATACCATAAAAAGATATCACTTTAATGTCGCGAGTATAAGAAACAGGTGGCAATAAAACACAATACTCGTATCTGATTAACTTTGTAACTTTTGATATAATCAGAGAAAAATTCACAGATTTCGCAGTCCCCGCAAGAATCGGAGCATTGAAAATGAATACAACAATTTACGAAAAAAAAACATTTTGTTTTAAATACCTAACACAAGTCCAACTTGCATGCACTTCTCGCCTGCATCCGCATCTTTCAACACCATTACCATGACGATCGGTTAATAATCAAAGAAGCTACATCACTTTTTATATACGGAAATACCCATTTTTCTTCAATACCAAATCTAAAGGGACCACCTATATAGGTCACAATTATTAACCGATTTTCAAATTTTTTTTAAAATGCTGCTGACATTACTGGTGGAACTGGTCGCAGACTATGATAAAGGTGACGTAAGTGTTCAGACGGACTCAGAATGATCCTTAACACCAAACAAATTGAGTACCAATGTTTCTTCTATGATGAGCTCGATGCTGCGATCTTGCCCGCTAAGCAACTTTCGCAATGCCGGGTCGCTTGATGGGTGACCAATTAAAAACATCTCGAGCTCCTCCGTGCTTCGGAAGGCACGTTAAGCCGTTGGTCCCGGTTGTTGTCGTAAGATGGCAGTCGTTAAAACCCACCAACCCGCATTGGACCAGCGTGGTGGGTTATGGCCCAATATCCCCACGTGCTACTGATCATGTGGGAGGCCTGTGCCCAGCAGTGGGACGTTTATAGGCTGATGATGATGATGATGATGATGTTCCTTCTATAGCTGGGGGTCGCAGGTCACACGGCGGCAGATCAACCTACCCAAACCTGTCAAATTTCTCCAATTAATATTGATCCTTATAATCAAACAATAAAGTTCAAAATTGATTGTAGAAATTTGACAGTTTTGGGTAGGCTGATCTGCCGCCGACTGTACATCAGAGTTTTAAATCGATGATCGTGCCATTACATCCTGCTAGGACCATATGATATGTGTGACGCACTGGCTAACACCGATTGGCTCCATAGGCATAAGTCACTTTAAAGCCTTCCTAGGCCCAAAACGCTCCGCATGGAGGATAAGAAAAGAAAAACAAAACGCAGAAGTAACAAATAATAAAAACAAATATTGAATTATATAGCTATTGCTTAATTTACGGTAAACCGAACACACAGTTAGTGTATATACATGGTCAGTTGTATCTAAAATTTGATATTTCATAATTAATTAGTTAGATTGGGTCTACTTGTATATTAGAATCCATAATTTAAAACGCCTATATTGAAATTTTTTAAAACGCATAATTATTACGTAAATATGCATAACGTTTAAATACAAAAAAAAATGACATAAAATTATTACACATCAGGTTAAGACTCATTTTTGTGGGTTTTAAAATTAGGACAATTAGTACACTATTTTCCGCGCGTCATCATTTCTGTAACCATCTCGTCAGCACAAATTATTAAGTAGTTAGCGAACAATTCATCAATAAAACTACGGCTCATATATTATTCATACTCATACATTTGTTTTTATAACACCTTTCGGTGTTTTATTATGGGTCAATAGCAGTTGAGCAATGTTGACTATCTTTACATCAAACGCTATCTAACTTTGCATTTCATTTTATTAGCAACTAGCGGCCTATCCCTGCTTCGCACGGGTGGACATTTTTTTAAATAAGTATAGCCTATGTTACTCAGCGCTAATGTAGCATTCTAATGGTGAAAGAATTTTTTAAATCGGTCCAGTAATTTTTGAGTTTATTCGTTGCAAACATACATACATACATGCAAAAGTTTCCTCTTTATAATATTAGTATAGACGAGTAGTTGATTAGTAAAAGTGTTTCATTTTAATGTGTTGAAGTTGTATGGAACAACTTCATTGGAACTAACGTGCGTGAACACTTATTTATATCCCGTAATACTCAATTCCAAATACACTCTCTCAGCGAATGTTTAATTGTTGTGCGGATGTTTATAGATGTGTAAATGTTGAGAACAACAATGATCGATTCCAGAACATTAAATGTATAAATTAAGTTTCAGTTTCAGTTCTTTAACACATTGCCCTATGTTTTATTTGAAATAAGCATGAATTTCTGTAACCTAAAAAATATTAATAAACACTGAATTGTTGTGTCACAAAATATTGTCGTCATAGTTAGCCATTCCGATACAAGTTCTATAACAGAATCACTTTGACAGTTGCTAAAAGTTTCTCTATTGACAAATCAGTCACCTACCCAATTGTAAACCCAACCACAGCCATGAAAATTTAATCTACTTAATAGGTAAGGTAGTGGCTGGCACCAGTGTTCGACAGGAACCAGTTATCAACATTTTTGTCCTTTAATTATTAAAAATCAGGGGTCAGCAAATGATTTTATTCTTTAGCGACTAATACTGACAACGCTTCCTAGCTGACGTCCCGTAAAACAATAAGTAAAATAGTGTTGAATAATTTCGGCTGGCTGGTTAGAACCACGATAGCTCAATTGGAAGAGCACCTGACCCGGTATATCAGAAGGGTGCAGGTTCAAATCCTGCTCGTGGAAATTTTTTCAACATTTGTTTTTTTTTTAATAAACATGCCATAAATAAAGGAAGAAGAAGATAATTTATGTTATTTTGTGGCGACGTAAGTAGTGTCGAAGACTGGGCTTAAAGTGTCTAACACTGGCGCCATTACCCCACCTAATTATAGCAGGCTTAGCTAGAATATCTAAGAAACTATTGCTCAGCCGTGCCCGGGCTCATCAGCTGTTAAATAACTCCCAAGAGACTGAAATGTACCTAGGTTCTAACACTTCCAATTTCATTAGCCTACACGCCGACACCATGTGGTGACAGCTAAACTTATGCATTGCTGTTGCAAATTGACCTTTCGTGGCAGGTAATTGGTATCGACACTCATGTATTTTTCTCTAGCTAAGTGGTAACCAATGTATGCATCTGAAGTTTATATGATTGGAACACTTAGTTAACTTAAATCCACAGTAGTGGTAACTACGAGAAAATTGGTAAATTTGCGTTGCAAAATGGCAATTTCTACAATTTCAGTGACAAAGTGCCTTTTTTAAAGGTTAATAATACCTTCTACTACTACTGCTTCTATACTAACCATTCCAAATATGTACATATTAGATATATACATAGATATGACATTGTGGAAATTGTAACTTTTAACTGATGTAAATTTGTTAATGTGTATTTTTTATTTTGTGTTTTTTTTTAGCGCTGAGTAACATGTCTTCTATATTTTTTGTGTTTATTGTAATGGAAAGTGTCCTGCTATGATAGGGCATTTTCCAATATTTTTGACGCTGTAAGGGAGAAAAGAGCTGGACACTTGCTGAGTTTCTTGCCGATTCTTCTCAGTACAAGATCTCCCGCCCAGAGTAAAAACGAAAAAACCGAAACCGATGGCATAGTGACACTCATAAGAGCTACTTGTAGCCTAAACTGAATAAATGATTTTGAATTTTGAATTTTAAATTGAACTTTATACAAGTTTGTCAAACAGCACCCAGAACTGTTTTTACGAGCCAAGGATGTACCTCGAAACACAAGTGACAGTGACAGACTAGTATTAGATTTCCGCCCAAATACTGCTCTTTATCAAAAAAGTTGTTACTATGTGTGCATAAAAATATACAGAATCCCAAATCAATTTAAACAGGGACCTATAAGTTTAATGACAAGAAAGCTACGTATATGGTTGTTAGAAAAATGTTATTATAGTATAAATGAGATTTTTAATTATAAATTATCAATAATTTTTTGCATGTTAATGTTTATTAATTGAATAGCGATTCTAATACGATATAATACTATAATTTGACGACCTCCTTGGTCAAGTGGCTTGCACACCGGTTTTCATGGTGTCGCTATCTCTGAGGTCCAGGGTTCGATCCCCGGTCGGATCAATTTAGAAATACCTGTTTTTCTGTATTGTTTCGGGTCTGGGTGTTTCCTATGTATAATAAGTATGTATTTAAGTATGTTTATCCGTTGTCTAGTTAACCATATAACGAGTTTCTTAAGGAAGCTTCTCTTGGGGCTAGATAATTGGTGTGAGTGTGGGAAACATTTATTATTATTATTATTTATAATACTTATATTTGACATCCTGTTTAATTTTATTTAGTTTACCCTGTTCTTTGCAAATAAATTACTTTGACTTTGACTTTGACTTTGACTTCGCTATTAAGGCTGCGGTGAGAATAACTATATACATAAAAGAATCTGTCCAACACTTGTTGTTGAAGTGTGCTTGATAATGGATTACAATATGACTGATATGTCTACAAAGACAAAGATCCTTATAGCTTAATAAAGTACTTATAAGAATCGACAAATCATTCAGCAAGATCTTTCATTTGCGCCCTTTCTTTTATAAGCATAAGTACTTAAATGAATAGTCGTTTCAACAAGTCAGTTACAAACAAGTTTATGACATAACCAAACATTTGTTTGGTTATGTCATAAACTTGCCTATGCCTATTTAGGCACGTAGAATTCTTGTTCTACGTAGAGATTAAAATGAGAACCAGTGTGTGTTCTTATAGTAGTTTCATATTCTTATTTGTGTACGTGCATCTCATTGAATATCACGTATGAATTTTGAACCGGTTACAATAGTTATTAAGCCTACTGCTAATCTTACACTTGTATCTAATAATACTTTTATGATGTGTATCAAAATTGACAATAAATTACAACAGCTCTTTAAAACTCACAAGTTGCCAAAATTTTGGTTTTTAGTTAAAGATTGGCTAAAAGAAAAATATATCAGTCTCCGGGGACTTCGACTCTGAGTGCTCCCTCAGGGCCAGTGCGAATGAAAACGAGAATCTCTATGGAAAAATTTTAACTCTCCACGTATAAAAATTTACAATACTTGTAAATTCAAAATCACTGGTAGATTAAAAGTCGTAACTACCCCTTAAAGAAAGCTCTAGCGCTTATGCTACAAGAGAATTCTACACATCACTACAAAGAGTCTATACCCTCTTTAGAGAGACAGGGCACAGGGTCGCGCAATGTCCCGTGATTCACCCTATTAGTTGATCGTGTGATAGCGTCGCGCATGACGGGCACATTCAATATATCTACTAATACGATATCAGTCACGACATGACTGTAGCAGGGTGGCTACCACAAAAACGCGAAGTAATTATAACGATGATTAACCTTGTCCTTTTTGTTGTTTACTTGGGGAAATGCCATAGACAATTCTCCTCCGCAAATTGTGGGTAAGAGCGGATTTGCATCGAACTTGCACATCAACAACGTCTCTCGCATATAGGAACGATTATTAGGCGGGTTTGTAGTTTATAAGTCAAGGAATAACTAGGAACTAGGAAAAATGTTTTGCGCATACACCGGGGATGGGCGACCTTTAGGTTCATGTGGGACTTTCATCCTCTTCCCTCGTCCATCGACTTAAAACTCAACGAGGAAGGGGCCGTATACCCACAAAAAAACCAAGTGCCATTTTAGCCACAGGGATGGAATGATATTGGCCCGTTGATTTATTTATTTATGTATAGGGCAATCAATAAAAACATGTACCGTACCACCAAACCAACAGTAGGTATGGCAGTAGCTTTTGATAAAAACAAAAATCAAAATGCATAAATCAGCTGTCATATCTGACCCTCTTATCATCTTTGGAATATTCTATCTGCATTCAAAATGCAGAAGGCACCTACAGCATCAGTTCTTTATCTAACTAATCTCCCATCTCCGCACAGATCCAGACGATCAGCGGCGTGGTGCTGGTCAGCTGGCGGCAGCGAGTGCTGGAGCGGCAGATCGAGTACGGGGCGCGACTGGGGCACGTGGTGCTTAGCCTCGCGCGCATGGAGCTCACCAACTTCTATCGGAACGTCATGCCGGTGGCGGACTACTTCGACCAGAGCAACATGCTGATCGCAGTAAGTTTTCATAAGGTAGAGCTGGAGTTAGATTACGGAGTGTGGCTGGAGCACGAGGTCATCAGCCTCACACCCATGAAAATAACCAACTTCTGCCAGTGACGGATTACTTCCCGGACGTACTAGTGCCCGGCTAGATGGTGGTACAGAGCGCGGCTGGGGACGAAGTGCTCAACCTCGCGAGTATGGAACTTATGGAACAGAGCAACAAGCTTATTGTAAGTTTTTCGTAGTAGACAGCGCTAAAGATCGAGTACTTGACCCGGATAAGGTAGGGGGTGCTCAGCCTCGCGCATGAAGCTCACCAACTTCTACCGCAACGTCATGCCAGTTGTGGACTGTTTTCGATCGGATCAATATGTAAGTGCAGTACGAAGAATGAGTACTTATGAGAGCTTATCAACGTCTGCCAGTAGTAGACTACTTCGATCAGAACAGCATACTTATCATTACAGTGAGTCCTCGTAATAGACAACGCTAAAGATGGAGTACGGGCCCGGATAAGGTAAGGGGTGCTTAGCCTCGCACGCATGCTCACCAACTTCTGCCGCAATGTCATATCAGGGTGCCCAGTGTGAGTTTTGTTTACTATCCGTATTCATTCGATTACGTTTACGAAAACGAAAATTAGTATGGCATTGAAGCAGCGCCTCCTGGCGACATACGAGAACAGTTAAAATTTTGCCATACAAATTCTTGTTTTCGATAACGTTGAAGAATTACGAATGAAACTCGCACTTGGTACCCTGTTCGCACTTCGACTTAATATTCTATTCGCTGAACACTTGCCTATGATGGGACTCAAAGTCACAACCATGAGCAATCCGGGCGACAACTCTTCCATCTAAGTTACCAAAACATTAGTTTCCCTAACGACTTTTCATGCGCTTGGTAAACTATTCGCCAGCGTTTTTTTTTGTCCCGATCCAATCCGAACCCCACAGAGAATCTAGTATGCGTGATGACATTTTCTTTAGAAAACCTCTGAAGATGTTTCTGATGTGTGTGTGTTCTTGATTTTTCTCGCCGCTCGCCGCCGCCCCCCAAAAAAGTCCGGTCGGTGATGCTGAAAATGCCGCAAAAAGATATTGTTTTCCGTTGTAAAATTACCGATGATTTAAATCATTTTATACTTACGTCGTATTTTAAACTCCACACCTACATACGAAATGATATAATCGTAAAATTTCTTATCTAAATAGTAAATTGCAATAAATAATATGCGATGATACATTAATCTTTATGACCAATTATCCCAAAAGTCCAATTATCTCAGATAGTTGGACTTCATTTTGTTTTTGTTGATAGCATGCCAAATCTACAGTTGTGTTTCGGACACATGGTCAAGCGGCCCATTAGCTCAGTTGGTTAGAGCGTCGTGCTAATAACGCGAAGGTCGCGGGTTCGATCCCCTCATGGGCCAAATATATTTTTTATGACACGAAAGTTTTTTATTTATGCGTTAAAAACACATCAATTATATTCCTCATAATAAATCAGGATGCTCTCCGCTTAAAATTTTAACTGTACTGCGGATTTAAACAACACGTGTAGTTCTTCTCCGAAGAAGTCTAGAGGTAGAGTATGTATATTCACGGTTATTAAAATAACCAATGAAAATTAATGATTGAATGTAAATAATAAAAACTTTGTGTAAGTATTGCTACTTTAATAGTGTCTTGTGAGGTGATTCTGACATTATCTGACGCTTCAATTTCGCATATGCGAGCACTATCATATCAACTACTAACACCGTCACCAACTTCTGCCAGTGGCGGACTACTTCAAACACAGCAACAAGATTTTTGTGGTAACAAATAGCAACATGCGTTGCAACCCAGAAGCGTATGTTGCTATTTTTAACCGACTTCAAGTAAAGGAGTTTTCGATTCGTCTGTATACTACTAAAATTGTTTTTTTATGTACCTATGCTTGCGCATATCACCAATTTGAACAGTCCTTTTGTGGTGGGAGAAGCTTGATGGCGCAGTGGTTAACGCGCTCGATCTACAATTGTTGACGTTAAGCAACTTTCGCGAAGGCCGGTCATCGGATGGGTGAACAAAAATATTTCATCACGAGCTCATTCGTGCTTTGTAAAAGCACGTAAAGCCGTCGGTCCCGGCTACATCAGCAGTTAACAACCACCGCATCGCGCTGGGCCTGCGTGGTGCTATGTAGCCCGTTCTTTCTGTGATCTTTCTATCTATAGGGAAGGTTCGTGCCCCAGCAGTACGGACATAAAAACGCGTGTTTCTGACATTTTACAAAGCTCCAATTTGGCATATCCTCGCACCCAACAGCGACGACAATTGAATTTGACAGCGTGTCGCAGAGTTGTTGACAAATCGATGGCTATCAATAAACTAGCGGCGGTCGCGCGATCGATCCGCGGTCAACGTACAATGTCAGCCGCGCCGGCCGGCACACCGCGGTTAAGTGGTGAGATGGTGGGGTCAACCAAGGTGTTACAAAGTTCAATTTCTTTATTTGCAAATTAACCCTTTGTCTGCTTAGTGCCAGATCCATGCCCTAAACAATTAAATTCTATTGGGTTTGTATTCACAGGAGACGACAGGTTAAGTGTACATAGATGGTCTGAAAATTAATAGCGTACTAACAACTTAATTACTCTTGTAGAGTAAAACTTTTTGGAGAGAATACAAAATACAATACATGCGTTCAAATTAAATAAATGTCCAAAGTAATGAATAGAAGTGAAAATTTTATTCAAAGTCAAAGTCAAAATTTTCTATTCAAATAAACTTGAAACGTGCTTTTGAACCGTCCATAAATTTTTTACCTACTACCCATTCAGGACGTCTATTTTTTAGCTGTGGAGAAGAATGGGCGCAAGAAACTCCACAGCTTTAACAGAAGTTACGACATTTACAAAAAAAAAGTAGTGCGTTATCAAATCATACAATATTTACAATTAAAAACTTTCAAGAGCCCGGAATTACAAATAATGCTTACGTCTATAAATTTACTTAACATTACACTTTATTCTAAAAAAAATATTAATAATAATAATAATATATTTATTTTTCAAGCATCATGGCTCATTTGGGTTAGTTACAATAATTACCTTAGCCTATGTTAGTAAAATTAACAAATTCAATAAAAATAAAATTACAATTAAATTATTAAAAAAAAATTATATTAAAATTATATTTAGTATTATGATGTCAAGAATTTGTAGGATTTAATTTATTATTAGTAAGAAAGATAGAAAATACATTTATAGGCTGACACACACTACAACAAAAATTTATAACATGAAAAAAATAATGAAAAACAAAAGTACATATTTACAATAATAATAAAAACAAAAGAAAAGTGTTTATTATTGTGTAGCACTCAGATGAGATTAGGTTAGATTCAAATAATAAAATATTCATCTATAAAAGTAATAACTACTACTCCAGGATTTAAATCCTGGAGTAGTAGTTATTACTTTTACAAACTTTTACAAACAAACCTCCTTATTGAGAATAGTCTCAATCCTGAAATCCTGGAGGCTCAACGTTAACTTTCTCTTTGTCTATCTGTGATTAGACTTGACTGGTGTTTATAAGACTAGTTTCCCAGGTAGCCCGCGTTTTATTTACGATTCAATCGTGGTTACGGAAACGAGAATTATGAAGCAAATTTTTTAACGCTCCTCTTTTGTCACCTGGAGGCGCTGCTTCAATGCATACATACAAATTCTTGCTTTTGTTAACTTAAAGGCATGGTATGATAAAAACTTGCACCAAGTAACTTCGAAGCCCGACGAAAACAGCTGTTTTCGTATGTTTCGTACGTATCGCTGTATGCCAGGGCGACTCCAAGGTATGATAGACTCATCTCATCTTCCCAGCTATGTAAATATAAAACTAGTCACCAACACCTTATCTAAGTCTGTCACCAAAACAAAAATTCTACTCATTAGTGTTCCCAAAGATGAACGCCTACAGGGCTAAAAGGCCTAAAAAGTTCTTTAGACCTCTAGTCTAGCCTATTATCGAGCCTTGACTAGGAACCTTTTTAAGAGACTATTTTTTTAAAGAGGATAAAGGCCTGTAAAAATAATTTTGTCTTTAGTTTGGTCTTTAAAATAGACACTAGCCTTATAAAAGGACTATAAGTTTTATAAAAGCCTAAAGGCTTAAAGGCTATTTAGGACTACGAACCCTTTAAAGACTGCTTATGTTAGGCCAGTTCTAAAAAAGAGTTGAGAGTCTAAAATTTAAGCCTAAAAGTCTATAGTCTTTGGGAACACTAGAGCATAAGCTCTGAGCACTAGACCATGAGGTAAAGGCCTCTTTATTAAAATGCAATAAAACTGACAATATTTATGGACTATATGGTACTATAATATCGTGACGTCATCGATCAATTTGAATTGTACTTCAGTTTTACCGACCGTAAATAAGTCGAAGCATACATACTACATACATACCTTCTAGTGTTTTAACCAGTAAGTGGACTGAAAGCTATTTTATTTTAGTGAACAATTTGTGAAACTGTCCGAAATTGGTTTTGTTTTCTAAATTATTCTATATTACACAATCTTAGTTTTGCACGAAGTACATTGATGTTTCAAAACGAAAGTGACGGATCCAGTCATGTGTACAGTTATGTTAATAATTGCAACTCTTAATACGTATCGGGCTCGAAGGACCAAAAAGATGGTTACAATACCATCTGTGTGATGGTCTTGTGTGTTGATCAATGTTGATTAAACTCCTTGTTGAGATAAACTATTTATTTTCACAATGAACTGATGGTCGGATATAATTTTAATTTTTTTAAAAAGATAAAGTAAAATGATAATTGAGAGAAGTGTTCATATTAATTACACACATTACATTGTAGAAATATGAATACACCTGTCGCTTCAGAATTGGCTCTTTCTGTTTGACTACATCTTACGCAGGCGAAACCGAGGCCGAACTAAACTCGATGGCAACTAGTTAATAACAAAATTAGACAAAAAACCAATTGAAACATGTCTACAATAAGCCTTAAAGTAAGACACATGTCGCGTATCGATTGGGGACTGACTAAATTTATCAAATTAACTGTCCCGCTCATACATATTTGACTGGTCGCGGCAAAGCTATGAAAAAGCTGTCGACGTGGCATTGACCAGGGTGAATCTTTAATTTGAAGAATTTTGTCAATGGCTTCGGAATGGAAGTTATATTATTATCATAATTATTGAGTATAATTTCAAAGTATTAGTAAATAGCTTATGCTTTACCAAAGAGGAACAATTTTATATTTGTATATAAATGATAACAAATAAATAAATTTTACTAGAAATATCAATCAGTCTCAAGAAGTTTGAGTGGAAGTCGAATCTACCACATTTGGATTACCGGTCAAATTCTCTGACCGCTGACCTACCGAGCTACCAACCCCATACATAATATAGCATCGTAAATGCAAAAACAAACTAATAAATAATAAAAATAAATAGCTAAATTAAACTTAAATAAGCAAAAGCTATAACTTAATGTTACCGTTAAACTTGTTCATCCAACACGGTGCTACGACGACCGTAGCGTTACCGTAGCGTTACGAAGTACTACGAAACTAGCTAAGTTTCGTAGTACTTCGTAACGCTACGGTTCAAGTTGCTACGATTCTTAACAAATTTAAAAATGATCATTTTTTAAAACCAATATGGTATTTTTATGAAATGGCTTTCACCTAATTAACGCAGCGTTAATGCGTTACGAAGTACTACGAATGTCTACTTAGCTAAGTACAAGCAGCTACGAGACTACATATAATTTCTCGTTAAGTTATTAAGGGCAATAAGTAAATTCTTATGAGACTTCCTATGCTTGAGGTAAATACAGTTATCTACATACTTAGTTAATGCCATCCATTTTATTTACGTAGCGTTATCGCGTTACGAAACTTGACAACGAAACGAAACCTTAGAAACAAAACTGCTCGTAAGTTATTAAGAACCTAATATATACAAACTTGAAAGATCTATATTTTTTAAAGCAATAAACCAAAAATTTGTTATTAGCCAACATTAATAAAAAAATAACCAGTAAGATATTTAAAAAAGGCCTAATAGGAGTAACAACTATCATCACCATCCGACTGGACATTTCTTCCAGTCTTCACTGGAAGTATCACAATATCAGCAGACCTTCAGTATGCCTTCAAGGCAGCTGATAATAATTGCAAACAAATGATGATAAATAATTGTTCACAATTCTATTCGATATGTCTACATTCTCAAATTAAAACAAAAGTACAGACATATCGTAATTACCTACCATTTGTTATGTAGGTTAAACTCAGTTACAATTCAATAGAGAAAATTAAGGCCTAGACTGTAGTATTAGTACAAATTGTACACTTATATCTTGGACACTGAAGGCAACGTGGGAGCGACCATGTGTCGCGCGGCCGGTGGAATATTAAAGCCTTATTACATGCAGATTATACCTTCCATGGTGAATCGAAACCTGTATTTTTTTTGTTGTTGCTACTATGTTTATGGGCGGGGTTTCGGCCCTGCATCGCGCCATAATGGAAAGTATTCTTTGTATTTTCACTATCACCGTTCTGTTGATTATGAATGAAATATTAGATAAAGACATTTGAAGTAGAAAAATGAACACTTTTTACTACTTATTTCTTTTAGTCTTTTTCTTAGCGACATTGTTGTGTTCGTATGTAAGGTTAGTTAGTAACATGTGTTTGTTTGTTTTTTGGAGAGAGTTTGTTGATTATTTCCTACGGCCTTATCAGCATCACCGGACTTTTTTGGGAGCGGCGAGAAACTTATTTACTTAAGCGTGTGATCGAAACACTTTTGCCCGACTTGGAAATCGAATCTGGGACTTTCAGGTATAGGCCCCAGTGCTTTCCCACTCGGCTATAAAAGTTAATGTTTTTGAGGAGTTTTCCTGTGACGACGAACCCAGCGAACAGGTAAAGGGTTCGAAACATCAAGATAAAATAATGTGTAATGCGAGTAAATTCGCAATTTAGAGTGTAGTGTTCGCCTTGGACCATTAATGTACGGGACGGCCGTACATCTGTTGCTGGGATTGCGTCAATAAAAGAATTTCTTCAGTAGAATCAGCCAGGGTTCTTGAGAGGAGATAGCTCCGAGTTTTTTGTCCATCGAAGTGCTTATCGGAGTGTGTGTCCAAGTGTGCGTGCTCCATACAGACGCAAGTCTGTATTTATACTCTCGCAGCTATCTCCTTCTCCCTCTGGCAATTTTATTTGCCACTCTTTCTAACTTTACAATTTATTAGATAAATATCTTAAATACTAAGTATTAACGCTATGACATGATAAACTTACATCTAAATAACTTAATTACTGTGTTATTGTGCCTTTAACACAAACTTATTAAAAACAGACGCAAAAGTATTTCGTTGCAAATAACAAAGACCTAAAACCAAGGGTTAAGTAAGGTACAATAAAATTGGTATCATCATCAGCTCATTTAATGTCCCCACTGCTGGGGCACGAGCCTTCCCTATGGATGGATAGGGAGAACGGGCCATAAACCACCACGCGGGCCAGTGCGGATTGGTGATAATTAACGACTCTAATGCAACCGGGACCAACGGCTTTAGGTGAATTCCGAAGCACGGAGGAGCTTAAGATGATACATTTTTGGTCACCCATCCGATGACCGGCCTTTTCGAAAGTTGCTTAACTTCAGCTTCGTAGACCGGACGCGTTACCCACTGCGCCATCGATCTCCTCAAATTGGTATATCACTAGGTAATCGAACCGTTTCGGAGGCGTGGCCCACCGGCCTACCGGCTACAAAGAAAACTGTTATGAATTTTTTGTTAGCGCAGCAAACGTGTAATAACGGCTTGCCAATGAATAAGTTATCAATGCACTGTGCTGGGTTCTTGGTTGTATTACGTTTTTGTATTACGTGATGCGTGGATTGTAATGTAATTGATAATGTATAGAGCATTATCCTGTACAAAGAAAGGGCGAGTGTAAACAATACTTTAACAGAAAAAATATTTACATGAGTACTTTATTATTTAATGCCTGTTCAAAACGTTTCGTACCATCGCACTTCGTACCTCATAGAATCAAAAATGCAAAAATTAAACGCAAGTAATTAAAAAGTAGTTTATTCGTAAAAACAAAAAAAACGTCTACAGATTTTATAGTTTACGATAATTTTCGAGAAATATATTATGACTAAAAGTTGCTCGCAGGACATATGACCGCTGGGGTAGAACAGTTCTCGATTGGCAACCGCGTACCGGAAAATGCAGTGTGGGCAGGCCTCCAACAAGGTGGACCGACGATCTGGTGAAGGTCGCGAGAAGATCCTCGGGGGAGGCCTTTGTCCAGCAGTAGACGTCTTTTGGCTGAAATGTTGATAAAGCTGATCAAAAACATATTACGTTAATACTGTTTTTATGTATTTGCCAGTTAGCTGGCATCCAGTACGGGCGACAACAAAATACGATAAACACTACCCACATTTGCATACCTACTATCCTACATTTAGAACAGTACGATTTAATAAACATATTTTATTACTTATTTAGGTATTTCTAAAAATTGAGTAAGTAATGTTAAGATTTTGAGAAAAAATTGTTTCGGGCTTATCTGGGTTAACACTTTGTCAGAGCAACTGAATAATCAAACAATCGTTTGTCAACTTCTAGTTTAGTTATCGTGACAGGGTACTTAGCTTTTAATCGATAGTCGTTGCTGACCGTACAACAGCTTGAAAAGTATCTTCATCAGGGTCCCTTGTGCGAGTTTAATTTGACGTTTAATCATCATCTTCATCATCACATCATCATTTTATGTCCCCACTGCTGGGGCATGAGCCTTCCCTATGAATGGATAGGGAGATAGGGCCAAAATCCACCGCGCGGGTCTAGTGCGGATCTGCTAATGCAAGCGGGACCGAGCTTTACGTGTCTTCACAAAGGAGCTCAAAATTACAAATTTTTGGTCACCCATCCGATGACTGGTCTTTGCAAAAGCTGCTTAACCTTAGCGATCACAGACTGGGCACGTTAACAGCTGTGCTATCGAGCTCCTCATTTATCCAATCACGTTTACAAATATGAGAATTTGTATGGCAAAATTTTAAATCTTTTATTTGTCACCTCCTGGTGCTTGTTCAATGTCACACAAAATCGTTTTCTTTAAAGTGATTGAATATCAAAAAAACTTGCACTATAGACACCCCGGTTCGCCGTAGCTCCTAAACGTTAAGAAATACCACAATATAGTTTACTCGTACTTATTGGATTCGTCGTCATTTATGATGCATGATTTTATGAGCCGACTTTCTGCGTCGGCGTTGCGGGCTCGGTAATTACAAGTTAATTACGGCCTGTACCAGGTGGCTTCTAAATACACGGTAAGTCTAGCCCTTGGAGTCTTAGACGGTCACCTAATAACAGTGCAGCGGCCGAACGAATACCTATCCGTTTCAATTTGTAATTGGCGAGCAATTATGGTGGTGACTGCATTTCATTTTAGTGCATTAATTCTAGCCGTCTTTGATTTTAATTATTAATGGAGCTAGCTGACTTACTAAGTTGATTAAATATTCATTTGCAGGGTTTAGAAGTGGGTTGCCTTTAAGTCGCTCTGGCTGAATTGCTATTAAATAAGTTTAAGGCTGTAATTAAATAAGGTCTAGTGAAGACAGGCTTAAACTGGACACGGAACAAAATTCAACAATCAAAGTCATTTTTTCAGTTTAGGCTACAAATAGCTCTTATGAACCTAATTATGCTATCGGTTCGTAAGTCTACTCTGGGCTGGGAACATCTGTGGTTAGTTTAAAAAATATTATTTAAAAAGTTTCTAACTACTTGGTAACTTGCTGGTGTCTTTCTGATAAAAATAATCTTTCAAACCAGCGCAGTGGTAAAATCGCATTACTTACTGTTTATGAAATTATTTTTCACAACAGTAGATCCTAGCAGTGGGACTAAGCAAAGGTCTTCCCCAAAATTCTCCACAAAAGACTATCTTGTGTGTGGAACCTTTCTCATATTGTTCGCTGCAATATGCTGGCCCGTAGGTTTGCACGCTGTACAAAAGAAGTGAAGGTCACTCTTTTTAAGGCTTACTGCCAAAGCTTCTACACGTGCAGCCTGTGGATTAAGTATACGCAGCGAGCCTACAACGATCTACGCGTACAATATAATAATGCCTTCAGAGTGTTGATGGGGCGCCCACGATACTGTAGCGCATCACAAATGTTTGCGGAGGCTCATGTTGACGATTTTTATGCCATCATGAGAAAAAGAACCTCATCAATGATGAACAGGATGCGTGGGAGCTCCAACGGTATTCTGAAGGCATTAATCTGTAAAATGGATAATCCGTTTGTCAAGCATTGGGTGCACATTCACTTGTGTACTCGTAGTTCTAGGCCACCGGGTTCGCATTATTATCTACCAAATCCAAACTAGAATAAATCTAAAAATTTAAGAAATTTTATTTTATTATTGTAATTATGTCTATATATTATTGTCAATTTGATTTTATATCTATTTATTAATCCGAAGTTTTAATTTTATAATTTTAATTTTATTTTAATTTTAATTTAATAATTATTTTGTTTTTTAATTTGTATTTTGTTTTTAATTTTATTGATTATTGTAATGTAATATTGATTATGGATTGTTTATCCGCAATAAACTATTATTATTATTATTATTATTAAATCGTGACTCCAACGTTCTCTGTGTCATCAGTTGCAATACAAAGCCCCCTTTTCCAGGTAAACGGCGAAAGGAACCCCGAAGAAGTGTACAGAGACTTCAGAGCAGCCATCCTGCAGATCCTGGGCTCGCAAGACGACACGGCCACCCTGAACGGGGTCAGCGGCGTTGGCGTCGGCGCTGGTGGTATACCTGGAGAGATTGTGGGGGTGGAGCGGGCGCCCAGCGCGCGGGAGCGAGAGGAGAGGGTGGGGGAAAAGAGAGAGGCTACGGTGCTGCCGGTCGCGGCACCCATGCCGGTTGTAGTGTCAGTTCTGCATGAGAACGGGACCCTTGGGAGGATGATCAGTCCAAAGGTGAGATATTTGAGGTTTATTCATATTATTTGTAAGTCGAGTATTACTCTTTTGTAAGTCGAGTGATATGGTGATGCAGAAATTGACGTGTTCCGGCAAAGATCTTAATAAAACACAAAAGACCTTTTTTTTTTACAGTTCTTTTTCATAATTAAACGGCTCTCGCAAAGGATATCCGAATAGGTGATAAAATTTCGATCTGCAGCATGCTTCGGAAAGCTCGTTCGTCACGTGTTAATTTATTGTTGCGGAACTAAAAGTAATTAGTTTATAACTTTGTTTTTAAAATAGTATGTAAGTAGATACAAACAAAGTGACTTTAAAATTTTACAATAGATTACTTATTTATAAACTTAAAGATGACTTATCTTACTACATTAAAGAAAAAAAAAGAAAAGAAACATAACTTAATTAAAGACACATTAAACCTATAAATAAAAAATGCCTTCCAGCTATGAGCTCATGGGAACGGTCCCAAGAATACTGGCAACATTTCCTCTTTGGATTGCCCAGCTAATACATTAGCAGAGGCGAGCACATACTCTTTAACAAGCTGCTTGGCCTCCGGCCCCCATGGACCCAATATCTCCACCGCAAACGGAACAAATAAATAATTTAAACTAAGTTGTCTATGAACTTAATGAAAATGAATCATCGCCATCATCATCTTTATTATCAGCTTATTTTGTTCTATTGCTGAACAAGAGCCTCACAAAGTAAGGGCGATATTTGTAAACTACGTTTGCTGATACGCGGTCTTAATTCAAGAAAATATATTATATCAATGAAAATTAATATCATAATTAAATTGCGATGGGCTTGAATAGAAAAAAAACACGTCAATAATCGACAAATCATAAAGGCCACATGTATCTGGGTGAGTAAGTCGCGACGCTCAATTCGCCGTATATATAAAAAGGTTAACCCGCTTTCGAGCAAGTGGCATATTTTTTAGCAGACGAGCCGCCATTTTGATTAGCATTCTATGTATCGACGCCTATTGTGAGCCTGACACTTAACAGTGATGAATTAACGGAAAAAAAAACAAGTATGACGAGCATTCGCATTACAAGTGTTCTGTCAGCATGTTTAAAGTTTTTACTTGAGCAGGATATCCTTTAAGTTTATTTACGTAAAGTTATGTTTATTTGCGGATGTTTTTATACCTAGTCATTGTAATTCGAACTTATATTATTCGGCATTAAAACAATTTATTTCTAAAACGGTCTGCACTGTCCGTCCAGTTTTCTTAGAAAGAAAAGAAAAACTATAATGACTGCTAACACTATTTTCTCTTACTCGTAAGCCAAAAGAGTCTTATTCAATGTCAATAACTACGTCATAAATATATGATTATTGAACGGAGAATATTTGGATCGCTTAGCTTTGGTGGGTGAGCGGCAATGCTCGGCCCTGTTATTCGGGGTTAAATCCCAGATCGGGCAAATTTTCGATGCATAGGTATCCCGGTTCCGTGATCAACTGATCACTAGCCCGCATTTGGCTTATGTAGTGATAAAGCCAATCCCGCATAAATTTTAACGATGACTTGATATTTAATAATGGAGACCTTTTGCAAAAATGGAAAAGTAAAAGGCATATAAAAAAGAAATGTTTAATTTTTTTCTCTGTTCTATCACATCAATAAAAATGTATTAATGTTTAATTTTAAAATCTAGAAATTTCCTTTATTAAAACATCTTTTAAATAACATATTGGGCTACTTTTAGTGATCAGTTAAGAATAGACAATGCTTGCGCTATCATTAAAAATAGTCGAAGTTAAGTTACCAACCATTCAGGATGTCTATTCTTTAACTTTGAAGAAGAATGGGCGCAAGATACTACACAGCTTTAATAGAAGCAACGAAATTTACAAAAAAGAAAGTAATGTTGTTACCAAATCTGAATCACACAATATTTTACAGAATTACAAATAATGCTTACCTCTTTAAACGACAAAATCGAACTGTCTCTTATCAATCACTAGTAGCAAGTTGCTAGGACGAAAGTTTTGTGGTTGAACGTAAGGAACCCTGAAACGGTTGAAAGCCGAAAGCGTTTGGAGGACATCAGGAGGCCGCGGGACCACCCCGCCTTGACCTATTGACGTCGCCTTGTTTATTTGTTGTGATACGCAGGAGTTCTTGCGGTGTGTATCTATGTATGAATGATTTCTAAAAATTACAAGTACCTACTTACTTTGGACATTACACTCTACTTTTTTATTTTTAAACTAATACTCGCTCATCACTATGACAATGTAAAAATTATTAGATGTCATAAAAATCATGATCGCTGATGAACTGAAATTACTAACGGGCGGATATTTATGAACAGACAAAGCAACCTTACTTTGCTTAGACATTTTTAAATTTGCGATATCATTGTGATCAGTGGACAGATTATCATTGAGTGTTCTTTTATTTTACGTTTACAATTTAATGTAACATGTTAAAAAAATAGCTATTGGTTACTTATAAGGAGCAGGATGAGGTAAACGTAGAACCAGCCTTAGTTGCGTGCGAGGGAAGAGACCTGTGTGTGCCCTGCAGTGAAGGGTATGGGATTATCATCATCATAAATAGTTTTTTTTTGTAACAAGTAATCTTATATTGATCTTCTGGAAAAAGTTCTTTGCTGTCTCTTAAATCACGAAGAATCTATCTGGATCAAATGATTGCACCTATATATTTTTGCGTGTACCTAGTCGATCTCAACGTATCCGTGAGACTCGAGCACATAGACTTTTTGCACCAAAACAGTGTAAAACTAACGCGGGCGAGCGTGCCCCGATGCGTCGGATTATGCAGTCTTATAATGATCATTTTGTTGGCATAGATCTGTTTTTGCTCTCTCTAACAAATTTGAAGAGTATGTTGCCACATCTGCAATTTTTACAGACTGAAGCAAAAGAAAGGAATTAATATGATTATTACCTACATAAAGTTTATTAAAAAAAATTAAGTTAATAGCAAATTTTATAACACTGCATAAATGTGTTTAGCCAAAAAGGCAAACAATGTATAAATGTATGTACAGATGCCAGCAAATCAGACTTTCCGGGACTGTCAAATATCCTCAATTGATGTATAGAGTAATATGCCATTGACATAAGGTTCTAAGTCTTTTTAGGGAGGTTTTTTAATATAAGGTCACATTTTGTCAACTGCAAATATTTTGAGGATAAATTCAACAACATATATAAACTATTTTTATGAAAAACCCTTAAATTTTTATACGCTAGTTTTCAAGAAAAACGCCAAAAGACATTTAGCTCCTAGCGTGGGAGATAAATCAAACAGCCAGTATGTTGTCTATAGCTTCGTGAGCTGAGCGCTAAGAGATTGTTTATTTGTGTTTACATGTTATATACTAATTATTGCTAATGCTTAAGTATGTGCGTCAGCTGGAAACAGCGAGTGTGTGTGCTCTAGATACAAAGTCCGAGCTGACGCTACAGACATTTCGATTAAAAAGAAAAATAAAGCACTTTCGGTAGTTTCAATTCAAAGGAGCCGAAACAGAGAGGCCGCAATGCCTTCACCGCTTACACGTGCCTCTAGTTTCATTCAAAAGAGCCGACAGAGAGGCCGCTCTTAAAAATATTACAATTTTTGTGTCAGGAAAAGTTTAAAAAAAACTAGCCTGATTTTTTTTTATGTTAAGGCTTTATTTCTCTGATATAATTAGATGTTTTGTCAAAATATTTGCAGTTGATAAAAAGTGACCTTATATTAACGAGTAAGCACAGTGCTTTGATCTCACCTGATGTTAAGTAATGATAAGGTCAATGATGGAAGCGCACTTCACCCGGGATCCTCAACTACTGAGGCACTGGCTATCTTATCTCTAGCTGCCGGAACACAACAATGCTACAAACATTTATGTTATGGCGACATATTAATAATATGGTTTGCTAGATTGTGGTGTTCTGATGTGTAGGCACGTACTTATACATTCCTGTAAAATGAAAAAGTTTTATTTTACTTACTTTTAATTTTATTACTAAGATTCATCATCATCATCAGATATACTAGTCCACTGCTGGACATAGGCCTCTCCAAGTGCACGCCACCGAGCACGATCCGCGGCTACTCTCATCCAGTTCTTTTTAAGATTACTACTTATTATTACTTTGTGAATAACGCCGTCCGAGGGGCTCGATGGCGTGATGGTTAACGCGCCCGGTCTGCGAGTGCTGAGGTAAAGCAATTTTCGCAAAGGCCGGTCATCGGATGGGTGACCAAAAATTTATCATCTCGTGCTCCTCCGTGCTTCGGAAGGCACGTAAAGCCGTTGGTCCATTAGCATTCGTTAACAACCACCGCACCGCACTGGGCCCGCGTGGTGGTTTATGGCCCGTTCTCCCTATCCATCCATAGGGAAGGCTCGTGCCCCAGCAGTGGGGACATAAAATGAGCTGATGATGATGATGATGATGATGAATAACGCCGTTGGTCACAAAATTAGTAAGGTAGTAGAAGACACATTTTGTAACTATATATATATATATATATATTTATTAAAATAAAAATAAAAATATTATGCTGAGGATACAATGTTGATTGTTGACAACGCACTTTTGTTTCCGTATATTGCTCGCTTAACTATGAGTCTAAAGCTATAGCTCCAGTGCACTTTGTCTTGTAATTAACCAGCATCATATTGGTTCCAGGCGGGAGTCATCCGAGTGCGCACCGCAGCAGCGCCCACGTCGACCCCCGAGACCGTGTGGGTGGTGGGAGGCCCGGGCAGCAACAAGGCCAGCCTCTGCCAGCGGGCCGTCGCCAGGAGAGACGGCTGGCTACATTTCAGGTATGGGCACCAATTTTAACCGCCTCTGTGGTCAAGTGGCTAAGACCACCGGTTTAGACCCAGAGGTCCCGGGTTCGATTCCCAGGCCGGGGGTACATGTTTGTGTGCTGTAACACCCCGCTGGGTCGTTACTTAAGGTACCGGGGGTTGTATCGAATAAAAATGCTTTAAAGCTTTAAATATTTATATTACTTTCAATATGTGATAAACTTAGAATAATTTATTCTAAGGTGATAAATAACAATCTATTCGTCGACGCAGCCCGTCACAGAGTCTGCGATGTTCTTCTTTTTCTCTTTCATCTTTTCTTCTACTACGTTTGAATTCAGGCCACGGCGGCTGCCAGTAAGTATGCCCGAGCAAGGAGTCTCGGTTGCTACAGTACTCGCTTTGGTTGGTGGTAGGGCTTGTTTTTCCGTCTGGCTAGCTACCACCATTTTATATAAATATGTCACCATAACATCAATGTTTGTAGCATTGTTGTGTTCCGGCAGCTAGAGATAAGATAAGCCAGTGCCTCACTAGTTGAGGATCCCGGGTGAAGTGCGCTTCCATCATTGGCCTTATCATCACTTAATATCAGATGAGATCAAGGCACTGTGCTTACCCGTTAATATAAAAAAAATAGAATGAGAAATTACCTGAATCGGACGGTAGTAGCACCCACCATCTTTTTGTAACATGTGTGTCGTGTCGTGACCGTGTGGGTGGTGGAGGCCCGGGCATCAACAAGGCCAGCCTCGGCCAACGGGCCGTCGTAGGTATGGGTATGATCTCTGATGATGAAAATTACTTTCTTACCGCTCGGTCACGACCACTGCTCGCTCCCCCAAAAAAGCTTGTGCTTGAGGCTGAGGTCTGGAAACAGTCGTAGCACTTACTATCTACTTGTAGCGTAGTGTGTATTAAAGTTTATCTAGTTTTTATGCCATATGTATGGGGGTTAATGTTTTAAGTTCTGAAATACTTTAAGTAACTAATATCACCTAAGCCTTCTCTACATTAGTGCCATAAATGATTTTATTTGATATGATTTGTGTATTTCAACAAGTTAAGGTGCACTATTTTTGCAGCAGCTGTTATAGAAATAAATTAGAAATTTACTATTTTTCTCCCTAGCCTCGGCCAACGGATTCGCGCGCTCGCTGACGCGGGCGGAGGTCCAGCATCAGACGGGGCTCTGGCGCGCTCGGCCGTGAGCGGTGGCGAGCTGGTACCAAAAGACTTGGTCATTAAGCTGGTGCGCACAGCTGTCAGCGACGCAGCGAGGACGGGGCAGGGGCTGGTGCTCGACGGGTACCCCAGGGACTTGGAGCAGATGGAGCTGTTTCAAAAGGAGGTGAGAGCTTCACGATCGTAGTATATAACATGGCAAATATAATTGCTGTTTGTTGGCAGCTTCTTTCATTTAGTAAAATCACGAAACAACTGATTTCGTTTTTCCGATTTCCGATTCCGAGGGCATTCAAACCATTCTTCTCCACAGCTAAAAAATAGACGTCTTGAATGGGTAGTAGGTAAAAAATATATGGACGATTCAAAAGCATTTTTCGTAAGTTTATTTCAATAAAACATTTTAACTTTGACTTTGACTTTGACTGAATAGATTGAGTAGGCTAGTTTCATGTGCGATAGTCATCAAAAACTAACTCTCATCTAACAAGATCGTGACAAAACAGAACACACAGTGCTTGCCGTTCATGGTCCCAAACCATCCTCGTGGCACAGAAGGGGGAGTAATACTTGCGGATTAGTCCTATTTTTGACTTTTTCGTGGCATGACGAGGGAAAAAGAGAAGAGTCCTACATAACCCGAGGTTAAACCTTGCAAGACAGCATTGTATTTAGTTAAAAAAAGGACAGTAGATGCTTGATTGCCCAGAGTCTTGGAGCAGTTTGGATAAAAGTTCTTAAAGGTGATTTTTGGATTTCACTAAAAAACTTCTTGGTTCTCAGTTCCGCAGTTCACCCCGCATGCTGCTACTGGACTGCTCGAAGCTGCAGCTGGGCCGCGGGCGACGTGATGATTCCGTGGCCGCCTTCCGCCGCCGCCTCGAGGTGTTCCGTGAGCTCAGTCTGCCCATGCTCAAGCACTTGGACCAGAACCACCGCCTCGTCATTGTAAGTAGTCAGAAAGACGGCCAATCTTTGAAGAATACAGGCATAAATAAAGAATCGCGATCAAGACAGGCATAAAGAATGACTTTAATTAAAAATGATGGTCGAATTGAGTGGGCCTAATTATATAATTATACTAAAAGAACGGCCAGTTCGTTATTAAAAACGAGATCAAATCTGGACTTCATCAGATTTTTTCATTGTCTAAGATTAGGTAGACAAATGCTGGATTCATAGAGTTAAATAACTATATTCCATTTGTTCTAAGGTTGATGGCGACACGGACTCTGCAGAAGTGCAAGAGGAGTTCTCCCGTGTACTCTTGGAGGAGATGGAGAAGGCTGAAGCTATAGCAGCCATGCCAGAAAAACCGCCCACTCCAAGAACTGGTGAGTTTTTAAGCAACCAATGTATTCAGTACAGCTTAGATAAAGGGCATCGATTTCATTTGACAGATCAACAGGACACATTGATGCTTTGGCAAAGTATTGAAAAGATTTTCCACTATCAGAATTTGAACCCGCACCCTCTGACATACCAGGTCAGGTGCACTTACATTTACGCTATCGTATATCTCTGTCCGTCTCCTGGAAAAAGAATGAACACCTTTCCAAATTGTGATTAGTATGTAACATTTGCTTAAAATTAATACGAGTACTTATACTCATACTTAATCACTCACTTACTCACACACTTTTAATCTTTCGCGTTCCATTTTAATCAAAGTTTTATAAGATTAAAATTAACATTATAACGGGGATTAACGCAGAAGTATAGGAAAGGCACATGCGTATCGGCTGCCGGGAAGGCATGCCGACACAGCGACGGGAGCTGAAGGATTGGGGAGCTGAGGAGGGATTGATGATGATATTTGGGACTTACTTGGCGAGCTGGCGTTGACGGCGTAGCCACGACACGACTGTCGTGGGGATGGAGCTGAGCTGGTAGAAATCACACACACACACACACGCGCAAACGCACTTTATGAATGTACCGACCGGTAGGCAATTAACGCGACGTCACGGGCGGGCCGATCGTTGTGGACTCCGTGCACCGAAATGCACGCCGAACATCCTTGGAGCTGAGTGAAGGTCGCGCGGTCCAATCAACACATTAGCTCCGCCGTCGGCTTGTGCGGCGTATCTTTTATTTGAATGAGTGAACAGCGAATGAGACCGTCGCGTTTCTGGCGCGAACAACATGTATGTGTCGTAGGCATACCTGTGTGACCGAGATGATTTAAAAGAGTTGTACCGGCCGTGGTCACGGGCTGACTCTCAGCGTGCAAGTTATCAATGACAATAGCTATTGATCCCCAGATGTGACTGCTCTCCAGCAGTTCGCCCACGCCATGTCCCGTATGGGCGGCGGTATGGCCAACGGGTTCGCGAACGGGGCGCTGCGCAACAGCGCCGCCCACAACGGAGCCCTGCCCAATGGGAACCTCGCCAATGGATTTGGCGTTGCCAGTAATAAGGTAACGTGTTCCAAATAAAGGAATAGATTAACCCTTAACAACATCCCTGCCCTACTGAGTTATTCTCGGCAGCAGAGTAGTAAAGTGCTTGTTTCGACAACCGGAGGGCCTGGGTTCAGGAAGAACACCTTCGAAATAAGAGATTCCTAAGAACGAACTTTGTAAAATCACCTAGTATATAATTTTATCGATCTTAAAATATTTACTTCAATAGTTATTTCACAGCGAATATAATAATAAATATTCGATTGATATACATAATAATATCATTAAAAACATAAATAAATTGTCGTTTCAGGTGAAGCCAATACTAAACAACGTGTCAAAAGTACCGACTGTGTCCCAGATGACCCACGACGAGGTGCGCCGTTTGTATGAACAGAGTTCTGGGGAGATCACTATGAACACGCACATCTAGGCCTAGCAGCACGCCCGCAGTAGAATCCATGTGGACGTCCTTTACGTGTACTTAACACATCACACTTTTGCCCAATTTAGTAACCTATATAAAATTATTTTGAGGTTATGTGTCAAATCGTCATATTTTGAGGTTATAAGTCTCTATATCGCCACGCTCTTATATGTAGTCATTATGATAAAATTATGTCGTTTCACTTGTTTTTTTAATTGTTTACCTAAATGTATAATTTATAAGTTATTTATCGTAAGCAAGAGAGTTTGTATGTTCAGGGGGCGTATTGTCTAAATACGCTTGTCAGTTTGCATTGTCGATTCCAATTAAACGTCAAATTGATGACGTCGTTTATTCGACATCATTCAAAAACGCGTCGCGAATCGCGATTACAATCACAGACACTTGTGAATTAGTTTGAGGTTCTTGAATAGCTTTCAAATGTCAAACTGAAAGGTATTACGATAGGTATTAGAGTTATACAAGAAGCCCCCTGTTTTAAACAAAAGCGTTTAGCTCGACGAGTGTGGCGATAAAGCGTGGTGGAATCCTAACAAAGAAATGTCTCTCCATCTTCAAACTTTATATTACAGTATGTTTTATTTATACGGTGAATACTGACGCTTTCAATACGAACATAAAGAGAAAAATTACTGCTCTCCAGTACTCAAAGCGAGCCTCGTTTCACCGGATCAAGAACACCCCAGACGGAGCCACGACATCCCCAGTTTTGAGAAGTGCGGTTAAAGTTACGATAAAGGTTTCAATCAAACTGGCTGAGAATGCCTCAACTTAATAATGTGGTATAAAATACCAGGACTCTTACAGAGATTCATGTGACCAGTGCCGAAATGTTAAAATAATGTGTAGACAAATATTAGTGCTTAAGCTCTTTTGTGAAGTAGCTTAGTTACCCACTTAAGTTAACATTAAATAGAAGTGATACGTCACTTCTATTACATTCTAAAGTAGAGTACGACAATTATTTGAGTAATTGTAACAATACCTACACAATTGTGAAAACATAAGTCTTGTGATTTAAAAAAGATGTTACAGTTACTGTCAGATGTTAACGTTATTTTAGTAAGATGATTGCTTATTATTATTTATTTGTATTTAACTATAAATAACGTTTATTTAACTTAAATAGCAACTGATAAATAAAAATAACTCTCGTTGTATTTTTTACAAATTATTAAATATATTTTTACCTATTTTATTGGCAAAAATAATACCTACAATATTGTAACGATAAAATTGAAGACATTTATTAGTAGTAACCAAGTTTTCATTAATTGCTAGTACAGTCTCTAAGTACAGTTATCGACCAAAAAAGTCATCTCAAAATTTCTTGAAATTTGATTGTTAATGTTTAATCGCTAGGGTGATTTAACAAATAAGTATTACGATAAAAGTAGTTACACAATAAGTTAGCTAGATATAAGTCGAGATACATATTTTTTAATAACTGTACCTGTTTAAAATACTGACATGAGGACCATAACTAATTGGATGTTTATATTGGCATTTATATTTATTATAATTAAATAATAGTTATATCCAACGCACATTGGCTAACTAACTAGTGCCTTAGCTTAAGAGACCTTTTGAAACTAGTTATAAACTTTACTTTTATTATGCAGTAATATTAAAGTAAGCATTGCATACTCTCAGCAAAGTCATTATTTAATAATTGTAAGTTGCAAAATACAGATTATAGAAACAAATAATATTTTATCTATATATTAATTACACACACGCACACTTATAGTTTATATAGAGAAGGATTGCAGATTATTAATATTTTTTAAATTACGCATAAAAAATACAATAAATCAATAAAACAAACATTACACACACTACCATGTATTTGGCACATACGCATATATACTCTTTTCAAAAATTTCAAAAATGGAAGAGGAGCGGCTGAAAACTGGCAATGCCAATCCAAACCCACATTGTATCTTTTTTAATTTTTCATTGCTTAGGATACAATCCGTGCAGCCTTAATAAAATTACGTTCGAATGTCGACCACTGGGCGACCACTAGTAAGAATAAATACGTCCTGTGATTATGTTATCAGGAAAATGAATTTGAACTTTTTTAACAAATAACTAATATGGAAGATGTACAACATATTCCGAAATAAATGATTTATTATTATTATTATTATTATTTACTGGGAAAATTGTATAATGCATTTCTTCGCTATTGAAGGGTATTATCAACGGAACTCTACCACGTTAAACCTTCTCTCGCCATCGCTGAGAACATCGTCACCGCAGAGTGCCTAGTGCGAAGTTTATTCAACATAAAATAAAGCGTAAACAAATTTTATCTAGCCCAAGATAAGCTTCTATTGAAACTCGTTAATATGGTTAAACTAGATAACGGATAAATATACATAAACATAAAAAACACCCAGACCCGAAATCAATTCAGAAAAACAGATGTCTCTAAATTGACCCGACCGGGAGTCGAACCCGGGACCTCAGAGATGGCGCGACGCCAGACCCGGCGCGCTAACCACTCGACCACGGAGGTCCCCACGACAATCGTATCGTGGCAACGCCGTCAACGTTGCTCGAGTTTCCCCATAGTACCGGTAAGTCCCACACATCATCATCCACCCCACCTCAGCTCCCTAATCCTTCAGCTCCCATCGCTGTACCGGCATTGCCTACCTTAGGTAGCCGTTACATTCTGGTAAAACTAGAATTTGCTTGCTTTTGAAGCAGCGTCTCCTACTGCAGCTAAAATATTGCCGTACAAAAAATCGTTCACAATGCTATATATAGTAACAAGATAAAATTTTACTAGAAAAACAAATACTAAAAAAAATCAACCAGCCTCAGGAAGCTCGAGTGGGAACCGAACCCACGACCTTTGGATAACCGGTCCATTGCTCTGACCGCTGAGCTACCAAGGCTACAGAAGACTCGTTGAATTTTTCAGTAGTAAAAAATAACAATTTACACTGCAAACCAGCGGTATTACGTCACTGTAAAGGATACTACCCTCACGAAAAAATTAAAATAATATTTTTTTAATCTTGATTACATAGTAAATAAAACACGCACTAGGCACCTGGTGGATAAATAACTACCGTCACATGGAAATGTCCTTTGCAAAAAGTCACAAAAAATTACATAATGCATTTTAATGTATCAGTCTTTAATACACCGGTAACACCAAATATGACGTCGCGATACAACGTTAAACGATAAATATAGCTTTAATAGTTATTTTACCACTAATTTATAAATAATTAAGTAATATTTTGTACGATATTTAGTTAGCAACAAGTGAACAGTCCATAGAGGCACAAGTCAATGTATATTTCAACTGTGAGTTTAATTAAGAATTTTAATTATTACTTTACTTAATTATAAACTGTAAGTGACACTACGTGCGTTGTTATTTTAAGACAATTTTTGATGTGTAACATATTTCCGCTCGCTTTCTATATAAGCAATTTGTGGCAGTGATTTCGTGAAATGTGTAACAGTGTAACTGTGTAACAGGAAGTCGGGGAAGCGCGCAGGCGCGCGCCATTTTATAAATTTAGAATCGATAATATGAACATGACATATTATTATTATATGTGACATATTGTGTCATTTGACTAACAAAGGTCATTTTAGTATGTCAAATGTCTTCTAATGAGTATTTACTGCATTTATTTTATAGTTATAAAATGATGTAATACCTGACCCATTTTTTCAGAATATAATGTTAAAATTGCTTATTACTAAGGTGAGATGTCAAATGTTACACATCATATGCGAGTACTGTAAGGCTCGCTCGTTTTTTTTATTGATTTATTATTACCTCGTAAAATGTAGTCACTAACACAGTTATGTAAACACTTTTAACTGTTTGTAACTCTTTATCTCATTCAAAGTCAAAGTCAAATCATTTATTCAATAGAAGATATACACGTATTGATGACAAAACTATAAAAGTAGTACTAAGAATTACAAACTGTGCCTACATAGGTACCTAACTGTGCTCGTGATTTACTTATCAATAAAGTTTATTGTATTCGTTGTGAATATTTAAAAAGAAAAACCAATGTATCTATCATTTTTATTTAATCACCGGCAAAATATTTTGGTGCTATACATATGAGATGTGTGACCGGCCTAAACCACGATTTTAAAGGAACAACAAAAACGCGAGAAAATACAACTTTGAGCATGTCTATTTTTAAAAGTCAGTATTAACAGGCCGAAAATAATGAGATGGTGTTTGTTTTAAAACAACCCATAAGATTTTCCATCTCGTTGTATGGAACAAGCGGCCCAAACAAATGTTAATGTTCGTAAAGTAATTCCAAGGTCCAATAGCGTACAGCACTCGAAAATTTTGCAGGTAATTAAATCGCCTTCTTATCTTTATACAGTCAAGAACAGATTGATCGCAGCATATTAAGCATACGAAGATCTTAACATTTAAGTCAAAAAATATTTAAGTACAGTTGCTACAATCAATAAAATAGTGTTATCCAAAAATATAGTTAAATGACATCCTACTAAAATAACAATAAGGTTTGATTTTCTGAAATATCAAGATCGTCTCTACCATGTTGCAGCCGTTCCGATCCGAACCTCTCGGAGAATCTAGCCGGGAAAGGGGACGCTTGCGTGATGCCGTTCCCTCTAGAAAACCTTTGACGGGTTGCGATCACATGGCTTTGAGGAACCTTTCAAGTTTCTCGCCACCCGCCGCCCCCAATGAAGTCCGGTGACGCTGAAAAGAACACTCATCACAACTCACCATTTAAAAAAACATGTTGCTCCGATCAATTTGTGGCTGACTGAATTTTTAGAATACCTTCTTTAAACAAAAATGTAAACTGTAGATAACCACTTAGATAGGAAATAACACAAATCAGAGGCCAATTTAGACATAGAGGTAGAAATAGATTAACTAGCCTAGCATGACCACTTGTATTAGAGCACTAATTTTTTATATGAAAACTCAATAAATAAGTCATACTTAGTTATTAATTGAAATGCTCTAATCGATGCTGTGAAAAATTAGTTAAAACTATTTCAATCAATCGTTTGATTTCTGTATCTGTCATTGGAGTAGGTAGAGTTAAAGAAATAGACTAAGTACCTATGTGGAAACGCAATCACTCACCATTTTTAGATCAATTCTAATCATATTTTTTTAGCAGAAAGTAAAGTACCTATATACTTTGTGTGTATAATAATAGTATCTTTGTTTGTATTACCTAATCTATCGTTTATTGTACCATTCTTTGTTATTTCAATTACTTATATATAATTATAATAAATTCTATTATCATGTTTTTTTTTTTAAAGACATGGCAACAAATAGGTTAAATTAACTATATACCGAAATTGGTTTGAAAATATACACGTACTTATAATATTATAGAATATATTATCTTATATTTTGTAATAAGGTGTTGTTTTATATAATTGATCTATTTTAATGTAATAATAAATTATATTATTTATAAATTAACATTCACATTCATTAAACTTTATAATTACTGAACACAATGTGTTGGTAGAGAATTGTTTCAAACTTTGAAATAAAGAAGCACATTTTTTGTAAGAAACATTGTTTTATTCGTTTTATTGTCTCCGTTAATTATAAGTTTTAATTAAAATTAATAAATTATTAAAATTATTAAATATATGGTGATAAATACATAGACAGATAAACCTCGTAATATTAGGCTGTAATAAACATAAAAATTAAGCTAGGACATTTTTGACAAATAGACGATAGAAGTTTTAACCTATATATATAAAAATCAATTGCAGTTTGTAAGTCTCGCTAAAACTCGAAAATGGCTAGACGGCTTTGGCTAATTTTGGTTTTAAAATATTAGTGGAGTTCAGGGAAGGTTTAAACGAGGAGAAACATAAATATAAGTAACGGAAAAAACTAAAAACGACAATTTAATTTTCCAATACAAAATGATTTGTTTGTTTTGTTGTCATGGAAACACGAAGTCCGCCGGGTCAACAAAATATTTCTAGCTGTGAAACATTTGATGTCTTTTGTCACTTGGTTGTCAAATATTTATAGGTGCGTTCAGAAATTTGTCTGTTTGAACGTCGAAATATTAGAGAAATAAACAAATAATTTTTTTATAGAAAAGTAAATCTACGTACATATATATGATTTTGCATGTTATCACAGTGTTCTTTATACTCGGTTGCAAGGCTTGTTTCGGGAATATACACCTTTTACCAAACATCCTGTATACAATCAATTGGGATCAATCGTCGAGATACGTCAAAGATTCGTCCTCTCTAGAAATCATCTATCCAAAGGGTTCATCGGATCATTGAGCAAGTACCTACCTACTATCAACAGCAATTATCAAAGCAAGAGATGGTTCTGAAATAATCATTCATGTAAAATGAGTTTTAACACAAGTCTATTTGTCTATTTTTGCTTGAATCAATACTGTTACTGTCAAAACTGTTGTAAGATGCAGGATGGTTCTGAAATATTTTCTTACATTAATGTAAAATGAGTTTTAGCACAAGAGTTTTGTGTCTATTTTCGCTTGAATTACAACTGTTGTCAGTGTTTCTAATCTCATAATACCACTTACATTGCTACGATCAATTTGAAGGTGACTATAACTATTTATATACTCGTCTCTTTGTTTTAGAGAGATGAGGTTAAATAAATACGTCTGACCACAACAGAACGTTAGGAATTTTCCATTGAAAAGTTGGACTTATTCACATTAGGGACACTCACAAAAACTGGACAAAGATGCGAGAGCTGGGGCTGTAGCGGGAGGAGAGTCACCACATAACCAGCAGGCTTCCGTGGCTGGTATTCGTAAGATGGATTTGTATTGTATATAAAAAAGTAAAACTCACAAAATGCTGTATAAAACTTTATATATTATAATAAAATCAATCAGATGCTACTGTGCTCACTGTTTAAAAGTACCGTTTTAATACTGCATATCAAATAAATGCCATAACCTACAATAACTTTACACTATGAAACTAACATATAATGGCCATTTTAATTCAGATTCAAACAAACCTAGTATAATAATTTTATTATGTATTATGTCATCAGGAAGCTAGCAAAAGTAAAAAATCCTACCTACTCATATACTTAGGTTAAATCTTTAGTCGTATAATATAGATATTTCTGACAAAAAGATTGATACCAACATTCAGGTTCAATGGTCTCAATTACCTTGCCCTTTTTCGCCTGGGAATCCCAAGCACAAACCATAGAGTCACAAACTAAGGAGACTGCATCAGAAGGTAAGCTTCATATACATGACATGACAACAGAACTGCGTTGCAAGTTGTTGTGTGATTCCGTTTTTGTGATGATGTATGTAAGCTTACCTGCAGCGTGTCCAGAAAATGAAAGATAATCCTTTAGCTGCGGGTAGGTCACATCATGACCTACCGCATTCTGGAATTTTAGTTTAGTGAAAGTCTCACGGTTTTCGAGATCACCACAGGCTGTCAAAGTCAGCCGTTTGATTTAGTTTGTATGAAAACTTTGCATAAGATTTTTTTTTATGTGGTATTCTCAGTACTTAGGGAACAAAAGAATATTGTTATAGATAAAACAAATAATCATGAGTATTTGAAAAAAAAATGGGGCTTGAAAAGTTATCATTTGTAGAAATGGCATGAAATAAAACGAGAGAAGATTTTTCTAAAATAAATTTTAAAAAAACGATATCTCGAAAACCGTGAGACTTTCACTAAACTAAGATTCCAGAATGCGGTAGGACCCCGCAGCTAAAGGATTATCTTTCGTTTTCTGGACACGCTGTATATAAGCTGTAAAGAAACTACGTACAAACGATCGAAATGACGCACGCCCACAGACGCACGTCTAAACACGACCCCTAAGCGGACATCGCAGTGCTGTCAGTCGCGAGTGTTACTCCGGATGGTTTTGGATGTCGAGAAAATGGATGAAAGTTTTCGCTGCTGTTTCCAAAGAGAACACGTAGCTGTATTAATGTACAACGAGGTAGACAAAATCAATTTTTAACCGACTTCAAAAAAAGGAGGAGGTTCTCAATTCGACTGAATGTTTTTTTTTATGTTTGTTACGCGATATCTCCGTAAGTTGTAAACCGATTTTGAAAATTCTTGTTTTGTTCGAAAGGGTATGCTTGCTGAGTGGTCCCATTGTCACCATCACTAAATCTGATGATGGGATCCCAGAAAAATCGAGGGCATTCCTTAAATTTTATAGGCATATATAACGTTTTTAGTGTATTTTCTAACGCTACACCAATATTTGCGTCTGGTAGTCATTATCACGTGTGGCTGAGATGATGATGAAAGGTCAACTCCTCAACGGTTAAGAGTTAAAAGATAATTCTTTCAATTCTGTATGACTGTACTTCTAGTTATATTGTTACTAGTTTATCAGGTGAGCTGATGAAGGAAGGACTTAACCCTCAACGGCCATGAGTTAGGGGATAATTCTTTATTTAATTATATTATCATAATATAGACCGTGGCGAGTCTCCCTCAAGGACAACGAGATAGGTAATAAAAGGCACTTCCTATAAGGAACGGAATTTTGATAAGCACGTAATCATCATCATCATCATCATCATCAGCCTACACACGTCCACTGCTGGACATAGGCATCTCCAAGTGCACGCTACTGAGCACAATTCGCGGCTTCTCTCATCCAGCTCTTGCCAGCCACCCTGCGAAGATCGTCGTTCTACCTAGTCTGAGGGCGTCCTACACTACGTTTACCGATACGCGGTCTCCACTAAAGAACTCGTTTACCCCATCGGTTATCGGTTCTGCGGCTAATATGGCCGGCCCACTGCCACTTCAGCTTGCTAATCCTGTGGGCTATGTCGATGACTTTGGTTCTCTATCGGATCAAGCACGTAAACGCTGTGTTAATTGATAATCGTCCTATCGAGTGTGGTGCCCTTCAGCTTGTGTAGGTACTGTAACGGCCCAACTTAAAATGATCAGCAGACTTCTTCGTTCGACGTCTCTATAACCCTTTCTGAGCTTGAAAAATTGTACATACAGTACCAATTGCCACACAGCTAATTGGCTTTCTTAATTTTTACTACAATCCACAACAAACCTAAATATATAGCAAGTTTAATTATAAAAACTAAAAACTCAAAAATAAACTTAATTTTTTACAAAAAAAATAAAACCGCCTTCAAAAAAACCTAACCCAAAGAAAAAACACAATCAGCAAACCTTAACCAAATTAAAAATACAAAAAAAAACAATAAAATACTTTGACACTAAAAAGTTATAAATAATCTTTTTTTGACACAGAGATAAATCACAACAGTTTAGGACCTACCCAAATCTAAAACTATAAACAATATACTTACATCGATATCTGTACAGACAAAATTTAACCTAAAATTATTTATTACAATATTTATAAACAATTAGGTAACGACAAAATTAAACACAAAAAAAACATTAATATTTACTATAGGTAATCAGTTAGTTTTGGAGTCGGTGCCAGCCAAACAAAAAATAAAATGAAATACTAAATCACCTTACTATTTGAATTATATACTACTATTTATATACTATTAACTATAAAAAATGTCAATCCGCTAACAATTAAAATCTGTACTAAATAAAAAGTACAAGTAAAAAGTTCTGTGCGTTCGGGTCAAACACTCAATCGCGTGCACCCCGCGTCTACTCCGCTACAGTAGGAAAAAAAGCAAATGGGCGCGAGCGCACCGAAAAAAAATTATTATAGAGAAACAACCATCAACGACAGACGTCGAGGGCAGACGCCCTCACGCGTCTGCCCGCGTTCGGGTCAAACACTCAATGGACTGCTCCCCGCACGCCCTTCGTCGTCTCAGCCCACTCTGTGCAACCCGGTAGGTAAGTATCACGCAGGCTGGCACCGACTCCAAAACCAACTGATTACCTATAGTAAATATTAATGTTTTTTTTGTGTTTAATTTTGTCGTTACCTAATTGTTTATAAATATTGTAATAAATAATTTTAGGTTAAATTTTGTCTGTACAGATATCGATGTAAGTATATTGTTTATAGTTTTAGATTTGGGTAGGTCCTAAACTGTTGTGATTTATCTCTGTGTCAAAAAAAGATTGTTTATAACTTTTTAGTGTCAAAGTATTTTATTGTTTTTTTTTGTATTTTTAATTTGGTTAAGGTTTGCTGATTGTGTTTTTTATAGTGCCGTGTCCATGTTTTTCTATAATTTATTTAAAAAAGCTATTTATTAGAATGAGAATTTTTTATACTATAAAATTTAATAATAAAGCTTTTAGAACGTGTCGTAGCAGGCGAAAGTATTTTTCAGTGAGTAATTTATAATAACTAACGAAGAATAAAGACTTCTTAAAATGTTGAAGTTTTTTTGATTACACAATTTTGTTTGTAAACTATTCGATTATTTGATCAATAAAGAACCCAAATAAACGTTTTAATAAATAATTTTAAAAACTACCCTTTAATTTTATGAAAACCCTAACGCTCAATTGGCGCGTAGCTATTTATCTCAACAAAATGGTCTAGTTTCGGTACTGCTTTAGCTTATACAGGTCGACTTTTTCCTTCTGAGATGACTCCCGTTATACAAACGAACAACTATTTCTAATGGACCAACACCTTAACTTGAAAAAAAAATCAGCTGTTCCATACATTTTGGTCGAATGAATATTGATGTTTTGTATGGAACAGCTGTTCTTTTTTTTTTCGAGCTAGGAAATTGGTCCAATAGTAAAAGTTGTTCGTTTGTACCACGGGAGTCATCTCAGAAGGTTTGGATGGTGATAAAAAAGTCGACCTGTATATACATATACTGTGCCTGCAATCTCCTTATTTTGTGTACATCGACCTATCCAAAACTGTCGAATTTCTTCAATAAATGTTCAACCGTATGCCATGAACATAAAGCTCAAAATCTATTGAGGAAATTTGACAGGTAGTCTGACGTGCAGAGGCAGTGTACCATGGCGCATGGGTGCATGGGCGGGCGGGCGGCTGAAGCTTTCCCGCCACGGCCGCCATGCCGCATGTTTCCCGCGCTGTCGTCGATCGGAGCCGCCTGGCACAGTTTCCCTGACCTTGACCGGCAGCCCGCAGTCGACCCGCACGCACTCCTCGCGGCGAGCGAACGCGCACGTCCCGCCACCGCACACCGTTCGCGCTTTAATTCAAAAATAAATTAAAATGGTAAGTTGTTTTGCACTTTTATGAATAATAACATTTTTTAATTTTCAACGTAATTTCGTTTTTAATGGCAATTCGATTTGAAATTTGTAATCTTCAAAGGTATAAATAGAAACGTGTTGTGTAATCGGTCGGTGACGGTTTTATGAAAATTCACGATAGTACAGACTGTACAATTGGACTGCAAAGTGGTATTAGGTAATCAGTTTAGTGGAAAATATAAAAAGCGTAAGCGTAGCGTGTGTATCGATAACACAAAAAACGATACAATTTTTCCTAAGCCTGAAAAAGATATACAAACTCTTTCATTCTACACCTTCGTTCAGCCATGGACTAGTCCATGGTGCAGTGTTTATTATCATCATCATCAGCGTTTAAACGTCCCACGGCTGGGCTCAGGCCTTCCCACGTCAACAATAGCACATGGAGAAATTGGGTCATAACCTACCAATCTGAGTGACTAGTGCATTCATGAGTTTCATTCACCATACTTTCACGTTAATGAAACGAAAATTTGTATGGTATTGAAGGAGTGCCTCCTAGTGGTAAATGAGGTCAGTTAATTTGTCATATTAACTATATAACTTTTCTTAAGTGTACGTTAATATGAGCGATTGGTAATTGGATAAAAGTTAGGCAATCAGGCCCGATGCAGGTGCGGGTTTGAATAGCGACCGGGACCAAAGGCTTACATGCCTTTCTGAAGCACTGAGAATCTAAAGATATTTTAACTAAGAGTTCAAAGATTTTTCATTTATTCTTACAGAATCCAAACTCATATATAAGGCAATCGTCGGTAATCAGAGACGACTAATAGGCATGGTTAAAGTTTGTAAGTTGTACCTATTAATCAAATAAAATAAAAATAAACACCATAATACAAAATTTTGAAACTACAGGGCGATGAACAAATACGTTAGGGTACTTCTTCAAACTAAGAAGAAACGAATTAAATTTAACAATTTGAAACAAAACAATCATCCAAACATTATTAGCTACCATTCAAATAAAAATTCAAGTACAATATATTTCTTAGAATAAAGATATCCACAGGCACACACGTGTACATCAGAATATAAGTTAAATAGAACTTGTAATTCTTCAACTTATTAAATCTTGCTTTTATTTATGGAGCTATTGCCTAATATGAAATTTTAAAGATATTTAAAATACTTAAACAATTTGATTATAAATAATGACGGTTCACTTGCCTCTTCACATGCCCTCGCCTTTAAACAGCCTCTGTGGTCTAGCGGTTAGACCCAAAGGTCCCGGGTTCGATTCCCAGCGGGGGGTACATGTTTGTGTACTCGGTGGTAGGGCTTGTTTGTACGCCTGGCTAGCTACCACTATCTTATCTAAATATGTCGCAATGACATCAATGTTTGTAGCATTGTTGTGTTCCGGCAGCTAGAGATAAGATAGCCAGTGGCTTAGTAGTTGAGGATCCCGGGTGAAGTGCACTTCCACCACCTATCATCGCTTAACATCAGGTGAGGTAACCGCTAAGTGCTGACCCGCAAAATAAAATAAAAAAAATCTCTACCTAGCACTGTTCACCTCAGACCCTTTATTTATTTATTTTACTACTCCTACAGTTTTCACCTACATCTTCATCTTCATGTTTTCCACATTTAAATTATACTTACCTACGTTTATATTTTTTCCTATTGACGCCAGAATTTCAGAATTTCAAATTAAATGTTTGGTAAAATAGTTCTTTTAGAATACATAGTTACCTACACGAGCAGGAAGTAAAAGTACCATGAACTCGTCAGATCCATGTCCAACCGTAACATGAAATGAGCGGAAGTAGGTCGCAATATGACACCGAGAGGAGGTAATTACTTAATAATAACTCTTCAAGCTCTATCGTGTCAGCTCTTTCACAAAAAACGAGTTACTGTAAATAGGATTGTGACAGAAATGATTATACCCAGTTAATCTAATCTCAAAATCGTATATCTTTATCTTTTAAAAGAACTGACCATCAGCAAACCACAGAAACTTTTTCTTATACTAAATCAATAGTATAAATGTGTTTTATATTATGTGTCATTTAACCGCCGACACAATTTAGCCTTAAATAATAGTTTTGTGCGACGGACTATAATTTAAACGCTCATTAATGGGTAGAAGGAGGGGCTTCTCAAAACAGGCCTTAAAGCCTCCAACCCATTGTTTGTAACGTTAAAAATTATTAATGGAAATAAACAAATATATAATTATTATTCTCTTTATTAAAATATACATCTTAAGAAATTTTATATAAAAACATATTTAATTATTATTAGAAGGATTTTTTTGTGCCAATACATCAAACTGAAAAAAAACTCGGCAAAAACAAAGTAAAAGGGCAAAAGAACAAAAAAAAATTTTCACAAAAAAGTTTGTAAAATGTTGAGTTGAGAATTTTAAATTCTCACTGCGCCAAATGCAGAGCTGATTTGGTCACGAATGTGTACTCGTAGATAAAGGTTTTGGCGTAGCGGCTAGCGCATTCGAGTTGTGATCTTTTAGAAATGGTAGATGACCAGATATGTAGGTGACCAATTTCGATTCCTATAAGCGTCTGCGTGTTTTGGAAGACATTTTAAGAAGATCCCATTCTCATTTGGTCTCACTTATCATGCTATAACGTCGTTACTACCAACTCACATTGGGTCAGCGTGGAAGGTTATTGTCCTCTCTCTATGTGCTATCATCCATTTGGTTAGGCCTGACCACACTAGTTGGACGTTTCTAAACTGATGATATTGCTTAATATTCTACCGCGTCGAGACCACAATCACGAGCTGATAATGTGATAAAGCGTATGCGTAATAAATTTTAAGACTTTGCGGTGTAGCCAACAAGCCCTAGGTACGACTATAAAAACAAGTGACGTACACTTTTGGCGTCCAGCTATCTTCATGGTCCCTACATCTGAATGTCATGAGAGCAATACACTGCGTTACACATAAAACTTGTAGTTTTCTCCAAAATAATCCAGTGTCGGGCGAGACTCGAGCCGCCGCGTTTCTTGCCAGCTGGCAATACGGCTTCACCTTGAATAATACTGTTATCACCTTGAAGATTGAGACGATTCAATGAAAATCGGGAGCGGAACGGATGCTTTTGGATCCCGCGATTGTTTTTATGTAGTGTTGCTGGCGATAGGCTTATGGTACGAAGTGAAGTGTTTGTTTTTCAAGAAGCAACATCAGGCATATCAGGTAATACGTATTGGGCATATTGTTATTAGAAATTAGTTCACATTTACAATAATCAATAATAATTAAGTAATTAAAATAATTATTTACATTCATAGTTACATAAAACAATAAGTATCACAATTATTATTGTGACATTAATAATATTTATAAATCAATTGCATAATCAAAAATATAATTATATTTCTTTTCTTTTTTATTTATTCAAATTGTTTAAATGGTTTGAAATTGTTAATAAGTAACCTTTATATAAAACAGAGAATAATTATTAATAAAATTTTAAAAAATACTATGAATCCACTTTATATAATATTGTAGGGTGCTATTTAAACAGACTTCTTTTTAATAGCATTATTCGCCTCGAAAAATCTACATTGCCTTCTAAATTACTAAGTCAGTAACAATTAACGAGCGTCTGAATCATACTATCTTAGCCACTAGTTATCTTCTATGTAAGCCACTCTAAATACAACTCAGCATGGTGGTTACTTTTTAGCATCTAAATTAGTAAATTAATATTTTAGAATTCAAGCAGTAAACTTCTAAAATATTAATATATGACATCAAAAAGATATTCTTTAAGCTTTTAATTTTTTAACTCCGTTAACGTACGTACGTAGTACGTTTAAAAGTAACTCATCCCACATTAATTAATCGTCAAAATTTTGCTAAAATTGTCATCAAACAGTAAATTACGGCCACTAATATTACCTAAAAACTATTGAGGGGAGACAAAATAAAAGACTTTATTTTTAAGAATCAGTTTGTGTATTGAAAATTATTGTATTAATTATATGTGTATGGTTTTAAGTACCTATTTGAAATCCGAATAAACAATTTCAAACGTCACCTTTGTAGGTATGTCTAAAAGGTATGGTCATAAAGGTAAGGTCTAGACCGTATGTAAAAAAACGTCGCACGTGCAAAAACGTCGTTCCTGGCGCTACGCCGGCCGCTTCCGCGGCACGCTCGCTCCGCTCGCTCGACTCGCGCGTTGTTGGTCACCATACTAACCTAACCTAACCTAATGAACTCTTTACGCTTTTTTTATGGCGCCCCCTCGTCCCCCCGCTTTCCCGCATCGCTTTAGTTCTGTATGGCGGCGCCGGCGGCGTGACCACAGATTAGGCAAAAGTTTATTTACTACGCACGTAAATGCATTTTGACACTCGCGCTAAATCTTGCAGTGGCTATTTACACGATAAAAGAATATGATGTAATAATGTACATGCTAAGTTATAATAAATTATGTTGTCTATAGAAGCTTGAATTACTTATATTTTTTTGAGGACCTTGTGTTGAAGCTGTAAAACGTAAAATGGTGATGAGATGTAAAATCCGTGGCTGAATTAGTAAATTAGGTGGCAATGTATGAATAAGAAGGACAAGTTAAGATAATTGTTGATTTTTATTTGACGCTTTCTATAAAATATTTAGTTGGCGTTGTAAAAAAGACGAATTAGTTTATTAGAGCATATCTCATTTTCCCGTTGCTTAGTTATAAAATAAGAAGATTGATCACGTGGCCAATAAAAAATCTGTGGCTTGACTTATAATTTCTCATTTTACAATGCCATATAAATTCTCGTTTTCATTGACGTGATCGAATAGGGGGTGAAACTCGCACGAGGCTCCCTGAAGTATGAAACAAAAAACTGTCCTTGTTTTTTATTATTATTAGTTCGTTCGTACATACTATTTTACTCCAAAATGGTAACCATTTTGGACAAGAAAGCACATATCTAAGAAGTGATTCTTTCCAGCAGTCTCATTGTCATCATAATCAGCCCACATCTGTCCACTGCTGGATATAGGCCTCTCCCAATCCCAATGCATGCCACTGAGCCCGATCTTCCGATCTTCGGCTACTCTCATCCAACCACTGCCAGCCACTTTGCGTATATCGTCGCTCCACCGCGCCGGAGGGCGTCCAGCAGTCTAAATCTAGTAACAAAGTGGATTGCTGTAGTTAGATCTAACTCCTTCCTCAAGGCCGGCAACGCATCTGCGATTCTTTGGTTTTGCGGGTGGGTGTCCATGGGCGGCGGGCGGTTGTTACTTTCCATTAGGTGACCCGCCTGCTCGTTTGCCTCCTTTTAATATGAAAAAAAAGCAGCAGCTGCACACAGAACTATAAAGAAAACCAAATAATTCTACATACTAAATAGGTATAATGTGTACTTAGTAGATTTATACTGGCCAGCAGAAAAAATTAAATAATAATTGTTGTAAGTTAATTCGTTATATAGATAGTTTAGGTACATTATTTTTGTTTTTTTGTGTGACTGCTTTCGAAATTTCATCACATGGAATGTCTAATAAAATCAAGTAATATTTATCATTTATTTTCGTATTATTCGTAAACTCGTGTAAGTACATAACTGTAATTTTGACAACGTATTTTTTTATTTATTAATTAATTTATACTCTACCAGGAGGGTACTAGATTACATAGAATCTTAAAAATAAAACCCTTTAAAAGCCTGTAAGTTTTCCTGTAACGTAAAGAGGTGAGGCGTAACATTCTAATTAAACTACAAACATAAAAAATGTAAACTATATCTTTTATAAACAGTGAGGTTAAGAATAATACTAATGTTTATTTCTTTTGAATTCGGTGACAAGGTCTAGTTCCGCTTGTTACCCTGTAACGCGCGTCATCCCGTCTGTCCCGCGGTCATTGTCAATGCTTATGCCCAGCCGAAAATAAACCAGCTAATATAGATATTGGTCTGGCGACGCGCGACGCTGTGTATCGCTGCAAGTTTGTAAACAAAGCAATTCAATACTGTGGTAGTGCAAATAACAATACAGCAAACTCACACGTACAACAACCACACCACAACCACATACTCTAATTTAATATAATATAAGTATTACTTGTGAGATACATTGTGTTTCCATGCGATGGCCAAGTCAATATTTTTTTTTAAAACTAGCTGACCCGGCGGACTTCGTACCGCTTTGACAGTTTCCATCATTGAGTTAAATATATATCAATGGTTTCCATGACAACAAAATAAACAAATAATTTTGTATTGGAAAATTAAATTGTCGTTTTTAGTATTTTATATATATATTATATATAAAATATATATTATAGCCTTCCCGGTAGCATAATGGTAAGTGCAGTCGCCCGGATTCCGGAAGACCCAGGTTCGATTCTTGGCTGGGTCGGGTAGGCATTTAATTTTTTTACTGTATTTTATAAATATTTAATTCAGCTTAAGTGTAGCAGTTAGCACTTAAAAATAAAAAGTAAAATTAACTTGATAATAATGCAAATATATAGGTACCCAGAGCAAAGCAGGTGACCGGATAGCCGAAGATCGGGATTAATGGAGCGCCTTAGGAGAGGCTCATGTTCAGCAGGTCTATATTTACCGCTTCTGAGTCCGGTCCCATACCCAGAGATCCCGGGTTCGATTCCCATAATTGATCTCGTTTTGGTTGGTCTTTGGGCACGTTTTAAGACCAGCTACTAATATATTTTCCAATAAGTCTATCGCCATGACAACTTTGGTAGCGAATGTTGTGTGCAGTATTAAAAGATAAGAATTTGAAAAAAGACAAAGTGTTGAAAAAACTCCACGAGCGGGATTCGAAACCCGCACCCCATGACAGTCAAGGTCATGAGGGACAGGTGCACTACCAACTATGCTATCGTGGCTCAATCCAACTCGTCGAAATTAATCAACACTGGGTATACACCACAGGTTAGACGACGGACGCGTTTAAGGAGGTAAACTAGTAACTTACATGATCCCTTTTAGTTAAAAAAGGTTATAGCAAATTTTAAAACACGCGAGTTATGACGCGTTTATAAAAAGTGAATTATCGGCATTTCGCATGTACTACACGCACGGGTAAGGTCAACCGCACGCGCGGACAACGCCTCGCTAGTCGCTTCGCTCGCCCGCGTGGTAAATTGTAAATAAGCAGAAAAACCATTTCAGTTAGGAAAAAAGTAAAAAATTAAGGTGGTGTTTTTTTCATTTTCAAAAGAACAGGTATCGGTTTCTTATACACCTCCTTTTTCCGCGTCCGTCGTCTAGCCAGTCACGGTGTATGTATCTACTCTTACTCTGTAAGCCAAAGCAGCCCTATTCAATGCCGACAACTATGCCTACGTCATCAACAAATTCAAAATTCAAATTGTAATTTGTTAGAAACAATATTTGCGTAAAATTATATGTGAATAATCAAAAGTATTTTAGGATTCCTCTTCTATTTCCAGTCCCGTTTTTACTTATAATCATCAGGTAAGATGAAAGTCAAGAAATTATTATACGTTAGGGGTTTAAGTGGCTTTGGAGCACTCTTCGATCAATTAACATAATTCTCGGTCACTAAGAAGATCCTAATTACTGTTTGATTGATATCTTAGAGCATTAAGTTGGTTTAATGCTCTAAAATTGAGATGGATTAACGAAAGTGTCAAAGACAATATAATACGACATATGTAACCTCCTCCGTTTGAATAAAAAAAATAGTACTTTTATTTTTTCACACACTGACACTTAAAAAACCAAAAATGTCAAAGTTAAAATCTGACATGAAATTTTGAGATATATTTTATTAGGAAATGAGTTTAATTCTACCACAATAATGGAGGAAAAGAAATGCTTCCCGTGTGACGAGCCTGTGGTGGACAAGATACCTCCGTGCCCGCTGCAGTGCATGTCGCCTAAGTGCAAGGCCTATCGCAAGGTATCACACTCGCACTGCGTCAATGATACCGCATCGTTTGTTTATGTAGATTAAAGGTTCACGCACATTATGTCGGGTCGCAGCGCAAAAATCCGCTCAAATCGCTCGCTCGCGTATGTTTTATATGAATACGATGCGCACACTATGCCGCCGGGGCGCAGCGGGCAGCATATTCCGCCGCGGATTTTGGTTGCGTGCGATGCGGCCCGCCCCGCCCCGCTGCGCCCCGACACTGTGCTATAAGCAACATTCACTTCTTCTTCTAACAACAGCCAAAAAAAGAGCTTCGTCAGAGCTATCCATAACGTACAGTAGCACGCGACGTCTGGCAGTACACTGTATTCAAAAACCGTCAATGCGCTGCGACCCGGCCTGTCACTAATATGCTATGTAACTATTTTGCGCTGCGCTACGGCCCGCTCCGCCCCGCTGCGCCCCGACACTGTGCTATAAGCAACATTCACTTCTTCTTCTAACAACAGCCAAAAAAAGAGCTTCGTCAGAGCTATCCATAACGTACAGTAGCACGCGACGTCTGGCAGTACACTGTATTCAAAAACCGTCAATGCGCTGCGACCCGGCCTGTCACTAATATGCTATGTAACTATTTTGCGCTGCGCTACGGCCCGCTCCGCCCGGCTGCGGCCCGACATAATGTGTGCGAACCTTAATAGGTCACTTTGTTTGCCTAATAGGGAGACTCAGTAGGTAATCTTCATACATACCGCGCTCGAGCAAAGCACACATAGACCCCTGCACGGACAAGGAAACTCGAAGTTTCGAAGCTTACCTTCTACAGCCTCCTTTAACAACGGGTATCTGTCTCAAGACGAAAGGCCTTGACCAGTGTGTGTTGCCAGTGATGACATACGGGACTGAGACGTGGTCAGTCACATGGGCCTTATCAGAAGGCTCAAGGTCTCTCAAAGAGCAATGTAGAGGGCTATGCTCGGTATTTCTCTGCGAGATCGAATCAGAAAAGAGGAGATCCGCAGAAGAATAAAAGTAACCGACATAGCCCGAAGAGTTGCCTAAGCTCAAGTGGCAGTGGGCAGGGCACATTGCTCGCAGGACTGATGGCCGCTGGGGCGGAACAGTCCTCGAGTGGCAACCACGTACCGAAAAGCGCAGTGTGGGCAGGCCTCCAACAAGATGGACCGAGGATCTGGTGAAGGTCGCGGGAAGCCGCTGGATGCGAGCAGCACAAAACCAGTCATTGTGGAGATCCTTGTAGGAGGCCTTTGTCCAGCAGTGGACGTCTTTTGGCTGAGATGATGATGATGATAACGATTGTTATGTGTGAGTTTTGTTTACTATCCGTATTCATTCGATTACGTTTACGAATACGAAAATTAGTATGGCATTTTAGCAGCGCCTCCTGGCGACAATCGAGAAGAGTTAAAATTTTGCCATACTAATTCTCGTTTTCGTTAACGTGATCGAATAGCGAATGAACTCGCACTAGCCACCCTGAGCGACTTACGTTTCAAATTGTCGTTTTTATTGCTTTAAAGCGAAACGATTGAAATGTTACTTAAGTATTTAGTTAGGCACCACAATGCTAAAAAGGAGGTTGAACGCAAACTCTTTAGGATAGGTATCCTAGGCATAATACCTTTTAAAATACACGACCATTTTAATTTGGTAAAAATCCGTTGACAAAATAAAAATACAGAAATATAGATCTAGAATGTGAGATTGCAACCCGAATAGTAAGCTGCTAAATAGTAGTATCTCACAATACTTACTATTCAATGAACATAAAAGCAAAGATCAAACATTATTCTCACACGACAACTTGCGTAGAGTAAACTATCATCCAAGTAAATTTTACATCCTTTGTGGCGAACATACCAGAAAACTTGAGTGATGCTGATGTTCCAGGCTCCCGTAGACACATCGAAGAAGCCCATCGTATGGATCCTGGGTGGCCCCGGGTCTGGCAAGGGCACGCAATGCGAGAAGATCATCGCCAAGTATGGCTTCACCCACCTCTCCACCGGCGACCTGCTGCGTGCGGAGGTCAAGAGCGGCTCCGACCGCGCCAAATGCCTCACTTCCATCATGGAGCGGGGTGAGTTCACTTACAGACTCGTTACATCGTCAAACAGATAATGAAAGATCGTGCGCGTCATCATCAGCTCATTTTATGACCCCCACTGTTGGGGCACGAGCCTTCCCTATGGATGGATAGGGAGAACGGGCCATAAACCACCACACGGGCCCAGTGCGGATTGGTAGTTGTTAACGACTGTTAATACAGCTGAAACCAACGTCTTTACGCGCCTTCTGAAGCACGGAGGAGCTTGAGATGATAAATGTTTGGTCACCCATCTGGTGACCGGCCTTCGCGAAAGTTGCTTAGCCTCAGCACTCGCAGACCGGGTGCGTTAACCACTGCGCCATCGAGCACCCCATACGCGTATATAGGATCTAATATGAATGACTACCGTATGGATCCTGGGTGGCCTCGGGTCGGACAAGGGCATGTAATGCGAGAAGATCATCGCCAAGTATGGCTTCACCCACCTTTCCACCGGCGAACTGCTGCGCGCGGAGGTCTAAAGCGGCTTCGACTACGCCAAGTCTTACTTCTATCATGGAACGGAGTATTCAGACTCTATGCATCGTCCAATGGATGTGCGTTGTACTTAAGAATTACATAATATACGCCAAATGCCCGACTTCTATTGTAGAGCGGAGTGAGACGCTTACAGCTCCATGTATGGACATGGAGCTGATAATGGTATCTACTGAATAAAAATATTCCGAACTCGTCCGTACTTTTAAGGGTACATTACCGTTTTGGTATTGGTTATTGTCGCAATACAGCACTCGCGAAAACCCACTAACCCGCATTGGGCGTTCGTGTGTTTTAAAATTACTCCACCCAGAATCCTCAACTGAGAATTCCAGGTTCAGTGCACTTTCCCCTAAAGGCCTTTTTCCTGTCATGCGGATTTGTCAAGTGCATTTTCGCCCTTTCTTTAAAACAAGCAGGACGACCTTTACAAAAACCGGGATGCAAGGACGGCTGCTTGTCTGGAAATTTGCAAAGAAATAATTCCAAATATGAAAACTTAACTTATAGTAACTGCTAAACGCTCCATAGGACTTAGTGCAATTCGTCGTAAACTGGATACAGCCAACGTTTGTTCAATTCTTCCCAGCAACTCGTCAAAAGAGCGAAGAGACATTTGGAAGTATGTAGTTCTTAAATTTGTGATAGTTATCTCGGAGATTTTGATAATTTACATTAAACATTCCAGTAAGTGATCTAGTTTCAAGATAAGGATCTACTCTGAATTGTTTTTAATATTTTTTATTTTTGAAAATTATATAAACGATAAATTACTTTTTAACTTAGATCTCTGTGCACGAATATAATCACTGGCGACACGCACGAAACTGCAGCGGCGAACGAAATCTTTGTCCTGCGTGTGGCCAGGAGCGTGCTATCACCCGCATGCGGACCAGATCCGCACGCGGGTGAAAATACGCTCATGCGTATTTTCACCCGCAGGAAAAGGGCCTTTAGGCCTCATCATTCTCAGGCCTCAGGAAAAGGGCCTTTAGGCCTCATCATTCCTTAATATCAGGTGAAATGAAGGCAAGAACATACCAGTAAAAAAATGGTTGAAAGGAAATTAATCCCAATATGATGGTATTAAATTTAAAATTTGATGTTTCTTTATTCCAGGTGAACTGGTGCCCAACGACATAGTGCTGGACCTGCTCAGAGAGGCGATCATCGCGCACGCGGAGCAGGCCAAGGGCTTCCTTGTGGACGGCTACCCGCGCGAGAAGTCGCAGGGCATCGCTTTTGAGAAGGCCATCGCACCAGTCACTGTAAGTGTTCAATTATAAGATCCTAAACTATAATGTTTTAAACTCCCCCTCTCGCCCTTGGGGACTCCCACATAACCATAAAAAAGAAGGAAGGTCGCTACCTTTTCCTGACACTGGGATGGACGATAAAGATGTATGATGGATGATGGAAGTACTCGCCTCTCCTTTCAGGCCAAATTTTGATATTATCCTAATGGATTTCCCCAGTGTTTACTAAATATTAAAGTAATTTCTAATAGCATTAATCAACGCATACGCCAGGTGATAATCTACTTCGAGGCCACCTCGGAGACGCTAACCAAGCGGCTGCTGGGGCGCGCAGCTAGCTCGGGCCGCGCCGACGACAACGAGGACACCATCAAGCTTCGGCTCAAGACCTTCCTCGACAACAACGACCAGGTGCTGATGCAGTACCCCGCTAAACTGAAGAGGGTGAGTGCTCTGATCTGTTTCGCTAGTTTAAGCGCTTAGTAGCTCTGGTTATCTATCTGGAGAATAGGCAATATTTTCTTTAGAACGCGCCGATAAGGCATCAGACCTTCCTCAACAATAACGACCAGGGCCTCGATTCTGCTATTTTAAAACGCCATCAATCGTGAGTCGGTGGCCTGGTTTTGACAATTTTCCTATTTATTTATTTATTTATTTAACACGTTCAGACCGGCACCTCATGAGTAGGTACTTGGCATTCGACGGGGCAAATCTTCATGTGGCCACCGGTGGACATCACCGCCCTATAAACCAAAAGTCTTGCCGGGCAGGGTGCGCCACTGGTGGACACGGTTAGGAATAAGCGAAAAGTATGCATTCTCTCTCTTTCTAATTAGCTAAATAGGTAAACTATTTGTCTCATCAATCATAACCGTGCGTGCCGCGCTAATGTAACGAGATGATTAGCAAGCCAAGCACAAATAATCAACCAGATGATGCTGCAGAGGAGGCTACACCCAATGTACAAAAAAAACCAAAACATAAGTTAGAGAAAACGGAAGGAAAGGTTAGAAATACCCGAAAGAGACGCAGACCTTGTTACGACCGTTTTACCACAACCGTATCAGCAGCTGTGGCTAGAAAAAAAACGCCACGTATAAATACATTTTGCTCCGCTTGTAATAAACCAATGTGTTTGGATTGTTTCAATGCGATTCATAAAAAATTATTGTAATTTTATGACATTTTATTGTTTTTGATAAATTTTGAATTGGTTTTGCAATTATTACATTTTCTCAACATACTTTCATAAATAATAATTGAGATTTCGTACAATTTATGTCCTGTTTATCTGTTTTTTTTTTCTAATAAATATTATTTTTCAACACTGATTTTTTTTAACTTCTCGAAACAATATTAATCTCCTGAGCTATACTTTGAAAATTTGTCATTCCTACTAGGCGGGGACGGTAAGTACAACACTTTCTCTCAAAGCGGCGCTAATTTCTTAGTACATTAAAGTCTTGTATGACGTGGCCACCGGTGGCGCACCCCGCCATATCAGCAAATCCGTCGTGCTCCACCGGTGGTTAACGCCGGAGTGAACGTGTTAAACATCAAATACCTGCTATACTTACAGCAACGCCAAGACGTGCATCAAGTCATTACAATTAAAAATATATATAGATCAAATTAACAACTTAAAAAACAAACACAGAAATCAGTGAACACATAAAATTTCGTATTAAAGATGTTTAGATCTGGCTCCTTTGCAATCAAGGCGTTAAGTAGCCTGATGGCAAGTCATCACTGACTCAAGAGCGAAATGAGCGGTTTGTGTGCGCGTCAGCGGGGCGGCGGCCAGCTTTTTTGAAGCTAATTTATCTTTACCTTCCAAATGACCGCGAAGCTGAACGTCACTCGAAATATCGACGCCAAGGATTCCAATGGTCGGTTTTGGTATCAAGGGGAGCTCTAGTAAGCCCTAAGTCTTGTAATATGGACAACTAGTGGACCCGTCGGACTTCGTACCGCTTTGACAGATTCATTCATTCCCGTGGGAATAGCGGGATAAAAACTATCCTATGTAATACATCCAGGTAATAAACTGTCTGTATGCCGAATTTCATCCAAATCCATCCATCCGTAAAGCAGCGTAAAGAAGCAACAAATATATATACACACATACACACAAACTTTCGCATTTATAATCATCATCATCAGCTCATTTAATGTCCCCACTGTTGGGGCACGAGCCTTCCCTATGGATGGATAGGGAGCATTTATAATATTAGTGTGATTTAATCGAGGCTGACCAGAGGGCTGTTGACATGGCAGCTTTCTGTCAGGACGTATTGATGATGTCGTTGTCGCTGACACGAAAATAAAAAGCGAATAATCCGTTCCTTCGTTGCAGATAAATGCGGAAGCGGGCGTGGACGAGATCTTTACCCAAGTACAGAAGATCCTCGACCCGCTGGTGGCGGCCGCCGTGGCCGCCAGCGCCGGCGCCGCTAAGTAATGCACAACACCGCACTATTGTACATATTAATGATAAATTAACTATTTTAATTAAAATGTTTTTATTCTGTTACAATTTTGACTTTCCTTTCTCATGTAATATATCATCACCAGCTCATTTTTAGGTCCACAGTGTCCCCAGTGCTGGGACACGAGCCACTATGGATGGAATCGCCACAAGGCAAACGGGCCTTATATAAGCACACGAGCCCATGCGGATTGGTCAACGACTGCTAACAGACAGGACCAGCGGCTTTACGTGCCTTCCGAAGCACGGAGGAGCTTGAGACGATAATTTTTTGGTCACCCATCCGATGACCGACCGTAGTGAAAGTTGCTTAACTTCAGCAACCACAGAACCGAGCGCGTTTACCACTAAGGCATTGAACTCCTCGAATTGAAGTTAAACTACTTTTGCGAAGGTCGGTCATCAGATGTAAAATAGGTTTGTGTTCTACCTGAGGGTCGACCACTATCTCACCAGAGAGCCTTATTTGCCATTCGATCACGTTAACGAAAACTTGTATGGCTTAAGCAGCGCCTTATGGTGTGGCGACAAATAGTGAATGTTAAAAATTTTCGGTAACATGATCGAAAGGAAACCGGAATAATAAAATTATCCTTTAATCAATAGTAGCTACACTTATTGTAATGTTACCTAAGTAAGTAACTATCGTATCCATGGTAAACTTGCAACATCGATAGACGTCAGGGAATGCCTGAGGCAATCTTGCATCAATAAGTATATAGGTATAAACTTGAAATGTTTGTGAATAAATCAATAAAAATGGCAAATCGAAATCTCACTAGGCTAGGCACTCACGCCACGAGTTGCTGCATCGATGTCATAAATTTGAAAGGTAGCACGATAGTCTATAAAACAGAGAAAACACGACAAATAATAAAGTTAACGTGTAATAACAAAATTTAAAACATCACTACGAAAGAAGTAACACTAAAAATCCCTATTCTCCATCGACTGCTATGGCGGGCGCGTCGTCTGCTGGTGCGTGAGCGGGAGAGTACGCGGGCGCGTGGGCGACAACGGGCGCGGACGCGGCGGATGGCGGGTGCGGCGAGTCGGACTCCGGCCGCTTTTGCCTCTTCTCTATAGTGTCTGATAGGATCTCCTTGAGGGTCGACGCCAGCGCCTTAGGGTTGCCCGTGCTATCCACCTGCAGATGTAGACTTTGTAAATATATTTCAACAATGAAACTACTTTGACGGTTAGTCTGGAAATGGAAACCCACTTTATCGGGACTAAGGGACTAGAGATCTCAAATATCAAATTTTTAGAACATTGCTACTAAACATAACTGTCACGACAGACTTAGTGAGATGGTGGTAGCAAGTCAGGGGGGATTACCACCAAAGTCCTACCATCAACCAAAGCCCTACCAAAACCAAGCTTTAATAATCTCAATTAGATCAGCCATAGGGATCTGTATACTAACGTAAATGTTTTTTTAGTAAAATTTAATAACTCTATTCTACCATCACAAACTGAAATATCCCCGCAATGCTGGCCAGAGACCACACCCATACGATACATTTTCAAAATTTGTAACTTTTTTTTTCACAAAACCTATTTTTTGCAGACTTTTTGCATCACGATCTTTGGCCGACATCAAAGAGATCAGCAGAAGAAACCCATTTACCGTGACCACGTGGCCGCCAAACCGTTTGTGTACATTCTTGACTTTATGCGCCGCCTCCTTCACGATCTGGTGGGCCGCATTTATTTCAGACTCTGGCCTTCCAAGCTCCGAAAGTTTGTTCTGGAGTCTTGTAGCTGCCACCTACAACGGCGCAACAAAAACAAAGAAAAGCTATTGAGCTTTTATCGACCACATTTCTGGTGCGTTCATAGTTTTAGGTTAAGATGAGAACAATTATGATGAAAACGAGTAACGGGAACTGGCAAATATGAGCGCACAACTGAGGCCACAAGCTGCAATTTCCTCCAGAGCTGTGCGTGGAAAAAAATCCACCAATAAGATTACTCCATTTTAAAAGAAAGCAAACTTATTGGTCGATTTTTTCTTCGCGCACCGCTTTTCTACCTCGACCAGCTTTGGTGAAAAGCCACACTAGAAAAACCACTGTCAATGGAGTCTGTTATTATCAATCAGAACTAGCTACTTTAAGCTATAAGGGTTACCTCGTTGTCAACCTCGAGAGCGACGATTTTCTCTGGCCACTTGACCTGCCGATTGAATATGTTGGACATGCGCGGGTTCTTCGGGAACCCCACCAGGATAAAACCCGTCGAGTCATGCTGCATCAGCATCGCCTCCTTTATCAGGTCCACTGTGAGTTGCTGAAACGTCATAAAAGTGTTCATAGTCAGCATCAAACATATTAATGAAGTACCTTACCTGAGTCCTCACTACATGACGCTACCTAAATCGTCATTCGTAGATGCAAAAAGTCTAATAATGTTGATAATTGTCTGCCACCTTAGGCAATCAGGTATACCTACAGCATGCCTGATGGTAAGTGATTATCGTAACCTGTTGACGGTTGCCATGCCACATATTGCGAGTTTTATTTGTCGTTAGATCACGTTAACTAAATTGTGTCCTTGCTTCTGGTGACGATACCTTGGCGGCATGCAGGCAAATCTTCTAGCTTATTAGAAGACGCACCTGGCACGTCCTCAGCCTCCTTCAGATCCTTCAGCGTCTCTGCAGAGTGCAGTTCTCCTGGCCCGATCGTGTAGTAGCCGGTGATGTTGGAGATGGTCTGCGCCACCGAGTAGGCACATACTAAGTTGTTAAGTGTTGTTAAAGTGCGTTACACCCCGTTACAAAACAATGTCTTTTACCTCCGGCACGTCGTCCCGCGCCTGCAACTTGTCGGCAATGAGCCGCCCCCTGGCTGTATCCTTCAGCGCCTCTGCTGACACTAGTTCTCCTGGCCTGATCATGGTGTAGCCGGTGATGTTGGAAATGGTCTGTGCCACCGTGTGGTTGCCGGCGCCGGGCACACCGTTCACGAAGATCACCGGCAGATGGCGGATTGGCGACATGTCGTATACCATGTCTTCCTGCAAGGCGTTGATGGGATGAATTGAAGTTATTTAAGTGTTTGAAGGTGTTAAAAAAAAATTCGGAAGGAATTTGTATACGCCCGCCGCCACCCTCGCACACAATTTTTTCAATATTTCTCCGAATTGTAATTTATTCGCAACAAAATTTGTTTATATGTAGGATACGTATATTTATTCTAATGTTCATATTATATTGATGGAGACATACTTTCACAGGTGTGCTCAGCCTCGACAGAAAAACAATAAAATTAGGTTAAAAAAAATCATTGCTACAAATAAACAAAGTATAATATTTATATTTTATGGCACCGACTTGGAGCGTGCTAGTAATTACCTAATAACTTTTAGATTTCAACGAGTGATACAATAACAATTGAAGTTGCCAATTTTTGACGCCTGGTTTACACACTTCTTGAAGAACCTCATGTTTTAACGCAAGGAAAACAATTCTGATACACAAAGGACACAATACTCTCATAAGATATCTCGACCACTCACCTCATTCACTCTCCTAGAGTAAAGACAACCCATTTTGTCTAAAAATAATATAATGTACTAAAAACTAAGATAATAACGTATTTTTCGCTATTTATTCTCAATAAAAGTTTGCAAAGTAAAACGACATCTCCAAATAAATGACAACTGTTTGAACGTCTAGATTTGTGACGCTTTTCGAACTGCGGCATTTGTTTTCAGACATGACTATCTATTTCTAATGCAATAAGTATCTTATTCCGAGAATTTATATTCAGTAAAAAGTATAGTAGTAGCGAAATGTATGACACTATTATTACAGCCCCGACACAAAATGGGAGTTAATTTGTATGTTATGATGAGAAACTGGGTGCCCACTGTAAGTTTTTTTGCTATTCGATCGCGTTTAGGCGACACACTGAAAAAATGCACCAACTTTCGTCGAATAGTTTAAGACTATAAACTAACTACTAACGAATCTGAAATGTTGATAATTAGTCAAACTGTCAAATTTTTTCCTCAATAGACCTTGAACTTTATTCATATGACATATGTGTGCTGACGTCGGCTGCCGGCGACGTGAGCTGATGGATTAAGGATATGAGGAGGGATGGATGATGAATAATAATGATATTTGGGACTAACTTGGCGAGCTGACGTTGACGGCGGCGTAGCCACGACACGACTGTAGTGGGGATGGAGCTGAGCTGGTAGAAGTCGCTTATTTCGCGCACACGCACTTTATGAAGGGGTGTACCGGCCGGTAGTTAATTCACGAGTAGTTCTAGAAGGTTCTGGAGCGGAGAGCTGATGGTATAATTATATTTTTCTATGGCTGATCGAATCGGCTTGTGCTGAACGACGCGACGTCGTCACGGGCGGGCCGATCGTTGTTGACTCAATGAGTCTTTGACTCAATGCACCGCCGGCGCCGTCGTCGTCTTGTGCGGCGTATCTTTTAGTTGAATGCACTCATTCATTGTGATTGAGTCACCAGCGAATGAGACCGTCGCGTTTCTGGCGCGATCAATATGGTTGAACATATATTGAAGAAATTTGACAGTTTTGGATAGTTTTTACATATAATTTTACACAGATATTGTTGCGAACAAATTACAAAATGTTTTTGTTTTGTTTATATTTTAACGCAAATTTTGTTGCGAACAAATTACAAAAGCACAAATGTTGAAAAAATTAAAGAAGGGTGCAGGTTCAAATCCTGCTCGTGGAAATTTTTTCAACATTTGTGTTTTTTTAACAAATTACAATTTGAAAAAAGTTTCGGATAAGTTGATGTGCAGGCGCCTGTACTTCCGGTACTTCCGGAAGGTAATTTTGGTTGACCTTTCCTAGTGACAGCTCCAATGACTATTATTAGCTACAAAGTGGCCAGGAAACTCCATTGTAATCATCATGTCACCAGATGCACGTACTATTTTGATCACAATGAATTTGTAATCGTAATCTAAAGTAAAATATGGATAGGTAGGTATAGCACATTTTTCCTAGTGTAAGCTCGCTATGACCGCGTTTAGTACGTTCTGATTTTATGAAATTATTTAAGTTTACGGTCTCATCATTATCGTATCAGTCAAAAGAGGTCCACTGCTGTACAAAGGCTTCCCCAAGGATCTCCACAACGATCGGTTTTGTGGATACGGTTTTTGATATACCTAATATGCTGTGTTTTTGTGAGTGTTAAGTAGTGTCCATAATTTGTAAAGATAAAATGAAGAATCCTGTAAATAATTATTACTCAAATGAAAGTGATGCGTAAGTGACCATGATAGTTTAAAAACTTATAAAGAACTCCTGTTTAAAAGGACTTAGGAAAAGTTTACTTAGAGACAGTTGAAATAAAAGACAGGTGATTAAGAATGGTGGCAGGTACGACTTATTAATCATACGTAGTCCGATATACGAGGACTTACTTATGGAAGTTCTTATAACAATTACGCAAAATATGAGATTGTTGCGGATACATGATATTGTTTATCTGTTTTCAAAAAACGAAGACCATGGAACTTTAAACAACATTTATTTATTTATTTATTTATTTACACATAAACTTACAACTATCATTAAAGGTTTTTCTTATCCTCAATGCGAAGCGATTGAATTTATTTGTAACCAATTGTCCAACAGCTAATTTTGTGAGTTCGCTCAATGAACACATGAATAAAATTGTCTCTTTATCGACGAGGTTGATTGTGCTAAAGGCGCGCGTCAGTGGCGCCTCCTTCAGTAAATTAGTTCGACTTCTAGAGACGAGCAGTTTAAGTTTAAGTAATAAGTTTAAGACATGTTTAAGTCTCTATGGTTAACTTTAATTCTAATCCCTATACCGATCAATAGCAACTCTCTATGCCATAACAATGACCCTCCACGCACGCCTAAATACCATTTAATAGAGAAATGCCACCGGTCCAGGCTTGGTATTACGGCCAAGGCTAACTTTACTTCGCTGACCAGCTGCCAGAGGCTCGGCTTCGAGAAGAAAGCTTTGGCACTAAACTTCAGCCCGCCAGAGGCTGCGAGCGAGGGAGGAGAGCCCTTGGACTATACGTGCGAAGTGCTGAAATGCGCTGAAGCTGATGGTGGACTGTCTTTGATGAACGACACGAGATATGATTACTACAGCATTTATGCGAGACCGATTCGTAAGTACAATAATATTCATTGGCATAACAGAATTCAATAGTAACTAAGTAGTTTAGTAAAAAACAATTAAAATCCAAATTATTATATTTTTTAACCGACTTCAAAAAAAGGAGGAGGTTCTCAATTCGACTGAATGTTTTTTTTTTATGTTTGTTACGCGATATCTCCGTAAGTTGTAAACCGATTTTGAAAATTCTTGTTTTGTTCGAAAGGGTATGCTTGCTGAGTAGTCCCATTGTCACCATCACTAAATCTGATGATGGGATCCCAGAAAAATCGAGGGCATTCCTTAAATTTTATAGGCATATATAACGTTTTTAGTGTATTTTCTAACGCTACACCAATATTTCCAATATTTGCGTCTGGTAGTCATTATCACGTGTGGCTGAGATGATGATGAAAGGTCAACTCCTCAACGGTTAAGAGTTAAAAGATAATTCTTTCAATTCTGTATGACTGTACTTCTAGTTATATTGTTACTAGTTTATCAGGTGAGCTGATGAAGGAAGGACTTAACCCTCAACAGCCATGAGTTAGGGGATAATTCTTTATTTAATTATATTATCATAATATAGACCGTGGCGAGTCTCACTCAAGGACAACGAGGTAGGTAATAAAAGGCACTTCCCATAAGGAACGGAATTTTGATAAGCACGTAATCATCATCATCATCATCATCATCAGCCTACACACGTCCATAGGCCTCTCCAAGTGCACGCCACTGAGCACAATTCGCGGCTTCTCTCATCCAGCTCTTGCCAGCCACCCTGCGAAGATCGTCGTTCCACCTAGTCTGAGGGCGTCCTACACTACGTTTACCGATACGCGGTCTCCACTCAAGAACTCGTTTACCCCATCGGTTATCGGTTCTGCGGCTAATATGGCCGGCCCACTGCCACTTCAGCTTGCTAATCCTGTGGGCTATGTCGATGACTTTGGTTCTCTATCGGATCAAGCACGTAAACGCTGTGTTAATTGATAATCGTCCTATCGAGTGTGGTGCCCTTCAGCTTGTGTACTGTAACGGCCCAACTTAAAATGATCAGCAGACTTCTTCGTTCGACGTGTCTATAACCCTTTCTGAGCTTGAAAAAATCGTTGAGAACGCTCCTCTTCGGTTTCGTTAGATAAACGTTCGCGTATCAAACCAAGTCGATGAGAACGCTCCTCTTCGGTTTCGTTAGATAAACGTTCGTGTATTAAACCAAGTCGATGAGAACGTTGCTCTTCAGTTTCATTTGATAAACGCTTATGAATCAAACGTAGTCTTTGGGCACGACTTTCAGAACTTTCATTACGTAGAATGGAATTCGTGACAGTTCTCATTTGTGAAAGTCTATGCGAACGCTGTTTAGATGTCTCTTTTGAAATTCTTTTCAAATTTCTTTCCCTACTTTTTTTTAATCTATCGTCTATTTCGTCTTGTGTTTCATTTTTTCGGCGCTGCCTCATTAGGACAGCTCTTCTGGATGGTCTACCCATAATAAAATATCTTAATTTTTACTACAATCCACAACAAACCTAAATATATAGCAAGTTTAATTATAAAAACTAAAAACTCAAAAATAAACTTAATTTTTTACAAAAAAAATAAAACCGCCTTCAAAAAAACCTAACCCAAAGAAAAAACACAATCAGCAAACCTTAACCAAATTAAAAATACAAAAAAAAACAATAAAATACTTTGACACTAAAAAGTTATAAATAATCTTTTTTTGACACAGAGATAAATCACAACAGTTTAGGACCTACCCAAATCTAAAACTATAAACAATATACTTACATCGATATCTGTACAGACAAAATTTAACCTAAAATTATTTATTACAATATTTATAAACAATTAGGTAACGACAAAATTAAACACAAAAAAAACATTAATATTTACTATAGGTAATCAGTTAGTTTTGGAGTCGGTGCCAGCCAAACAAAAAATAAAATGATATACTAAATGACCTTACTATTTGAATTATATACTACTATTTATATACTATTAACTATAAAAAATGTCAATCCGCTAACAATTAAAATCTGTACTAAATAAAAAGTACAAGTAAAAAGTTCTGTGCGTTCGGGTCAAACACTCAATCGCGTGCACCCCGCGACTACTCCGCTACAGTAGGAAAAAAAGCAAATGGGCGCGAGCGCACCGAAAAAAAATATTATAGAGAAACGACCATCAACGACGTCTGCCCTCACGCGTCTGCCCGCGTTCGGGTCAAACATTCAATGGACTGCCCCCCGCACGCCCTTCGTCGTCTCCACCCACTCTGTGCAACCCGGTAGGTATCACGCAGGCTGGCACCGAGTCCAAAACCAACTGATTACCTATAGTAAATATTAATGTTTTTTTTGTGTTTAATTTTGTCGTTACCTAATTGTTTATAAATATTGTAATAAATAATTTTAGGTTAAATTTTGTCTGTACAGATATCGATGTAAGTATATTGTTTATAGTTTTAGATTTGGGTAGGTCCTAAACTGTTGTGATTTATCTCTGTGTCAAAAAAAGATTATTTATAACTTTTTAGTGTCAAAGTATTTTATTGTTTTTTTTTGTATTTTTAATTTGGTTAAGGTTTGCTGATTGTGTTTTTTCTTTGGGTTAGGTTTTTTTGAAGGCGGTTTTTTTTATTTCACTTTAAAAGTTTCAGTACTTCAGTTTCAGTTTCAGTACTTTAAAAGCGCCGCCGCCGCCGATAGATCATGCCGAAAGGTCACTTTTTGCTCTGCACACCGCACGCACCCCGCGAGGCCTCGCTTTCGTCCCCGCCTCGCGGCGCGTGCCCCGGCGCGTACCCCGCCGCGGGCAGTCTACGACGTATTTTTTTATTTGTTTATGTTTACCCAGGCATAAACTACCATAGGATTAAATATGTCCCTCGTGTTAACTAACACGCTGTATATACCAAACGCATTCACCATTTGAGATTAAATTTTTTTGAGTAAATTTCAACAACTGGATTTTTTTCCTAATTTCCATGGACATTTTCATTTTCAGGTTTTTTGACAAATTTTAATGTCGACGCGCAATACATCCACATTTTATTTACATTTTCCAAAAGGGGATTATACAATTATATTAATTATAGAGTTATTTTGACCACCGAAATTAGCAATCCACAGAAATTTTATTTTTGCCACCGAAATTGTATTAGTGCCACAGAATTTTTTTATGTCCACTGAAATTGAAAATTGCTAGTTTAAATAAAAGGTTTTTGAAATTTATTATATGAAATAAAAAAACTGATATTTTATAATAATTTTAATAAGCGTTTATAAAAGATACAACGACGTGTACATTTACTAAATCAGTCTTACAGATTTGGCAATCAAGGATTGATGTTCATTTACTTCTCCTTACGTTAGAATAAAAAATTGTCAACAAAACTAATAAAAAAGTAATTATTATCTCTGTAGAAACAGAAATGAGAGACAGAAAAAGAATGAGATTATAAATTCTAATCAGAATATTATGAATAATATGAAACTAATAAAAAAAACTTTAACAAAATAAATCTTTGTAGACATAATACAGTTTACTTAACCTCAAAAATCTAAATAAGCAATAATTACTTTACATGGTTAAACCATTGGCAATTACTTTTAGCTAGTTTCAAGTCTAATTAGTATCAATCATAGGTCAATACCTAACATCAATTATAAACTAATCTAACATCTAAGTATCAAAATAAGAAATTAACAACAAAATAATAATCTTAAGAGCAGTCCAATAAAGCCATCGCCCTGTAACTATTGAAAAACTATAAAAAAAAATACTAATGTTTTACATCAGTCAACTTTTAGGTAACAAAAATATTGAGAATTATTAAGTAAATCAACAAACAAAAACTTTAAAACAAAACCAAAGATTCAGAAAATATTTTAATCATCACTATCTAGTAATCCATCAAATTTTTTGGTTTTATGAACATTATTATCAGTCTCAATGGTTTTTTCGAATTTAGACATGATATCACTGTTAATATTATCGAAAAACGATGCTGATGGAATTATGTTGTCGTCCAAGTCATTTGACGTGACTGACGCGTCAGCTGCTGCTGATATGATAGTCTTATCTTGATTGGTGTTCAAATAAAATAATTCAGATCCTTTAAATCTGTGAGTTGTTAATGGTTTATGACTGGAATCCATATTATACGATGCTGATTGTGTTGCAGGAGAAACGACCGTTCCATGATCCAGTATTTCAATTGGAATTTCATAAAAACCTAAATGTTTCCCATGAATGCATTTTACAGGATTGTAAAGACAGGTTTCATCCATACACGACAATGATCGCATTGCAAGAACTTTTGATGTTTTTGCCCAAACGATCTGATGAATCTTCATAGACCCTGAAAAACATTTTAGGACTTTTGGCAAAAGCCAATCCTTTTCAGTTATTTCATAGTCACTAACAATCTTAATTTTAACCCCTGAGACAGTTGCTCTCAGAGCTAGCACTAGAGAGTCTAGGTTGGTTATATCTTTGCCAAAAGCAACCTGACGATCTGCAGATCTTTTAAGAACACCACCGACACCGTCCGGTGCTCCTTTTCCATGCCCACATTCACAGTAATGCCATATCACACGGGACAAATCTGGCAAGTATAGTCGAAGTCGCGATATGATATAGAAAATTTTTTTATTTCTATATTGTGCTGACGGAGAATCGGATATGAGATGGAGAACCGTTATATGAGGTATAACAGCTTCAATTTCTTGCAAAATTGGTATTAAATGGGCCCATACCGCAGACGCATCGTGACGCAAAGATTCACTCAGAGTACAGAATGACTGGGATTTCATTTTCTCCTTTACGCGGTAATAAATTACTGATGTATGTAATGTCAGTTGAGACCGGCTAGCTCCGAAATGGACTGCCTGAATTTCTGAGCTATATTTAGTACTATAATTTTCACTGAAGTCCATGTGGACGACGCATTCATTTTCAGTCATACTTTGTTTGATTTTTTTAATACTTTCGTACTGATTTTTAATATTTGCGCAATGGTTCATAAAAGGAATTATTTCTTTTTCAAAATGTTTTATTACTTCACGGGGTTTGTTATCTTTTCAAACTTTTTCCATAATAGTCGCTATTTTTTCAATGTTGTTTTTAAGTAGGTTTTAGTATTTTTATTCCATGAGTAATAAAAAATATTATGGGAATTATCAAATTCTTTTTTTTTACTTCTTAATTCTTTGGCATTTACGCTGTAAGCATTCAACTTTAGCATTTTTACAGGTTAAGCTATTCAGAACCTCTGTTGTGGAATTCTCACTGATGATTTTATTCCTTTTCAAAGAGAAAATCAACAAATCCATATTGGCGTGTGGTTTACATAAGCAAGTGTCTCGGCTGTCTACTTTCGGGTGGATGATCCAAAAAGGTTTTAATCTCGTGAATGTGACATAACTTATGGGCGGGGATCCAGATTCCAGATATTTGCGGTGAAGGATTTTTAAACTATCCAATAAATACCTTTTTTGCTTTTTCAGACCATTTCTAGTAATACAGTCTTGTTTTCCTGGCGACAAACGCGTATTTTCATCATCTTCATAAAAGTTTTAAATTCCGAATTATTTTAGCCCGAGGGCTTAGTGTCTTCTTAGGTACGTTTGGAAGGCTAATTATCGGCTTAATTTTAGGACTAATTTTAAGTGTCTGCTCTAGTCTCTGTAATCTCTTTCTGTATAGTTCCTTTTCCTTCTTAAGTTTTAAAATAGCTTTTTTTAACATCAAAACTTCTGCAGATTTTTTTTTCTGATATTTTTTTAATTGCGTATTTACTTCTCGTTTTAATATTTTGGAGTTAATGGACACATCAGACTTGGGACTACATGGTTCACTGAATAAAATAGGAGAATGTATGCTGCTTACACTAGGAGATATAAGTGGAACAGGTGATGTGCAGGGCAGTGGACTACTGGTTTGCTGAATCAAACAAATATTTTGTAGCTCTACTTGTGTCTCTTCAAGGCTGTCATTATAGTTTTCTTGCAAACATGATTTTCTTAAACGTAGATTTCTCAAAGGGTATTGTAAAACCCGTTCATTAGCATGTAGAGTAATGTCATGTGACATTGCTTGAGATGAGCATGGTAAAGGGCTTTTAGGTTGGACTAATATTGAAGGTGATATATCTTTGTCTACACTACTCTCGTTTTCCTGTGGTTTGTTTAATTCCTTTTTTCGTTTTAGTCTTTTATAATAGTTTCTAAAATTAATTTTGTTTCTTTTTTGTTTAAGTCTACGAGCTCGTGCTGGCATCTCACTTAGAGGTAAAATTATTCCTTCTGCTTTTTTCCGATGATATCGTTCTCGATCTTTTCTGCGCAATTCCTCGGCTTTAACAGGGTCACTTCTAATTTTTTCTCGTCTTTTTTGCTCTGCAATCCTCTTCTTATTTAACCTTTCTTCTCGGCTGCTTTTCTTTTTTTTTGGATTCCTGAAATAGGTATAAAAAATATTTAAATCACTTGTAGGTATTTCATTTAAATTCTCACACTTGTTGATGGAAGGAGCATTACCCCATAGTGCGACATAACAGGCTGTGATGAATAAAATCTGATCATGATTATGTGTGTATGTATGTATATTTAATTAATTGGTACAATTTCTGTGGAATCTTGCAATTTCCGTGGACTCTCAGAAGGCACGGAAACCACAGAAATTGGCCCACGGAAATTGGAAACATGCGTATTTTTTAAAATTACAAAAAAATACCTAGGTCATTCACTATTTTTTTCTTGTAACTTAAACATTGTGCTAAAGGCTCATTTACATGCAATAAAAGTAATTTTTTTATTTAAAAAAAAAAGCTATTTAAACCTGACCACAGAGATTGCAGAATTTCGTTCCGATAAAACTGAAACCACGTACTTACATTTTTGGCGGGAAGACGTAGCGAGATGGTGCACAACTGTTCCCACTGCACGTAAGCGCACGACTGAGCCTTGCCGGGCAGGGATTTATTGTCCATATTTACTTATAAATGAAACGTAGGTACGAAGAAACAAAGTGACCATAGAAATTGCTACTTTCGCTCGGACAATACTAGTTTTGACATATAATAATTAATTAGGAGTCTAAAATTTCAAATTTAATTGTCTTCTTGTAGATCAACTAATATCTAACATAATTAAAACAGTTTTTTTTATATTTATTGGGGATTATTTTCCTTAGAGGTGAATATTGTGTATCAAAATAATTGTGGACAAGACACAGAAATTGACTATTACTCATATAATTATTTTTCTCTTGAAAATGAATAGTCTTACAAATTTTATTTATGTGACTTCATATAGTTACATGTCTTCTTAATTTTGAAAAAAAATATCGTTATATTATCTGTAAAGCATTACAGCGTTTTCAGCCCAGACGCGTAATATTTTGGCCTGAGAAATTCACCCTTTTAAGTTATTGTGCGCACACCGTGAAGCTATAGATAAAGGCGCACACCCATGAAGGTTTCCGAGTTGGTAAAATCTTTACAAGACAGGCAAACTCTATCAAACTCCTTAGTAACGTAGTTTGATCAAACCTCAATTAACATAAACACAAATGTTGAAAAAATTGATAGCTCAATTGGAGGAGCACCTGACCCGGAATGTCAGAAGGGTGCAGGTTCAAATCCTGCTCGTGGAAATTTTTTCAACATTTGTGTTTTTGTAATTTGTTTCGCAACAAAATTTGCGTTAAAAATTATTTAAACATTTTATAATAGCTTGCCTACTTCTTAACTGATCTTTAGTATTTGTAAAAATATTATGATCGGATGTTAATGACGGTAGTTGTTGACATTGAATGGGCGCCTTTGGCTTTCAAAGTAAAAAGTAAATAGTGTTGAATAATTTCGGCGGGCTGGTTAGAACCACGATAGCTCAATTGGAGGAGCACCTGACCCGGAATGTCAGAAGGGTGCAGGTTCAAATCCTGCTCGTGGAAATTTTTTTAACATTTGTGTTTTTGTAATTTGTTTCGCAACATTTGCGTTAAAATTTATTTAAACATCTCAATTAACATTTTACCAACTACTTCTTCCAGCTAACGTAAACTCCACGTGCGTGCCAGCAACCGGCATGTTCCAGCTCCTAGAGAAGCGACTGAACTTCTCCCAAGCCGAGACTGAATGTCGTAATCGCAGTGGAATCCTGGCAGACGTGGCGAGCGAGCAGCGTACAGATGCGCTGGCGCAGCTGCTGGTGGGATCGGAGTTTGATGCAGCCCTTGTGGGGATGAGAAGAAGGAACAAAAGTGGATTTCATGGTCCCAATGGTAAGTTTTAGATAATAGCAGCCTCAGCAGTTTGATGTAATCTAGTTCCATATATAAGAATAGGTTTGACTGAGCTAGCCGCCCCGCGCCGCCCCGCGCCACCCCGCGCCGCCGTCTGCGTTACTGCATACAAACTGGTTTGTGTGATCCATGGCGGGCTGCCACGGACATGCCGCGCCGCCAGTGCCCGGCGGGCACCGGCGTCGGCGGCGGCTGCGGCGCGGTCTCTTTGCCCTCTGTGTGCGTTGGTAGTAGGTATAGGATTCCCTTTGCGCTATCGTTCGCGGTCAAATTGACCGGCCCGGTCCACCCCGCCGTCTGCAAAGCGCCTTAGGCCTCTGCCTCGAATTTTGCGGGCAGCAGAGCGGTGGCGGCGGTGCGGCGCGGCTTGACTGGAGTTCGAGCAAAATTCGAGACAGAGGCCTTTCAGCGTCGCTTGCTGAAAAATGGCCTCCCTGACATGGAAGAAAACTTTCCATCACAAATGAACACACAAAATATAAAAAACAATAACACCAAAATGTAAAACAATAATAAAAATTGCAATAAGGTACTTCGATACAAGTAATCTATTAAGTACAATTTGTAAATTTATTTACAAACAACAACAAACAATCGGCTGCAGTCTCATAACAATTACCAATCCGCACTGGGCCCGCGTGGTGATTTATAGCCCTATCCATCCATAGGGAAAGGTCGTGTTCCACCAGTGGGGACATAAAATGAGCTGATGATGATGATGTTTGTAATTCAGGTGATTCCCTCGAATGCACCACCTACCGAGCATGGGCTCCAGGGCATCCGAAGAGGTACCGCAACAAGTTCGATTGCGTGGTGCTAACCAGACGGCGGGCGTGGCAGTCAGTGTCTTGCAAGAAGAAACACGCGGTGCTGTGCGAGCTTATACCAGGAGGACCGTATAAAAGAGGATCCATATTTGCTTCTAGAACATATCAGGAGAAGAATGGTAAATATCGCCTACATATCAATATACAATACTGTCAAATTTCTTAAATCAAATGTTCAACCATATATCATCATAAACATTAAGTTCAAAGTCTATTGTATTGAGGTTTGACAGTTGTTGTAGTCCTGCTGATGTGTGGGCGTTTGTACCTACATTATTTTATTTGTAAAACCAACAACAGTATTTCATGATTGAGAAGGCACGTTTAAGTGTTGATTATTATTATAAGAAAGATTATTATTGCGCGGGTGACTCCTTTCTTTGTTACACTTCCAAAAGATTGAATAGTCTACCAGCACACGTTTTCCTTCCTTCCTATGACATGGGGTCCTACAAACGAAGCGTGAAGAGGCATCTTGTGGGCCGGCAGAGTGAGGGTGACTGATGCTGCGTTGTTTTCGCGCTGCTCCAGTTGTCCTTGCGCCTGGACTCCGTTTCCACTTAACATCAGGTGGAGTGGAGTCATTTGCCGAGCTATGAATAAAAAAAAATAAAAAAAGATAGCAGTCGATTAACCCTCAGCATTGGGCCAACATGGTGGCTTGACCCGATCATCCTATGTTGATACTATAATAATTGTAAATAACTCCCTATGTACTATGAACTATAAATTGTTCATGTGGGAAGGCCTAAGCTCAACTGTGAGACGTTAAGAGATAGGCTGATAATGATGATGATGATGAACAGTCCTAAGGAATGTTGTCGCTTTATTGTTTTTTTTATTTTGCAGATACAATTACTGAAACAGATGGCCGGAATAATACAAAATAACTTACGTAAAAATAATAGCCAAAAATATGAAAAATTAAATAAATAAAAGATGGAATAGTCTACTAGCTACCAGCACACGTTTTCCCTTCTTCTTAGGACACGGGGGCCTTCAAACGAAGCGTGAAGAGGCACCTTGTGGGCTGGCAAAGTAAGGGTGACTGTGATGCTGCGTTGTTTTCACGTTGCATGCACCAGACTGCCTTCGCGTCTGGTCTCCATTTCCACTTAACATCAGTTGATGTGGAGTCATTTGCCATGTAATGCATAAAAAAATATATGACAGATTAAATACTTACTCAGATTTGGATCACGAGATTACGATGATGTGGGGTCTTAGTTGGTTTAATGCTCGAAGTGTGGGATTGATGAATACCATAGAGGCGATTGTTGTTCCACCTTCTCAGTTAATGGGTTGTTTGCCAGAGCCTCGATTAAGAATATGCCTTGAGAATATCAGGAGCAACTATATTAATGTCCAATAAAATTAAAAAATATTTAACTACATAATATCTACTTTTTTATTTTATTTAAGGCCATCATGAATATCATGATTACAGCATATTATGTAGCAAAATAAGTAAACTGTAAAAACTTACTGTTTTTTAATGATACCAATTTTTTTACGATTTTATACAGAAGATTTATCGTCCTCAAGAAAAATATTGTACAAGTTAATTATAATGTGTACTTTACTGACACTAGTCTAAAAAGACTGCGCTGTATTAACTAGATCCCTTTGTCAGCCAAAGGAAAAGGTAGAAATAGGAAAGACAATTTAATGTCAATGTCAAAATCGTCAAATCAATCAAATCGTCAATCAAGCCGAAGCCAAAACAAAGAACTGTATTTATTAATTTTTATTTAACTTGCAAATTTATCAGTTTAGTTAGTATTAAGTGGCATTTATTTTAAATAAAAACAATGGGTCAAGGTAAAAGCCAATTTACAGAAGAAGAACTACAAGATTACGAGGTGAGTCTAATAAGGGCAATCTAAGTACCTAGATTAATTCACAGACAAGTGAAATTTATGAATCATAACATAAATTAGACCTCAATTCGTTACAGGATCTAACATATTTTACGAAAAAGGAGGTTCTGTTGTGAGTATATCCAAGTTGAATTTTAAATATTTCTTTAGATACACTTCTTTCATTTACTGTTAGAAAACAAGGAAACTTTGACCGGTATCCTTGGAAAGATGCTATTGTTGCTGTAAACAACATACACTCAATATATTTTGTATTTTATTACCTCTGTATAGGTAGCTAATATATTATTAATCACTTCATATATTAAAACATTTCAGTGCACATCAGAAATTCAAGGCTCTCGCCCCAGAAAAAGTTGGCCATAACAAGAATGCCAAGCTGCCCATAGCCAAGATCCTACAGTACCCAGAACTCCGAGTAAACCCTTTCAGAGATCGCATTTGCAAAGTGTTTAGCTCGAGCAATGATGGGGACTGCACTTTTGAAGATTTCCTAGACATGATGTCTGTGTTCAGTGAAATGGCCCCTAAAGCTGTTAAGGCTGAGCACGCCTTTAGAATATTTGGTAAGTGTCTAAATAGTTCATGCACCTAGTATGACGTGGCATGTATAACTTTGCTTTGTTGGTACAGTCAGTTTTGTGAATTATGTATATATGTATGTTATGTTTTTAATGTTGTGCAAACTACTACTGCCTATTTTACTAAATAGGCAGTAGTAGTTTACATACTTGTATAAAAAGTAGGATTAAAAATTTTAAAATTTTAAAACAAAGTCTACAGACATCAACCACTCTTGCTCAAAAAGTGTATAGTGGGATTTAATCAATAATTTACTAGATTCCCGATGAGTGCTTGAAAAATGGCTTTGAGCCACAATGACGTTTGTGGCGATGACAGTAAATATTAAGTACAAATATTTTGTAAACTTAATTTAATCTTTATGTTTAAGATTTATGGTTCACAGTAAGTTGAAGTTGTTGATGTTATCCAATGTCTTTCAGATTTTGTTATTCGAAACGTAAATGTATAAGTATGAGCAAACATGACCACTTTTGAGATGCATTTTTGTTTCGGATTTATCCAGTACATTATTGATTAAACGTTGTAGGAAATGGTTTTAGCAAGTTTACAACAGAATTAAACCTAGTTAAGAAATTTTGAATTTGACTTTTATTAGTCCATGCAATTTCAAGCTTAATAAACTAATCTAATTTTTTCTGGTTTTAGATTTTGATGGAGATGACATGATAGGTGTCTCGGACCTTCGAGAAGTGATTGAACGTCTCTGCGGTCCTGATCTCAAACTCAGTGATTCAGAACTCCAACAATTGGTGCAAAATGTCTTAGAGGAGGCTGACCTGGACGATGACGGTGCTCTGTCATTTGCAGAATTTGAGCACATTATAGACAAAAGTTCAGATTTCTGCCAGTGAGTTCATTCTTCTACTAATTATTTTAACCTATTCGGTGCGGCGTGCACTGGTTGGAGTATTTTGTATTTATTACCAGGTGTGAGTTAAGCTGATAGTCGTAAATCGTAATTGTTCAATAACTAATCCAATGATTTTTGTTATGAATTGGGCATTCATGTTCAAATTCACTACTCCATTCAGTGCTGAAAACGCCGATAGTCCTTTTTTATTATTGTTACGAGGTGTGGCTCAAGCTGATTGGTGTTTTCTCAGCAAACGTATTGCATATGGCTAATAAGAGTATTTTTTGTCGCCGTATTGATTGGGTTGATTAAACTACAATGATGATGAATGTTTACAAAATTCTACATTAAATCCATTTCATTTAATTTTAATTTAATAAAAATAATGAATACCCAGCCAGTGGGTCAGCAGTTCTGCATAATATGAGTTATGGCCTACTGTTATTCCCATGTGCTATTGTTCTTGTACCCTAGTGAATAATAGAATAATTATTTTTTAAATGTGATATACCTAATAATGATCTTTTTTTCTATTTCAGTTCATTCAGAATAAGACTGTAAATCAATATCAAAGAACAATGGAAATAAATGAGAAACAATGCCAAAAACTGGATTATGATCTACCTACTATTTATTATGAAAAATCATACTGCTCATTAAGGCTCAGTAGAAAACTTGGTGTATACTGGATACTCAAATGTTATAGAAGTAAATCTTATATGATAATCTCATTTATTGTAATGCAATTTAGAACTAAGGAAATTTACATTTTATGTGTAAGTGGTAATTATTGCTTTGTGATTATGTCTTCCCATAATTTTAAAAAACTTTGTTAAGATCTATTTACTCAAGAAAATGTAAATCTTTTGATTATGTTTGATCTCTTTATACTTTTTACACACTTAATTTATATATCTAACAAAGTATTTTATGTTTTCTTATAATGATTAACTGTAAAAATATATGTAAGTAACTTTTTAAACATATTTGTTTCTATTTAATTTTAACAATTTGGTGCAAGCTTGCAAATCAGGTCAGAGTCAGCTCAATCTCTGTAGTATAATATCCAGAATTTACGAAAAAAATATTTTTGCTATACTATCATGATCACCAAAAGTCATCCACTGCTGGACAAAGGCGTCTCCCCAAGTATCTACACAACAACCAGTTTTGTGCTGCTTATATTCAGCAGCTGCAAACAACCTAATTAATTTTTAATGGAATTGATATGTATTTGGTTTGTTTCATTAAGTATGCAAGAGCAGGAAGATATTGGGTTGAAGAATCCTTATAGCCACATTAGAATACTGATGTGAAGTTGAACTCACTTCTAGCATAAAGCATTATTAGCTTTTATAATATTAGGACTCAAGAAATATTTGTTAAAAGAAAAATGTACTAAAAAAACAACAGACATCAAATGTAAAAATATTTATTCAACTTAATAGAATAAAGTCTAAAATAAGGAATATATGCGAATAATATCTTTATCTTAACTTATACATTAAAGAGCTAATTTTGCAAGTAGCCAGGCAGCTTCATTCTCATGAAGATCCAAGTTGTAAAGAATGAGACTAGAATGCAAAGGAATGCCACAGAAATAAGTAAGATTCTGTTAAGTTTTGGAGTAGAGGGATTGTGTGTGCGGTCTAGAATGATAAAACCCAAGCCTCCAAGGGAGAAGAGGAAACTAGATGCTAGACCTTCCATGATGTACTGGCCATTGACTCTGTTTGGCATGAACGCAACAGGTCTGCTGTGGCCATGCTCGTCAGTTGTAGACCCAACGCTGGGAGGTTCTACTATGACATCGTAAATTATACCTGGAACGAAATTATCAGCATCAATAAATCAGTAGCGTCATACTAACGTGCCTATGTAAACTACTTATCACCAAATCGTTATTTGCACGTAGACAGACTTCGTATTGTGCCAATAGGTACAGTACAGTAATAATAATCAATAGTATTTAAACAGTATTTAATTAAATAGTCCAATACAGTATTTAATTAAATACTGTTTTTTTTGGAGGGATTCTCATAAGAAAGTAGTGGGACACATTAATACTAACCTCCAGTTACCAAAAAGTAAGATAGAAGCACTAATGAAAAAGTGGTCATTGCTGATGGGGCTTGCAGCCATGACGGTTTTTTTATTTTAATATTAGGTAATTCAAGAACCGTAAAAGGTAAAGCGAATAATGCTTCCATTTCTTTAACGAAAATAATTATCCGGTGTAAACTGCAATCTGTATGAAACGAAACCTGGCGCTGACGATGCCTGTCAGTTGACGTGACGTTATTGATTTTTTTTACTTAACTATAATATTTGCGAAGGGTCTATTTGTTACAGCCTTGTCTTTATTCGGTTTGTCATTACTTGGTGGTGGATTTCTTAGAGCATTAAAGTGGATTTAAACTAATTAAATGGTTAGTAAAACAGTTTAAACAATACACTACACACGTAAAACTTAACGGATAATAACAATTCACAATTATAAAATAAAATACTAACAAAACAACTTTAATTATAAAAAATATACAATACTAAATAGTAAAAACCAAATTAAAACTACTTAAAACTAAACTTATAAAAATTATGCTTATAACTACGAATAAAGTTATTGCCCCAGTAAGCAAGCAGCATTGCCTCGTTAGATGTGAACATGTGAACTGAGGGCCCACCTCACAGAATGCTGATTTGCCTACCTGGAGCTATTGTGACGGAGATAGGAAACCTTATTTTAGCCTTTAAATTAATTGTACCGGATTTCTGGAAGAAGGATGGATCAATTTCGGTGGACCTTCAGTCCACATAAATTTGAGGTTAAATATCATACCGGATTTCTGGAAGAAAAATGGATCAATTACGGTGGGCCCTCAGTCCACATAGATTTTGAGGTTAAAATGTCAAAAATCGTCTTTTCTGCGTAATCGCATGAATGTACCGAAAAGATGACCATTCCAAACCAATGTGACAGCTACAAATACATAAAACAACTAAAAAAGATATTTGGGACGAAGATATAAGCAATTATTTATTTGACTATGGGTGAAACGAGGGACCACAATCTAAACTTCTAAAATCATTGTGAATCTTTCATGAAAATATTAATTAAATAGAGATTCTAAGTTATTTAGTCGTGCCAAATGCCTCATTTACCAATTAACACCAGTACTTCAATAGTTTTAGAGAAAATTACATAATTATGTTTTCCATTGTAGTCGACGTAGGGTGACCATGATTAAAATTACTTCAGGCAGGACACCTTAATTTTTTTCCTAAACATGCTCGGAAACGGGATCATTATTTCGAGATAAGTAGAAATTGCTGTACGGTCAAATACACGCAAGCAGCAGCGCCTCCTGGCGACATACGAGAAGAGCTAAAATTTTGCACTACAAATTTTCGTTTTCATCAACGTGATCGAATGAATACGCCGATAGTTTACAAAACTCACACTCGATACTCTGGAATACTCTTACATAATAAAGGCTGCTAGCTGCAATTTGTCGTAACGGTGGGCGATTGTTGTCAAAAACAATTGAAGTACAGTGCGACATAAAAGAGTAGAAATTAATTATTCCAGAACTAAATTTACTCAATTCCTGGCAACATTGATTATCTGTCATTAATGTCAAGTGCTTGTACAACTCTGTCCGTGGTTACGAATAAAATTATTGTTTTACGTGATATTTCTACATTCCTGGATTTAATACACTGTTAACATGAATAAGACCATCCGTAGCGGTTCTCGTAACATAATATATAAAGTTTTTTTGCGATGTTTGGCAGAATTTCAAGCCGAAACTTACGTAACATAATCTGGAAGATATTTACCAACGTACAGCAGATTATACTGGTAAGTAAGTTATAAAAGATATTGAAAGTATAATTACATAAAATATGCCTATGCGCAATCGGCTAAGTTCCATGAAACAATCAGTACTTTTAATTATGATATTACAAACAAAAATGTTGGTTATTATAGTTTGACTGGAGAGTCTTGAGCTTTTTAATTTATTTAGACATTTTATTAAGTGTTAAGGGGTAGAATGTGGTATAGTAAATTAATTTTAGTTGTTTTGTTTTTTTTTAAGTATATGTTTTTATTATTCTAGGGGTGTACTGTGCTAAATAAGCTAAAGCTAAACAAGGCTCCGAAAATACAGGAAAATTCTTGCGAACATGTAAAAAAATGGAGAAAGAATATTATGATCGTGGGAGAACTTTATACGATGACATAGACCAATAAGTCATTCAGCTTGGTGAAGACAGCAGCAGCAGCAGCAGCAGCAGCAGCAGCAGCAGCAGTGAAGATGAGTATGAATATACAAATGAAGAATCGATGTTGGATGACATAAACGTGACTGCTAGTATGCATCATCACAAGTTGAAGAGTATCTGGACTGTAATTTATTGGATTAGTTTTATACCTAAATAAAGATAAGTTATGAGTACAATGACTGTTTTCATTACTACATACAAACTACTGAAATTAAATATTTTGACGACCTCCGTAGCCGAGAGGCGAGCACCCCGGACTTGACGTCGCCGTCGCTGAGGTCCTCGGATCGATTCCCGGTTGGCTTAATGTAGAAAACGAACATTGAACGAACGAATATTGTCTCGGATCTGAGTGTTGTAGTACCGTCGTTGTTTCTGATTTCTATAATACAAGTGCCTTAGCTACATACTTCCTTAGTATCATAGCAAAGTGATGTTTTCCAATTATATGCTAAAAGCTAAAAAATAGACGTCTTGAATGGGTATTAGGTAAAAATAGTTTGGACGATTCAAAAGCACTTTTCTAAAGTTTATTTAAATAAAAATAAAAATTTTAAATATTATATATTTATGAAAATATTAAATAAAGACAAGTATCAAGACCAATTTGGTCGACCTATCTGGGTTGCTATGTTAACGACAATAGCGCCCTTATTTATTTTCTACTCTTTTATGTCGCACTGTAGGTATTGAAATAATTCGTTAAACGATTATGTTCGAATAAGAACCAAAATTATTCGATAGTTCATCGAATGTAAATTGTAACTACGGTAGTTGTAACAGTATTCGACAGGAACCAGAGAACCTAGTGTGAGTTATTTTTGACATTGATCACGTTTACAAAAACGAGAATTAGTATGGCATTGAATCAGCGCCTTCTGGCGACATACGAGAAGAGTTAAAGTTAGGTAATATAAATTTTCGTTTTCTCAAACGTAATCGAATGGATAGTAAACAAAACTCACACTAGGTGAGATAATTTCAAATCAACAAGGATCATGATAAAAAGTGTATTTTCTCCCGCATATATTTTTAAAGGACGGACTCATCCTTAAATTATTAAAATTTTGGTCACCCTTTACAGTCGTTGTCCATTGTAATAAAATCTTCAATGTTCTCTAAAACTATTGAAGTACTGGTGTTAATTGGTAAATGAGGTATTTGGCATGACTAAATAACTTAGAATCTCTGTTTAATTAATATTTTCATACAAGATTCACGATGATTTTAGAAGTTTATATTATGGTCCCTCAGTTCACCCATTGTCAAATAAATAATTGTTTATATCTTCGTCCCAATTATCTTTTTTAGTTGTTTTATGTATTTATAGCTGTCACATATGTTGTCACATTGGTTTGGAATGGTCATCTTTTCGGTACATTCATGCGATTATGCAGAAAAGACGATTTTTGACATTTTAACCTCAAATTTATGTGGACTGAGGGCCCACCGAAATTGATCCATCCTTCTTCCAGAAATCCGGTACAATTAATTTAAAGGCTAAAATAAGGTTTCCTATCTCCGTCACAATAGCTCCAGGTAGGCAAATCAGCATTCTGTGAGGTGGGCCCTCAGTTCACATGTTCACCGTTGGATAGCAAGGCTTATTCACTGACCTAAAGTTGCTCTGGAGGTGTCCCGACCATAGAGAGGTCCCGACGAAATGCGACTTGGGCCGGGCCACACTCATCCCCATAAACCTAATGTCCCCCAAACACCCCAAACGAATCCAAATACGAGTCCCCAGTCAGATTTTCATATGCACCGCTGAGGTTCACTCTTTGCGTGATTGACAGACACTGACAAATTATGAAAGAATATCATGAATAATCTTACAAGAAATTGAATTGAATTGAAGACTTATTCAGAGTTAGAAAAGTGACATGCATGGCCAACCAACAAGAAATAGCATCGGCTGCTAAACTAGGCTAGATATCTACATCTTCATTGGCTAGCTAGACCGAAGATATCGTTAAAAAAATACTGACGGAATTTCCCGTAGGTACGTCAATTTAAAATTAGATACACAGGCGCTTTCGGGCCCAGACACAATAGAATTCCATTGTTCTATGGTAACCAGAGCACTCCAGTCGTTAAAATAAATATTTTTAATAACATAAACGAAACGAAACTGCGCGAAAAGGATTTTTATTAATCAAAACCTTAGCCAATGAAAGAAAGAAGTTGTTCTAAATGTTTAAATTTTATTGGTCTAAAAATAGAATAGAATAAGTTTTCTGATTATTCACCAATCACGCTTCAGTTATTTTGTTTTTTTAAAGACCCATTCGTACTTGCCATAATAAAAAATCGATATTTCGTAATGTCAGTGTCAAAATTATTCGATTCGCGTAGTAAAAATTGGAAAAAAGTACGTTGTTCCCCATTCCCCCAATTTTATCGAGCCAGCTGTTTCCTTAATTTTATTAGCCCTTCGTTGTTAAATTATGAATTAACCGTGTCAGTGTGAGATGTGTTAAAAGTTGTGTAATTTAGTTCAGTTATTAAGTTCGAGGACGTTGTAAATATGTTTTAATTTTACGCACAAAATGAACAGTACCGTGGATTTTTCAATAATACTACGATGAAGGGCGGGCTGTGTATCATTTACACGTCGTTACTGACTATTTCAGTGATATCGAGGTATGTAGTAGGCCCCCATGCCGAATTTGCATGTTCTATGACTAATGTAACTGATACAAAATTATCTTTTCAGTTGTGCTCTCTTCCTGCTGGTAGTGTCTGAAGCTCTTCAAGCTGAAGGCGGTGTAGATGAGAAGGTAGACCTATCAGGGCTACACAACGTTAGTAATAAATTGCTAACTGCAACGGAAGTTGTGCTACAAAACAACCCTGATGGAAGTCAGGCCAGTGAAAAAGCTGTTGAGGAAAGCCAGCCAGTGCATGAAGATCAAGAGATGACATTTGCTGAAACGCTGTCCCTTAACTCTGTGACAACTGATGGGTAAGTTTCGAATTTATTAGATTAGATAAAAAATTGCAGCTTGAATATAGCTATACTTTTTAAAATGTATGTGTGTATTCTATAAAATATTCTATAAATGTAGCTTAATACCTAAGTTCTTCTGCCTTAAATGTAACCTAAATGTATAAAACAATTATTTCTATAGTAGCTGACTGAATGAATAAATAGTTTGCCAAAAAAACTAATAAAAGCAAGCTAAATTTGAAACATTATCTATCTTAAAGTCATATTTATACTTCGTGGTTTATCTTGTTAAAGATAATTGTGTAATATGTAATAGGTTTAACAAAATTACATACAAAAAATAAAACACCCAATTCCTGCTATTTCTTTATAATAGCAGGTATGTATTATACATAATACTCGAAAAATGCTCTATATAAACTTCAACTCATAGAAATAAACTTTCTAAATAATGTATTGTAACACTAAAAAGAAAATATAACAAAGAAAATTAATTAACAATGCTAATAAAACTCATTGTTACTGGAAGTAAAAGGATTTGTGTTACTGGCCTTCTATTGCTTTGTTTTGTGCATTTAACTTAATAAATTACATCAGTCCACAAGAATCTTTGGACCAATGCGGTAGACTTGTATTATTATGTAGTCTGTGGCGGTAGTAGTACTACTAGGTACTATCTAAGCTACCAATGCACTTGTGCCCTGAGTCCAGCTTTGACCTTTCTCAATAAGTTTTGTAATAGTGTGTGTATACCGACCCCCATCGGGCAATTTCGATATTTTTGAATCAGTAATGGAAGACGTACTTAGAAAATTAAAATTAAAAAAGAAATTTGTTTTAGTATGTGGAGATTTTAATATAAATATTTTAGAAAACACTTCAACGAGTGTTCGTCTTCTTGCCTTATTTAAATGTTTTAATCTTTTAAATTTATTTCTCGAACCCACTAGAATAACTTCACACTCTGCCACTTGTCTCGATAATATTTTTACAGACTATGACCCTGTTTCTAAGTCACTCATTAGTAATCTTACGTCTGACCATTGCGGTTTGAAGGTGACCTATGATTTTGATATTAGGGATGAACCAAAAATAGTGAACTGTAAACCAGTTACAAAAGAGCGAGTTGAGTGTTTCAAAAATAGTATAGCTTGTAAAATTGATGCATTACCCTTTGTACAAGATGATCCAGATGTACTTTATAGTAATCTTTTTAACTTAATCAAGACCGAATACAACCAGGTGTTTACACCAAAAACAATAAAAATTACTCATAAACTTAAGTTCTGTGACTGGGCCACGACTGGTATATATAAAAGTAGAAATAAATTGTATGATCTATATAGTTTAAAACAATATAACCAAAATGTTAATTTTACGGAATATGTAAAGAATTATTCGAAAATGTTTAAGAAAGTGTGCATAGTAGCAAAATCTAATTACATTAAAGAAAAAATTAAAAAGTCTAACAATAAAATTAAAGCCACTTGGGATATTATAAACCGTGAAACAGGTAAATTTAAACCACGGGATAATACTTTCACTTTAAAAGTAAACGAAAACTTAGTTAATTCAGATTCACAAATTGCTAATATTTTTGATGATTTTTTTGTAAATATACCTGTAATAACAACGTCAAATTTAAATTCATCACCAGAAGCTGCACAAACTTTACTCAAAAAATATGTACCAAAATGTAATCTTTCCTTTCAATTTAAATACATTGATTCAATTAATATTATTAAAACATTCAAATCACTTAAAATGAAAAACACGAGTGATTTATGGGGTATATCTATTAAAGTAATTAAGGATATTATTCATTCTATTGCACCGTATCTTGCTGAAATTTTTAATAACTGTGTCGATAAAGGAATCTTTCCTGATCTTATGAAGTTTAGTAAAGTTATACCTTTATTCAAATCAGGAAACAAAGAAGACCCCAGTAACTATCGGCCCATTTCAATATTACCAGCGCTAAGTAAAATCTATGAAAAAATTATACTCGAACAGTTGATGACATATTTTAACACAAACAACCTTTTACATAGTAAGCAATATGGCTTTACTAAGGGTCGTTCTACTACTGATGCAGGTGTTGCTCTAATAAAACATATATTTGATGCCTGGGAGAAGTCTCAAAACGCTCTTGGAGTTTTTTGCGACTTGTCCAAGGCTTTCGATTGCGTTGAGCACCGGACTCTGGTGATGAAGCTACATTATTACGGTCTCAAAGATTTTGCTCTAAATTTAATACAGTCATATCTTAGCTCTAGAACACAAACTGTCGATATAAATGGTACTAAATCATCTGGTTCTCATGTAAAAATGGGAGTTCCACAAGGGTCGATTCTTGGTCCTTTTCTATTCTTGATTTATGTTAATGACTTGCCATTCTTTGTGGAGAACTTCTGTGAAATTGTATTATTTGCAGATGATACTTCACTCATTTTTAATGTAACTAGGTGTAGAACTAATTATGAAAATGTAAATAAAGCTCTTTCAGAGGTACTCCGTTGGTTTACTATTAATAATTTACAGCTTAACGCTAAGAAAACAAAATGTATTAAGTTTATATTACCAAATGTCAGAAATGAACCAACTGATATTAGAATAAACGGTGATCAATTAGAATTGGTAGATTCTACAATCTTTTTAGGCATAACCCTTGACTCAAAACTTCAATGGAATCCTCATATATCGAAATTGGCCGGTAAACTCAGTTCTGCTGCTTATGCCATTAGAAAAATTAGGCAGTTAACAGACGTTGAAACTGCTAGAACAGTTTATTTTAGTTATTTTCATAGTGTCATGTCGTATGGCGTCCTACTGTGGGGAACAGCGGCTGATATTAAAACTATATTCATTCTACAGAAACGAGCGATAAGAACAATCTATAAACTAGGATCACGAACTTCCTTAAGAAATCTTTTTAGGGAGATTGGTGTCCTGACAGTTGCATCTCAATATATTTATAATTGTATAGTTTTTGTACGTTGCAATATTAACTCCTTCACTAAACATGGTGACGTACACAATTTCAATACTAGAAATAAGACAAAACTTGTAATGCCACTGTTCAGGTTACAAAAGGTTCTTGGTTCTTTCTTGGGGCAAGGTATACACTATTATAATAAAATACCAAGTACTGTACTAGATTTACCTTTAGATAAGTTTAAAAAACATGTGAAATCTTTATTACTCAAAAAAGGTTATTATACAGTAAAAGAATATTTAGATGATAAAACAGCTTGGTTATAATAAAAACACACTATACTCTATTTGAATCATCATAATAAAATTAATTTATATAATTTTTATACTGATATGATAGCCTTTATCAACAGTGTCCTACAGATAACAAACAGCGTTGCGTTAAATAGATCACTAAGTTTTTATTTAGAGTATCTTGAGTGTGTCATGCTCTCTTTACTGTCTCTGCGGTGGTGGCGTGTGCGTCGGGTCGTTACGTTCCCTAAAATATGGTTGAGCGAAGCGATGGCTGATTCATATGTCATACTCGTGAACGGGTGCCGCCTGTGGAGGCTGGTCTGCTCACGCATACTTATCTTATTTTTAGTATTATTCACTATAATTTGACTTTGTTTTTCTTAAACAATTTTTTTTCCTTTTACGATAGTACTGTAGTGGTACTGTATGACATTGTGGAAATTGCAACTGTTACCTGATGGAAATTTGTTAACGTATATTTTTTTATTTTGTGTTTTTTCTTTTTTTACATGTTGTGGTTGTCTTCTATATTTTTTGTGTTTATTGTAATGGAAAGTGTCCTGCTATGATAGGGCATTTTCCAATATTTTTGACGCTGTAAGGGAGAAAAGAGCTGGACACTTGCTGAGTTTCTTGCCGGTTCTTCTCAGTACAAGATCTCCCGCCCAGAGTAGACTTACGAACCGATGGCATAGTGACATTCATAAGAGCTACTTGTAGCCTAAACTGAATAAATGTTTTTGAATTTTTGAATTTTTGAATAGTTTTCTGAAAGGTATTAAGTCTTGTGCCTATTTTTGAAAGGAAAATCAATTCTATTTTTGGTATGACTGATAATAAAGCAGTACATATTGAAAAGTTTTCCCTTTTCAATTAGCACATAGCTAATTTTGTACATTGAATATTTGTTGTACATAGTTCCACTGCGAATTCACTTAAACTATTTCTACTGACAGAGTCAGAATTTCACGCACTAAAACAACATATAACAATCATAAAAAGAGAAGTTCACTTTCTTTAAGCACTAATATCGGTACGACTACTACTGTATAGACGCCAGCTCAAAATGTCATTTACAAGTCTTGTTCAATACCTCCGTTCCTTTAAGAGCACTCCTTATGAAATTTTGCATAGCGCAGCATATTTTGATCTACTTTTATAAGATGGTTTGTTACATAACAACGGTCTCCTAGAACCGAGTTGTATAGAAAAAATATTAGATATTCCTATCTAGTTTAACTAAATCTATACAGACATGTCATAACAAACATTTTGTCTTATTTTATGATATGAACCAAAGGTACTACATCGAAGCTGTGATCAAAATTGCCTCACGAAAACTCGGTATTCTGAACAGAGTGCAGCGACTCTTTACGCCGGACCAGTTGTGCCTTTTGTTTGTACAAGCCTTGTGTTTGTCTTGTGACACAGGTACGGTCTTGCGTGGAGTATTGCTCGCACATTTGGGATGGTTCCGTAAAGTACCTCTCGAAGCCTTGGACAGATTGCAGCGTCGCGCCGAACGCATTATCGGCAATGCAGAAGTCGCAAATACTCTCGAATCTCTGCAATTGCGTAGAGATGTTGCGTCACTCACCGTGTTTTACCGCTTATACCATGGCGAGTGCTCTGAAGAGCTCTTTGATTTCATCCTACCTTCTCCCTTCCTTCATAAGAGTACACGTGCTGCTCTTTGGAGTCACCGCTTCACTGTCTCAAATATCCCATCGCGCACAAAGAAATTTGGTGACTCGTTTCTTTGTCGCACCTCCAAAAGGTGGAGTAGTCTACCAGCACACGTTTTCCCTCCTTCCTATGATATGGGGTCCTTCAAAAGAGGCGTGAAGAAGCACCTTGTCGGTTGGCAGAGTGGGGTTAACTGATGCTACGTTTGTTTTTACGCTGCACCAATCTTCGCGTCTGGACTCCATTTCCACTTAACATCAGGTGGGATGGAGTCATTTGCCGAGCTATCTATACCTACTTGACCTTTCTTTCGTACCTATGCGCTAGTACAAAATAAACTAGCAATCGGTGAGGGAGGTCTATGTAGGAATACACGCAGAAGGACGTTTTAAGATTTCTTTAAGTTCTTAAAACATCTGTGACACGTGCTTGTGTTCATCACGCAGATATTTTCGCCTTGCGGAACTCGAATCTGCGACCGCTAACGGCTCGCTAGCTAGACCATGCGGGCCGTCATTATTGATGTCGGCAGCCATGACAATCAACCATTGAAACTATACCGCAATTGAAGTGCCTACATAACTACTTACACTTTTCATTTGTTTATCAAAATACCGAAGGAAACGGGTTTACTCGTTCGTACTATTCTAAAATATCTACAAATTGTATTAAATGTACATCTACCTATTAAAAAATTTCGCTAGTTTTTTTATTGCGTAGGTATATAATATTTTATAAAATAAATATTTTTAACACTCAAAAAATTATGTTTAACTGATTGCACATGTATATACAGATCCTACGTAACATAGAAATTTATAAATATATTTTAAGAATAATAATTACACAATGGCTTATATTCAGAACACAATTCATGCATGACATAAAAAAACTTGGTACATTTTAGTCTTAAAATTATCTTGCTTTCTTACATATGTTACCTACTTAAAATGTTTATGTTTTCTCAGTAAGTGAATATTGTAATTCTTTATGAGAAAAATAAAGTTCTTTAACCACAAAATTATAATATATAATTCTTGTTAGACAATAGGGTTTTATTTATACAATGCTTAACTTTATAAAAAACAGCCTTTCAAGAATTAATATAACACTCGTACTGTTTCAATATTTACATAATAGGTACCTACCGACGTTTGCCATTGAACAAATAATATGATGAAATGAATATCGTAGTTGCGCTATTTATTTAATTGCTACCATCAGAGAGGTGTTCGAGTTTATAGCCTTTGTCTTTATCCTTGGCATCGTGGCGGTAAGCGTATGGATCGATTTTAATTTAGTTAATTTATTAGAAAGCTTCAATCAGGGGATGGTTCAGCCGTTTTCAATATATAAACAACTCGATGGCGCAGTGAATGAAGCGCCCGGTCTGCGAATGCTGAGGTTAAGCAACCTTCGCAATGGCCGGTCATCGGTTGGGTGACCGAAAATGTATCATCTCGAGCTCCTCCGTGCTTCGGAAGGCACGTAAAGCCGTTGGTCCCGGCTGCATTAGCAGTCGATAACAACCACCAACACGCACTGGACCCGCGTGGTGGTTTATGGCCCGTACTCCCTATCTATCCATAGGGAAGGCTCGTGCTCCAGCAGTGGGGGCATAAAATGAGCTGATGATGATGATGTCATTCTTTTCGCTTAAGAGCGTTTACGCCGCACACTAGGCTTCCCTATGGATAATGCAGCCGGGACCAACGGCTTCCGAAGCACGGAGGAGCTCGAGATTTTTGGTTACTTAGTCTTTGCGAAAGTTGCACATCCTTAGCAATCGCAGACTGAGCGCGTTAACCACTGCACTTGGTTGCACTGCACCAAAGAGCTCCTTGAAAAGAATACTAAAAGAAAACTGTAACACAAAAACGGCAAACCATTAACCGTAGAACGCGTCACCGAGGACCGCTTAACCGTTATTTTATACTACCACATTTTAGCCTATAGCACAGAATACATGGTACAAGTGTAGGTGGTCTCCGACCCGACGCGTGTCAAGATAAAATATAAGTCTTAAATTGACTAAAACGTTGACATTGCAAGCATGCAAACGTTTAACTAACTTAGCTTGTCTGAGATAATCTTAGTCTATTTTTAGTAAGATAGAATATCTCCCTATCCATCCATAGGGAAAGCTCGTGCCCCAGCAGTGCGGGCATTAAATGAGCTGATGATGATGATGATGATGATGATAAACAAAGAATAAGAGCTCCGAATAGTTATGCCGTGTTTTGTTCCTGTCATGTAAACGTCATTTCAAATAGGAGTAAAAGAGACAAAACATGAAATAATTATTCAGACCTTATTCTTTGTTGTTTATTTGTAAGGCACTTAATCTTTTGAGGCGTCCTTGGCTTTTTGCCATTGATATTCTGACTCGACTGCCTCGGGTGAATCTAGTTAGCTCTAAAAATGCTAGCATGATTCTGACTCCTGCACAACACTCCAGGGTTTGATCGGTCACACACAACGACTTTGATGAACCACGAAGTAGGTATCTCGATAACCATGAACTTATCATATATTTCTGTATCAGTTTGACTTTTAAGATGACTGCATTTCGTATGGCATCCAAGCTGCAATACCTTAGTGCTGAGTGCGAATTTCTTTCACAAGTTCATCATTAGGTAAAAAAATATTGTAGTCTTTCAAGTTCAAGTTATTGAACTCGCTTGAATAGTGAACAGAACTTGCATTAGGCACACTCTCCAGTTCTTTTTAATTTAATTTCGCACGAGCCTTCCCTGTGGATGGGTAGAGAGGCCATAAACCACTACGCGGGCCCAGTGCGATTGGTGGTTGTTACCGACTGCTAATGCAGCCGGGACCAACGGCTTTACGTGCTTTCCGGAGCACGAAGAATCTCGAGATGATACATTTTTAGTCACCCATCGACCTTTGCGAAAGTTACTTAACCCAAGCAATTGCAGACCGGGAGCGTTAACCACTGCGCCATCGAGCTCCTCCATACAAAAACATACTTACATACTGAATTCGTAGGCGCTTTATGAAAATTCATAATTACGTACTATTTTATCAGTTTATCTGTGGCGTGTTCAGTGTCAAGATGACCCAGTTATTAGTGGGTTGGGTCGCATAGTAATAAAGGCCCACTTGTCTTGCCGTGACGTGTTTTTAGATTTGTCTTATCAATCATTGCTTACTTCTCGTACAATCAAGTGTATAAATTGGTCTAAACAATAAACTTATTGTATAGAAAATTTACCATACTCGTACCTATTGAAATGAAACAACTTTTACGGATCTATTCGCGTTTATTTTATACATTAGTTTTAATTAATGTAGGTATATCCTGACGTTTCGAACCGTTTGCAGAATCGGGTAAATACTTAAATAAATAATTTACCATACCTAATTCTCCAATAGTTTGGTCACTAAAATAAATCGGTTACCTATAATATGATTCATGAAATGGATATACAATCGATTTGCATCAATAATGAAGCTGCTTTTTAATTGTTTAAATAATTTGTTCACAATCGAACGAACGGGCAAAAATACAAAACAGGTTTACTTCGGAGAAATATGGACATATACCTATGTGAGGTAGGCAACTACGAGTTCATTGACGTAGGTAGGTACCTATTTCCCTAAACATTTTTCCCCTATTTTTAGTAATAGTTTAGTAACTTATATTTATTCATTCGACTACAAGATACGTCCGTAACCCGAAACCTACCGCAATTAAAACTCATGCCATAGTTTTGACAAGAATGAAACGGTTTGAAAATGTTGTTGAGTTCTTCGACCCCATCGGTCTGGTCTAGATCTGAGGACCCAGAGTTCCTGCGTTCGGTTCCCAGCGTTTTTTACCCGACTGCGTCAGAAGGAGGGTATGTAGTATGTATGTATGTATATCTGTTTCTTTGGCACGCCCTGCAGCCCAAACGGCATGGTGGATTTTAACATATGAGGTGTCGTTAGATTTGTTTTGACTGTGGGAGTGACATAAGCTATAAAGAAATATAAAAAAAACAAAAAAAACGTAAAAACATTCGCCGGGTTAGCATTAATTTCTAGTCTTGACCCCAAAGAAGTGTTAGATCGACCAAACGATCAAAATTTTTTAAACGAACTTCGACGTCTACAGAATTTATAGGATATCTATGGACGTAGATGTAGTTAATAATTTTCATTTTCAGCAATGTTTTATGGTGTTTTGTTTTCGGGAATATTAGCAGATTTTACGAGTATTATCATGTTTAAAAAACTCAAAGAACTTGTCAGTCAAAAGTACCTACTAGACGTCAAGAGTTTCGTTTTATTGACAATTGGTGTATGCGTTATGATGACTTTGCTATTTAAAATAGGGGCGTTTTATTATATTTATTTTATGTACCTAAGTTATCACTAGAAACGATGAAGGCGAAGAGTAGTAATTCCGTTGTGGAATAACAAAAACAATAACGACTTTAAGCTGAACTTGCTATTTTGACCCTTACAGCAAAAGTATGCAACGGCTTTGTTATAACCGCCTCTGTGGTCTAGTGGTTAAGACCACCGGTGTAGACCTAGAGGTCCCGGGTTCGATTCCCAGCGGGGGGTACATTTTTGTGTACTCTGTTTGGTTGGTGGTAGGGCTTGTTTGTCCGCCTGGCTAGCTAACACCATCTTATCTAAATATGTCGCCATAACATCAATGTTTGTAGTATTGTTGAGATAAGATAGCCAGTGCCTCAGTAGTTGAAGTTCCCGAGTGAAGTGCGCTTTCATCAATGGCTTTATCATCACTTAACATCAGGTGAGATCAAAATACTGTGCTTACCCGTAAAATAAAAAAATAAAAGGAAAACGGTTACAAATACCTGCTATAACTATAAATACCTAGCTAGTTGTTAAAAGTTTTTCGGTCTCGATCCCCAGCACGTGAAACAATTGCTTTAACAGGATTAGAATTGACGTGACCTTCTACAAATCACTAATACGGCGTTGCCCCATCGCCAGCAATTTCCTATTTCCGTTACCTTGTTTTGACATTTTTAATCGTCAGTTAAGTCTTTACTAAATATCGTTACAAGGTGTTAGACGACGGATTGGATCGAAGCTGTGAAGAGATGTTGCGAAATATGCGTTTACGTTTAATCATAACCCATCAAAAACAATACTTGTCAAAAAAAACCAAGTCTCGCAACTCAGTTGTTCTGCGGTAAAAAGTTGTGAGATCCATGTAATACCAAGTCGGTTATTAATTTATTCAGTCTCTACTTAAGCGACTTTCTGTCTTAATACGTCCAGTCTCTAAGACCACGATCGTGGTCCATAACATTCTTTAATGTTTTATATAAATATATTGTGACTTGGCCATCGCACTAAATAATTGAATTTACATGTGTTTTCAGGCGATTGAATTTACACGTGTTTTCAGGCGATGGCCAAGTCTCAATATATTTATATAAAACATTAAAGAATGTTATGGACCACGATCGTGGTTTTAGAGACTGGACGTATTAAGACAGAAAGTCGCTTAAGTAGAGACTGAATAAATTAATAACCGACTTGGTATTACATGGATCTCACAACTTTTTACCGCAGAACAACTGAGTTGCGAGACTTGGTTTTTTTTGACAAGTATTGTTTTTGATGGGATCTCATTTCTTTTTGTATTTTGTAGAGACAGTTCTACTTTTTTCCTTTCGATTTGGCAGGGGCACTACCATGCGCCTATATTTATATGGGGCTAGCTTAAACCCGCGGCTTCGCACGCAATAATAATAATTGCCGTAAAATAAATAAAATAAAACATCGTTACGAATAAAGCCAATATTGAAAAATTTAACTGAACCTATTATTGTTTTCTAAACCTATTATTCCATTATTCCATTATATTATACATGAATCAGTGGATTCATTAACTGCACATGTAACTTTGTAATCTATTTATATGGGATTAAAAAAGCTATTTATGCAGTTGGTGTATCTAGAAAACTGGACCGAAATTGCAAAATATTTTAGTTTTTCCTTGATTCATACACCAAACACTACTTATATTCCAAATTTGAAGCTTCTAGGTCTGCTAGAAGTGCCTTAGAATTTTGATGATCGGTGAGTCAGTCAGTGAGTGACAAAATTAAGAAATTTGACCCGTTATAATTCTTAAAATACTGGTTCAAATTGAATGAAATTTGAAATATACGTGTCTTTACAATGCCTGCATGGTTACTGAAAATTTCAGTCTTCTAGTTTTGTCCACAACGAAGTTACAGGGGGTCGAAAATGGTCTGAATTGCTTCGAGAAAAGGATGGTACGGCCGTGACGCTTTTTTGCTCGACTTGGTGGGGGCACGGCCGTGCCCCCAGATAACTAGTGGTCGCCCAGTGGTCGAAATTAGACCGTAATTTTATTAAGGCTGCACGGATTGTATCCTAAGCAATGAAAAATTAAAAAGATAGAATATGAGTTTGGATTGGCATTGACAGATTTCGGCCACTCCTCTTCCATTTTATATGCGCGTGTGTGTCAAATACATGGTAGTGTGTGTACCTAGTGTTTGTTTTATCGATTTAATGTATTTTTTATGCATAATTTAAAAAAAATTAACATTTTGTAATCCTTCTCTATATAAACTATAAGTGTGCGAAATTTCATGCTCCTCCGTCCGCGTTATTTTCGTAAAAAGGGGTACAAAGTTTTTGCTTCACGTATTAATATATAGATAATTAATAATGTTTATTTTATTTGCATCATGTTCCTACATTCATAGTGGTCTTGAGTATAAAGTTCAAAACATGAGCACTGCAAAGGCATTGCAAAAAATCTTAATCTAAGTTAAAAAAATATATAATTAAAATCATACTTTCTTGTCTATGAATACTAAAAAGGCACACTCTCATTCCTATTTTTATAATTTTAAACTTAACAAAGAAACATTAAAGTTATGCGCTATGATAGCTTTTGTATTGAAAATGTTGTTCTTGAATATTTTTTATGATTCTGCTATTTCACATATTGTTTTGTCAGTCACTTTACCAAGTCCGGTGACGCTGTGAATGCCGTTTGCGGCCAACAGCAAACTGTCAAAAAAAGTAATTTATCTTAAGTTATTCTTATTACCAGTAAACATGTCAGTCATGTTCTCGGAAAAATCTAATGCGGGCAGAGCCGCCAGCGGAGACTAATTAATAACGTTATTAATTGAATGACATAGTACTGATAATGGTTATAATAATATGTAATTTTACGCATTTTTTGTTGCAAACAAATTACAATTTGAAAAAAGAATAAAATATTGAAAAAATTTCACGAGCGGGATTCGAAACCGCGCCCCATGACATGCCGGGTCAGGTGCACTACCAACTATGCTATTGTGGCTCAGAGTGCACGTGCCAGTGAGCGGGGGTTCGAATCTTTTTCAACACATTGTCTTTTTTCAAATAGATATTTACTGGCTGAACTTACCTGTTCAAAGACATTTTCATACAAATAACCCATGCGATCGATATCAAGATTCATGGAAGGTAACTAACTTCAGGTCACTAAAATAAATAACTTTATTATCTACTAGCTGACTTTCTTTAATTTTTATTATAGCCTAGATGTTACTCAGCGCTAATGTAGCATTCTAATGGTGAAAGAATTTTTTTAAATCGGTCCAGTAGTTTTTGAGTTTATTCGTTGCAAACATACATACATACATACATACATACATACATACATACATACATACATACATACATACATACATACATACATACATACAAACAAAAATACAAAGGTTTTCTCTTTATAATATTAGTATAGATAAATGACAGTGTACACAAACACACCTGTCCTGCCCTTTATAATATTTCCAGATAAATATTAGCCATGACTGTGATCCAACGGCTATCAAATACAATCTAAATTTGTCTCACGCGAAACCACTGTAATTATTGTATTTGCAAGTATAATTTCAACGAAACTAAAATGTAGTTAGGTGCTGTATTACTTGATAATTAATATTTTAATAAGTTTGACATACTCTGTGCTTCGAAAGGCTTTACTTGAAACTGTGTTAGTGCCGGTGGTTGTAAGTCGTGATATATTATGGCAAATTCTTAAAACCAAAAAAGTTATATTGATTGTTGATTTTGTTAAAATCTAGATTCTCATTTTTTTTTTCCAAATTTTGAGTTGAGTTGATGAAGAGTTCTTTTGCATATACTTTTCTGGTTCAATAAATAATATGGGGTTTGCTGGGTTCAATTCAATCAATCAATAAGAATAGTAATAGAGACGGAAATTAGTAGGTATAATATTTTTTTAGCTGGCGACCTTTCTTAAAATAATAGTTTTCAATATTAAGCTTGGGTGGCAAACAGGTGCTTCATAATTTGGAACTGATAATAATTTGATGTTTAATGCGTTCCAGCTAGTACTAGCACCTCTATGAACATTTGTTTCCCTAGTACCAGTTGTTAAAACACCAAAGTTTTTTCAGTATAGGTAGATATATAATATATTAGTGTTCTAGGCTACCTGTCTTATAAGTCTGTCGCCATAACATCCATCACAGGTCACAGTTATTCGCATTGTTTTGTTTCGCCCGTTTCTTGGTACAGTCGCCATCAGATATATCGGAGCGGCCAAGGTGTCCATATATTTCTGAGCAAGACTAAATTTCTATAAATTCTGCACTTTCCAAATGCCATTTATATCGCAACTACTGCAATGCCATAAACATCTGAGCATGCTGTTTTTCAATAATTTGACAACAACCAAGAATTCTGAATAACTGACATTTCGCTTATTCTCCCGCTGTTAAATGCCAAAATTACACGACTTTTGAAAAGGGACAAATATATCGTTTGACATTACGTTACTCTTCTCGTGAATTGTCAAAATTTGAAATACGAAATTCACACACTACTTACTTGTTTCGGCGGGCTATTCGAAATGTCTACTTTTAACATCTTTAATTGCTAACCAGTGAACTTGACATCCAACGTATAGATAACTGTAACGCTTCAAGGGTCCATTTTATACCTGACACTGGCACTCGGTATTAAATATGTTTTGTGAATTGCTACACTAATATGACAAATATCGCATCATATTCTTAACAAAGACCAAGATGTAGACAAAAACGTATTGAAAATGTAACCTTAATGCTAAATCTTAAGCTATATTTTGCTTAAATGAACATATATTTGTGAACGCCTTTGTTGCTTAGATACGTTTGGTATTTTGTTCGATCAGATATTTTCGACTGGACGTATGCAAAGAAATTATTGAAAAACAGCATGCTCAGATGTTTATGGCATTGCAGTAGTTGCGATATAAATGGCATTTGGAGAGTGCAGAATTTATAGAAATTTAGTCTTGCTCAGAAATATATGGACACCTTGGCCGCTCCGATATATCTGATGGCGACTGTACATGATGATTCCGAATGAAGTGCACTACCACCTTTGGCCTTTTCATCATTTATCATCAGGTGAGGAAAAATCCAGGACAGGGCGCTATGGCGCTTATTGGGGGAGGCCTATGTCCAGCAGTGGACTAAGATAGGCCGATGATGATGACGATGATGAGAAAAAACCCAAAAGCTTTCCTCTTGTAGCCTATAAAAAGAAAATAGAGAAAGATAAAAGAGATAAGTAGGATAAAGCTGTATGAGATAGGTATAGCTATTTTCGTTTTCATTTAATTTTCAGCTACTTACAGGATTTAGATAATACCTCTATCCAAAATAATAACCATTTTCTGTTATAACTATTCTGTATACATAAAAAACACGTACAAAATATTAAATATTTTTACATACAACCGGTTGTTATCATTCTGTCATTATAAAACGAACAACCGGCGCCGCCCGTGACTTTGGCAATGCGCGCGCGCATGTGTGTCGACTATATAATAATAATATAAATTAGCCATACTAATGCCATCTCATGCGATGCTATTTGTAGATAACAGGTAAATACGAATACTTAAAATCAACTACATAAAGTATTCTTATACTAAAAATTATTTTCTACATCGCTGTAGTTGACGTTAATCACCTAATAGCGATATTGAAGGCCGAATATGGAAGCGCATTTCAACGGGAATCATCAACAACGACAACAACGCGCCACCTTTTTCTAATAATTACTTCTAAAAAAACTAGATTCCCTAACAGAGGTCGGTGCCAAAATTACCATATAAACTGGATTTGAGGTCCACAATTACTTCATAAGGCATTTTTCATATCATAATCGGACTCTTCCAGTACACTTCGAACAGTTAGGATAATAGCTGATGCTTTCAATCTGTTTCAAAGTCTGGCATGACAACTCACCATCATCAACCTCTCCGTAGACTTATGCCCATAACCCCTGAAGCACGTCCTGGTTCTTCTTTAGGAAGGCCATTCAATTTGTATACTGAACTGAGCTGCTCTCTTGGCGTAAGAAATAAAGGAAAGTCCCTTTGATGAACTAATACGGCAGGATCGTGAACAAGTCTGATGCCCTGCGCATTCTTCATCAGTAAAGTCGGTTGCCATAAGATTAGCTATATCGTTGAGGGTGAAAAGCCTGAAAATTGATTTGTAGCCAGAGTCACAGTCGCCCAGTAGGTTTTAATGAACTCCATTTCTTCACCACATGCCATATTAGCTACTGGTTGTTGAGTTGCAGTTTGTGGAGCATTTGTTTTGTGGCACAGAGCCCGGTCAAGACATGTTAACGTGCTATGCTGTCTATGCGGAACAGTGTATTTGTATTAATTGGTTCCTATTATCGAAAATGAAATACAGTTAATTGAAATTAAATTCTTTGGCAAGAGAAAATATGTCGCTTCATAACTTCTGCATCTAAATAGGTAAGTGTTATTATCTATTTTATGTAAATGGTTCTCTTCAGCAGATCGAAACGTTCTAAAACCAAATTTAGTGACCTACCTTTTATACGTGTCTCATTTGCCATTAAATTGATTCCGTAGGTAGAACACTGGCTTATTACGCTTTATATACGCTTTTATTACATATAAATCATATTATGCATAGAGTTTCTTACGTGTGCCAGATATCAATTCTATGGCGTATTAAAGTCGAAACGAATACTGCCTGTTTATTGGCGTAATTCACTTAAGTTGTCAGTGGTACGAGACACTTTTCCTTATACTGTAAGTTCACCTGTCGCGAGATAAGAAGCCGGCTACGGCTATTTACGGAGAAAGCGATATTTCAATATTATTTTAACACTTTTTGCCACCATTAGGTAATGTCTAGTAATGTCTACGGGTTTTTGTGCGGTATCTGATCCGCGCCGGTTGGACTAGTTTCTTAAGTGTCTTTTTTATTTCAGAATTGTAAAGGTGTTGGCTCTCATTCGGGCAAATAGTTAGTAGAGATAAAAGCGTGCTTCTGACCCTTAATCTTTAAACTGAACTGGCTGTTTTACTAGAAGTAAGATTGTTTTAAAATCCTCTTCCGATTCAATAAATTACTAATTTCTCGTTGTTATCGAATAAAAAAGAAAAAAAAGACACACTAAGCTTGCCGAAAGGATTTAAATAGCCTATCTCCATTCAAAACCGGACTATAATATAACTATAACTCTTTTCCGGTATAAGTCGGCGTTTTTAGCAGAAAATAAAGTATTATAATACTTTATTTTATAAATTCTTGTTTCTTCTTCATGCAAAATTTCAGCTTCTAGCTTTTGAGCTAGGTTTTGAATAGTCTGAGATTAAGTCAGGATTGTTTTTTTAAATATTATTTTTAAGATTTGAATTCTTAAGTTAACAACCTCTCGTGGGTTACGTGATCAGATCACATTTCACAGACCGCCTCTGTATAAATTGTTGTATTTCAATCAATGTGCGTGGGTAAATGTCCGGATTAGGTACTTAAAATAACAATGTATTAGCACAAGATTGTAATACTGTAAGTATTAATGTGGATGGACCATAGACATGAGAAGACTTTCAATATATTTCTGTTAAGGAGAAACGTGATTCATAAAATTCACGAGTCGGGTCACTAATGGCGATACTTAAATTCGGTGAATTCAATGCTCTGTTTACCCCTTTTTAGGAGAAGGACGTGAGAGTATGTATGTATGTTATGTGATTCATAAAAGTATACCATCGACATAGCCCTCGTTAAAGACTTAGGACGATTGCAAAATATAAACTTTTAATTTAAAAAAATGAACGAGCCTTACAGTAGTCGCATGTGATGTGTAGGTAACATTTAACACCTCGCCTTTTGAAATCAATATTACAATAGAAAATAGAATATTGAATTAACAATGACGTATTTTTTTTTCTTTTTTTTCTCTTTTTTCCTTTTCATTTTTTTAAAGTTTTTTTATTTTTTTTAATTTTGCTAGCAAACTCGCATACGAACTACTGACTGAGTTATATATATATTTCATGCACTGGCTTACTTCAAAAATAAAGAGACTGCTAAAGGTAAGCTTCAGTCTCACTGTTACTGTTACTTTTTCTACGAAATCACTCCCACAAGTTGTACCTAATAAGGAGACTGCTGAAGGTTAGCTTCATACAAATGCATATCACACTATATATGTATATAAGATAATATAATAATATGTATATTGTATATATAGAAGGCGATCGGATCACAGTGTTACGCTACTTCCGTCACATTTCAAGATGTTACGGTACTTCCGTCGCATTTCTACGAAATCACTCCCACAAATTGTATATATAGAAGGCGAGCGGAAAGATGTTACACATCAAAAACTAAGCTTTTCACTAACTACTTACCTAATTTAGGGTTCCGAGTTGCGCCTACATCATATCTTGTCAACTCTCTGTTAGACTCTGTTAAAGTAATAAACTAAATTACCCAAGATATGAGAACAATTCATTGACTTTTTCAACCTTTATTCACCATCAACTTCATTGCAAACATTTGGTTATAAAAATAGACTTTATGTTATTGCTAATGGCGTTCACTGCTCACTTTATCTATGTTTTATTAATAAATTATATGGTTCGATTAAATTCCTGAACCCTTAGACTTAGATAATTGAGCTGCACGCCTGCACGTTTTGCTGGACACTCGGCATTCTGTACCAGATTGATTTAAACTCGCGTCGCCGACGTTTGTAGGGTAAGAAAATTTCCCTTCATTTGATATTTACCCTAGAAACGTCCAGCCGGTTGGTCATTTAACCGCTTTGATGTGACAATACTGTAGAAAACCACGCAAACAGAAATGTGGTGTTTCGAACGAATTTAGTTTTCCAATTTTGTAAATAACTAGTAAGTATGTTAAATGGTTTGTCACAGCACAGACACAATAATAAAAGTGGAGGTTACATGCCTCACGTCCTCAGCCTCACGTGCTTCAAATCATCATGTTCGATCGAATCAGTAACTTTTAACGTTATATACAGGGTGGCTCATTCAAATCGGTCAGTATGGGAATGTCTGAAACTATAAGACATACGAAGATTTGTTTTTAGGAACCATGTCACCGATTTTGATAAAAAGAAAAACTGCATTCATACATTTGAAAAAAAACTGTACCCAGCTCGGGAATCGAACCCGGTTGTTTTGAAAAAATAAACTTACACTTTTTCTATTTAAATATCGATTGTGTAGGTCTTAAGCTGTAAATGTCTCTAAGAAACATGATGTCTAAAATGAATAAAATGCATTGTTTTGACATACTTTAATTTATATTATTTAGGTGTTCGAAGTGACCACCGTTTTTTTCAATACAATATTTTAATAATTATTTTTTATTATTTTAATATTTTAAAGATTTAATGCAATGCTAATGCCGCATGATAAGGTGTATGTAACAAGTAGAGAGGTACATACAAACAGCCATAGAGACAATTTTACATGCCTTAACTTGTTGAATATTGTAACGGTGGTCACTTCGAACACCTACTATGATAAATTAAAGTGTGTCAAAACAATGCATTTTATTCATTTAGACATCATGTTTCTTAGAGACATTTACAGCTTAAGACCTACACAATCGATATTTAAATAGAAAAAGTGTAAGTTTATTTTTTCAAAACAACCGGGTTTGATTCCCGAGCTGGGTACAGTTTTTTTTCAAATGCATGAATGCAGTTTTTCTTTTTATCAAATTCGGTGACATGGTTCCTAAGAACAAATCTTCGTATGTCTTATAGTTTCAGACATTCCCATACTGACCGATTTGAATGAGCCACCCTGTATGTGTTTAGATTTATGTAAACATTGCTCAGTGTACAATTTTTTGCGTCGACTTTCTATAAAACAGTATGCACCATGCCGTTTAATGCTAACGTAAAATTGTGAAGACAATCACATTAACATTTCACCTAACAATAACGTTTCCAAACAAGTCCATTAACCGTTTACAGTTATGGCTAATGAAAATCCAATCGGCTGGCTCCTACAATAAACCATCCAAACGACTGCCGCTCCAAATGAATTCGTTATTTACGATTGTCCGAGGGAAAGCGCTCGAGTTGTTAAGCCACTCCAACATCGCACACTGTCTCCTTCTCCTTGGCTTTTCACGTATCCAACACGATTTTGAAAGTGAAAAGGTAAACAGTTAAACCAATCCGACGATAAATCTTGGTAGCGGCTACTATGTAATTGGTGCGATCACAGAGCAGGTGCGATCGAGACGACTCGACAGTTTTTTCTACATCTATCGCATGTGGGATAAAGGTGGTTCCATATAAAGACTGCAATTAACTGATTATTCTTTTAATTTTGTTTTATCTGGCTTCATTCATGAAGATGGTCCATAATGTTAAACATCGTGTAACTCTGGTTTCATTAATTGACTAATTAATGGCTTTCAGCCTTTTCAGGATTTAATCATGGCAACGCGTCTGCGATTCCTCTGGTTTTGCAGGTGTCCATGGGCGGCAGTGACGATTACTCTCCATCACCTGATTTTGAGCTCGTTTGCCTCCTTCTTTTATAAAAAAGAAAAAAAAAATCATCATCTTCATTCGACTAGTGTTGTCTAGTCTTTCCACGCTCTGATTCTTTCTTAATGTCAAAACAGTAATAAGAACTTCCATCGGAACAATCTTTATAGCACTTCGAACGATGGTTAATTACATGCTAAATGTCGGTTTATTTCCAATTAATGTGTATTTTATAGTATGAGTTTCCAAAACTATTCTCACTATCGATAATTTATTAACATTTCTTATCGATAGGAGTAATTGGCAACTAACTGTCTACGTGACTGGAGATTTAGAACTGTTTTTAGTTTTTACAAGCTTTTATTTAACTTGCAATGTATGTTTGTTCGGGTGGAATCTTGCAACTCAATTTTGAAGCAGATATCTTCAACCGGTTGAGCTGAAACATTGTATACATTTTTAGTTCGGATGACAATGCATGGTTAATTGTGTGAAGTTATTCTAAATCCAAGGTGGCGGCACACCCAAGATGGCGGACTAATTATTTTTAATGCATTCCTACAATATGGGTATCAAATGAAAGGGCTTGCTAAAAATAACTGACGTCACTCTAAATTCTAAATCGAATATGGCGGACTTCTAAAGCTTGAAACTTTTTCTTGTGTAGATAAACAAGTAAATTAAATAACTTGATGTGATTGATTTTAACTATTAAATTTTTCAGTCTAAGTAAATACGAGTACGAAATTTATTTTCTTTAGATTATTTCATCTGTAACTGTTCAATTTGCAAAATATGGGTATTTAGTACTAGTACTAAATACCCATATACATACCATCTGTGATTAACTAAACTAAATCCCTAAGAAGTCGAGATAGTCATGATAGGTAGACAGATTGCACCTAAGTCAGGTCGAAAGTTCATACACTTGCTACAGCTCGGCCAAGAGCTTGTGCTCCGCCGAATAACACAGCGTGGTATGGTGTCGTCACGACTCATGGTGATTGGTGCACGCTCCTCAAAGCCTCGCGGAATAATGTCCCACCATTAATTTCGCTTGTTGTTTTCGCGCGGCACGTGTTATGTTATCCACTTTCCCGGTGAGGTTGTAGGTGTTGACGATGATAAACAGTTCAATGGCAGGCGGCTGGCTGGCAGACTTTCTTTGGAATATCCAATTGTTAGCTTACCTTACCTGGGATTGGTAGTAGGACACGAATTGCTTTGCTGGAGACAATATATTTTGAAATAAACTACTGTTTTTGTGGCTATAAACAGATGGGGCGGGGTCCTGATCCTGGTTGACCTTTCTCTCTTATGTTATAAAAATACATTATATGGAATTTAAAATTGGCCCTGTTTGAGCACTTTACTATTATAAAAATAACCTATGAATTATTAAAACTAAAAAGTTTAATTAGTTTACAATATAAAGTTTGTGTAAAATATTGTTTTATGTGCTTTGTTAAACAGTAGGTATGTTATTTTATTTGCACAAACGTGTGGGTCCTGAAAGGTTTTGAGTTTTGATGTAGGAGATTCTTGGCTTAATTATCTAATCACGTTTAGAGCAGCTTTGCGCGCTTAATTATGATCAACATAATTTAATACAAAACAAAAAGCTATCTGCTTGAACATGACAAGAGCTGCTGGCTGGTTTTCTCTCCGGTTAAACGGTTTCACGTTCTCGTAGCCGTTTATTTCGTCTACCATTTCTCCCGTGTGTATGTGCGCTAATATTGTTTTATGTGTATGCGATGTAACATTAATAAATAAGGAGACCCAGAAGGTAACTTTATTACATACCGCGCTCGAGCAACTCTCACATAAACCTTCTCGCGGACTCGGAATCTCACAACAGGGTGCCCAGTGTGAGTTTTGTTTACAATCCGTATTACGTTTACGTTTACGAAAATTAGTATGGCATTGAAGCAGCGCCTCCTGGCGACATACGAGAAGAGTTAACATTTTGTCATACAAATCCTCGTTTTCCTTAACGTGATCGAATGTCAAAAATAACTCGCACTAGGCCCTCTGCTCAAACAAAAAATAAGGAGACTGCAAAAGGTAGGCTTCATACATACTGCGCTCGCTCGGCAGCAGCTTCGCTCGGACTTTCTGGATATCCACCATTAGGGCGATTTTTCTGTGCAGGGGTCAGTGGCTATACCCGCCCCTTTTGTTTTTGACAAATTTTCTGGATATCCACCATTAGGAAATGAATTTCTATTTAAGCTTTAACAATGAACTAAAACAAATGGCTTTGACGAAAAAAAGGTCGGAAGGTTTACTATTGTTCATTCTATGGTCATCTTCATGGTAGGCGGAGTTAACTGCGATCGCCACGTTAAGGCAAAAATGTGTTCAACTGGATATCCTTAAAATTAGTAGATCGTACCAGGCTGTACCGGGCAGTGTTGCCAGAGTTAGTTTTGTAAACTCCCAGCGTCATGTTGGAAAATTCCCCTTTTTGTAGTAAAATTCCCCTTGAAATTTAAGTTGTAGGAAAAAAAAAGAATAAAAAAGTTTTACCGTTGAAAACTTTATTCAACTTCATATTCAAACCAATAAATCTATTTTTTGAACAGCAGCCTTAAGCATAGTTTTAGTCGGCTCAAATTTTATACAATCTTTTATGGCATCTTTTGTTTGCATGAGGGCTATTATCGTGTCAGTTTTAAACTTATTTCTGTGATCGATCATTGGATAGAGCGATGCGATGCGAGCGATTTTCTGTGAGCAACAATTCGTATTTCGTAACAACAAAGAGAAATAGCAGAAAAATGCTCAGAAAAATGTAACCGACAAGCCATAGATATTAGTTTTTAGTTTCTTTTTATTGACTTAGGGGACAGGCAAAAGAATCGTAGTCCATTCAGCCTCGTCAGATGTATAGGTAAAAATGTTTTTTTTTTTGTCATTCTAGTACTTGCAGTTTACTAAATTCCCCTTTTATTCTCATTACCCTTTTTTGCCCCTCATATACGCGAAATTCTTCCCAAAAGGGGAATCCCCCCCCCAAAGGGGAATTCCCCCAAAAAAGGGGAATTCCCCCAGATCAGCAACGCTGGTTCCGGTATTCCGTGTTCGTGGGAAGGGTCTACTGCATTGCTCGAGCGCGTTTCTATGAAGATAAGCTTCATTCTGTCTTCTTATTTTGTGTGAATACTGTGACCGTTTGTCGGCTCTGCTCGCGCGACGATTGCACCGCGCGTTGTTTTATGTTTATAAACTTTCTCATAGGAAGCTTTCAGTGCACACACAATTTGCACTAGCTGCGAAAGCTGAAGTCCAGTTCATTTGCCAATATTGGAAAGCTAGCTCTTTTTGTGTGAAGCACTTGTATAATTCCCTTGTCAATGGGTGACGTGGGTGTTTGCCGTTTAATATCCACGCCAACGATCCCTTGCTTTATTTATTCTGGCAGAATTTCTCGTCCAACTGTATTTTGTATCTGTAATGAGGTTATAATGTATGATTGTTATTACTGTAACAAATCTCGGTTCCCTATCGTTGTTTGTGAGAAATAATATGCATTAATCAAATTGTAAATTTTCTCTTGTGTACTGCAAATGCAATTTGTCAAGTACAGAGCTATATAATGTCTGGAAGATATGAATGTTAGCATCTAATATGATTATATAAAAAGCAGGGTTCCTACTTTCTAGTCATACTTTCTCAGTAATAATGCTACTTACGAAATTGTTTTAACTAAGTAAGTTCCTAAGTATAAAATGAACTTGAAATGTTTTCACAGATAAAGCGATACGTCACTTTTCTCAAGTATAGGAAACTAAGTAGCTCGTTAAAGAAAACGGTTAAGACTTATACCAATAGCGGTCTAATATGCTAAACACTATAATTGAACGCTGGTTAGGTAAATTAATAGTGGGCAATTATCCGCGCTAATGAAACCGACTGCTTTGCGATGGGAACGTCAGTAATTTTCAACGGTGCACACGCGTAAAGCGTAACTTATTGGAAAATTGTTTTTGTAAATAGTAATTTTAAAAAGTAATTGTTAAATTATAAGCGACAGTGCATTTGATATGCACAATGTGAAAAGTTAATAGCCTATAACTGAACTCCATCATCGAAATGAAGTCATCACTACAACGGATGGGTGTTGGCTTAATCACCACGCTTGCTAAATGCGGGTTGGTAATCACAAACCCCGGGCTATGCATCGAAAAAATCCGAAAAACTTTGCCGGACCTGGTAATTGAACCCGGGACCTTTGAGTATCAGGCTTAGTGCTTTACCACTCCACCACCTAGGCGTTGTGTATGTCAAACGTTAGCTATATTGTTGATGAAAAATTATATACTTACCTATACAATACAAAGAAAATATGAGTAGGTACACTAGCGGCCGCCCGCAGGTTCACCCGCGTGGTTCCCGTTCCCGTGGGAATATCGGGATAAAAAGTATCCTATATTTTAATCCAGGTTATAAACTATCTGTATGCCGAATTTCATCTAAATTCACCCATCCATTGCAGCGTGAAAAAGCAACAAACATACACACATACACACAAACTTTCGCATTTATAATATTAGTGTGATACCGAGATCTGGGTGCCTAGTGTGAGTTTTGTTTACTATCCGTTATTCAATCGATTACGTTTACGAATACGAAAATTAGTATGGCATTGAAGCAGCGCCTCCTGGCGACATACGAGAGGAGTTAAAATTTTGCCATACAAATTCTCGTTTTCGTTAACGTGATCTAATGGCGAATGAAACTCGCACTAGGCACCCAGAACTGATCCTGGAATTCGTACTCAAACGCCGATGTGTTAAAAAGAGGCCAAGTTTACTCTGAACAGTTTAACGTGTATTTTTTTTTTTAAATTATGCGCCACGTAAAATTGAATAGTTATTTCTATGGTTTTTGTTGTCTTTGAGTATTCTATTATTCTTTTATTCTATTCTAATTCTATATTGCTGCACATTTGCAATAGTTTCGAAAACACAAATGTTGAAAAAATTTCCACGAGCAGGATTTGAACCTGCACCCTTCTGACATTCCGGGTCAGGTGCTCTTCCAATTGAGCTATCGTGGTTCTAACCAGCCCGCCGAAATTATTCAACACTTTTACTTAGTAAGCCAAAGGCGCCTATTCAATGTCAACAACTACCGTCATTAACATCCGATCATAATATTTTTACAAATATCAAAGATCAGTTAAGAAGTAAGCAAGCTATTTATAAAATTTCAAATAATTTTTTTTAACGCAAATTTTGTTGCGAACAAATTACAAAAACACAAATGTTGAAAAAATTTCCACGAGCAGGATTTATATATTTCGAGATAATAGTTTCGAGCTCAAGAAGCGGCTAAGACGTTACCCTTTTGCCTGATAATAATTATCTACCATCAGTTACTACCCAGATTCCCTTGAAATTGATTTTCTATTTAATTGCTTTTTTTTTAAATTTATTATGTCATTCTCCTGTTTCCATTTGGTATGTTTAAACATAAATTAAGAGTAAATTCAATTATATTTAGGCCTTATAACGGCCAGTAGGGGAATCGGGTAGTAGAGGAGGTACGCAGTATCTGATATATCGGCACATTGCATACGCCAAAATATCGTAAAGTCAAAGGCACATGGAAACATGGTAGAACAATCCTGTTAATAATTACTCTAATGTAAGTGACCATAATAGCTCAAAATGTTGTAATGAAATCTGTTACCGCTGTAAAGTAATTAAGCTAACAGCAGACCTAATGGTGCTTGTAAGCTAACCTGAATCATTAAATCCCTCAGACATTTCATAGTGCTAAGCACTTTTACCCTCGTTGTTCGTCGGTCGAGTACTCGCGATACGCGGTGTGGTCTAATCATTTTCATTATCCACTTCCGAAGCATTAATCATCTCAAAGACCGCCGTCGGATGACGATCATCGTACCTTTCACTTTCTAGATGTCTATCTGTTCAAGCTCAACTATCTATCATTATTACTATTACTATTACGCAACTTGAAGTGTTAGAATTGGATTTGGTTATCAATAAATATTGATTAAATTACCTACATACACATGTAATTGTTTCAATTTTTTTTATTACGAATTTATTAACAAATTAAGTTATTGAAGCAAGCTTTTATGTAATATGACGAGATACAAGTTGAGTCACTTTACTAAATGTCAATGACTTTGTAATTGGTTTTGTTAGATGATGTTATGAAACAAACTAAAGATTATGTCGGATTATTTGGCTTGTCTTCATTCACCTACTTTGTGTATTTACAACGCTACAGAAATGTCGCTAGCACCTAGCTCTTTGAGAATCATCTGAATTATCTTTTAGTTACCAATAATGGCAAACTGTTGAGCAATGGTAGGTACACCAATTATTAGGACCTATGAAATTGACTTTTTGTATGAAGATTTTTTATTAAATTATATTTTTCATACTAACGTTTTTTTAATTTTCTTAGCATCTATTTATGTTAACACTATAAAATTTGTAGATAGTGCGTTTGTTTCACTAGCTAAATATAGCAGACATTAAAAAGAAAAAAAATCAAGTCCCTTCAAAGCTAAAATGAAAAATCATTGTTATTACTGAAGCCTAAGTAACATAGTCCTAATTAAAGGTGTATAATAATATTAACAACCGGCATTGACTTTTAGAAGTAATAGGTACACCTATTAATAAATGAGAAAAAAAAACGTCAATTTCATAGGTAAGGACCCAATATCATCTACTTCATCAACATCATCAGCGTACACTAGTCCACTGCTGGACATAGGCATCTCCAAGTTCACACCACTGAGCACGATCCGGAGCTACTCTCATTCAGCTTTTTTCTTTTTTTTCTATTGTTTTGGACAATAAACTTTTGCCAGCCTTCTTGCGAAAATCATCGCTCCACCTAGTCTGAGGGCGTCCTACACTACGTTTGCCGACTCACCTACTTATTATAACTAGTGGTCGCCTAGTGGTCGAAATTCGACCGTAATTTTATTAAGGCTGCACGGATTGTATCCTAAGCAATTAAAAATTAAAAAAGATAGAATGTGAGTTTGGATTGGCATTGACAGATGTCGGCCGCATTAAAGACAAACAATACGTGTGTGTCAAATACATATGCATACATGGTAGTGTGTGTGATGTTGTTTTTGTTGATTTAATATATTTTTTATGCATAATAAAAAAAAAATTAACATTCGGATAACCTTCTCTATATAAACTATAAGTGTGCGAAATTTCATACTCCGTCCGCGCAATTTTCTTAAAAACGGGTACAAAGTTTTTGCTTCACATATTAATATATATAGATATAAATAACTATATGTAAATGCTTTATGTTTCTATGATACATAATGGTAAAGGAGACAGAATTTTTAAATTGTTACATTAATACTTACTTACATAGTTACATGTAATACACTAACAAACATTGTATAAAGTATTGTCCTATAGTATAGGCCATCGATGCCCGAAATATTATTATTATTATTAAATTCAGTATGAGTTGTGAGTTCACAACTTCTTATGACAATAACAAGACAATGACAACAACAATCAAAACAGACAAAGATCGATTTCGGATCCGCAAGTGTGACATTACAGTCGCATGTTAATGTAATTGATATTTTGACAATCGTCACGTCTAGACTAGACAGACAGACACTTGATTAATCAATGATAATAACGAGTGCAATCACTCGTCGCGCTTGTCAATTAAATTGTGCTATTCATTGTGCATAACCATTGGTATCTTCTGTACCTATATCTGAAATTTTACCTCTAATGATACAATTAGGCGCATCTCACACTAAAGCTGCAAGCTGATCATCACATGGTATATTTATTGTACACTCATACTCGTCGTCTGCTGTGAATACAGTCATATGCGGCGAGCACTGATTGAATTCTATTGTCTGTATTCACAGCAGATGACAGGTTAATTCGTCCTCTGTTTAAATTTCTGTGTAAATTTTAATTGTTTAGGTGTTCAGTGCTTGCTGCATATGAGTGATCAAAATACCAGTGCACTAATAGATATTGTAGTGCTTCCCCCGTATTAAAAGCGTGTAAAGCCAAACATAGAATGTAGAATCCTCAGTTGAGGATATCATCATTCTCATCTTTAATCATTACGGTTCAAAAATAATTTTAATCGTCGAATTTTCCGATATAACATCAGGCCCCAATGGTATGTGTTTCTAAAAACGCTTTACTGTGGCGTTATTTAAACAAATGCTCTCAGTAAAAAGAACGTAACAGATATCTGAACCAGATAGCCATTTACACAGTTTACATCCATTCAATCATAACGGGCAAGAGTTAATTAAACTGGCTAATCGACCATTGTTACAGCATCGGGTAATGCTTCTCCAGTTGTATAACCTGCGTCACTTTCATAACGTTCTCTTTAAACTAATTTTGTCTCAGTATTGTTAACTTCATAATTCTTATTATTGTGATATTGAAGCTGATATTGGCAACCAACTCTTTTGTTTACACTCGCACGTATATTATTATATGCTTTATTTAATACAATGGAGAAGTGCTTGACCTTCATCTCACCTAAAGGTTTGAAGCGCACTCGTCCTGGCTACTGAGGAACAATAAATATTATTTATTACATTAGTTTGTTGTTATGGCGAATGGTTGTAGCAGACTTAGAGGACAAGCTATACCACCTGTCCCATCATACAATACAATATGTATCCTCCTTTTTTTTCACAACGTCACAGAATACATAATAGTACAACAAAACGCGCCCGTAAAATTTAATAAGACTGATTTTATTAGACGTCTATTATTTAGGTATTGTCATCATAATAACAAGTCATATAAATTCTTGTGCATAGGTTTTTTTTAATACAAAAAAGAGATTTTATTAATTTAAGACTAAATAAATGTATTGAATAATCCAGCATTAATCACTTTTACCAAATCTATATGTGGTTAGCGGTCTAACGCGGAGGCGAAAAGTTAATTATAATATTTTTGTAAAGTTTAACCTCAAATCAGTTAAAAGTAGCGAATTCGTCCATCGTTATCGTCCACCTTTGCACTTTTAACTAAATTTTAGATACCAGCATCTTAAAATGTTGACGACATGCGTAAAGACATACAAACTGCGTAATTGCTGTTTCAAAAAAACTCAAGATGATTATGCAAAATATGGCTATGCGAGTTCTGAATAACTGAGATATTATTGTTTAGCAATAAACTAAACGTCCTATGTGTATTTGAACAGTTGCATGAAGCCAATAGTTGCAAACACAACACCTTCAGTATGAAAGTCAAGTGTGTCGCTATTTGCATGGTCGGTCGCGATGTTCATTGTCTGCAAGTGTGATTGTAAGTGAGTGTTGCTCGACGGCAAATAAAACGACTAACATAATATAACAAATATTGGAGTTTCGAAAAGGAAAAATTATTCTATACCTCGACTATTTAAAACTGTTAAAGTTTTTCAATAAATTTAAAACCTCATCATCATCATCATCATCATCATCATCATCATTTCAGCCAAAAGACGTACACTGCTGGACAAAGGCCTCCCCCAAAGATTTCCAAAACGACCGGTTTTGTACTGCTTGCAACCAGTGGCTTTCCGCGACCTTCACCAGCTCGTCAGTCCATCTTGAAACCTCATATGCCTCAAGTATGAAGGTCAAAGACTATTGAGGAAATTTGACGGTTTTTAGTCTGATGTGCAGGGGTGTGCACGTTAGGATGATACAATTAACATCACTAACTTATCTTAGCTTGGTGGGGCCTGCCGATCTTTCCCTCTCCCATTAACACTTGAAAACTGGCAGCAATCAGACTCCGCCACTATTTATTTAGATTAGAATAAGAGCAATTATGCACATCATTAGAAAGTTTAAAATGTATTTGGTTGGTTGGAAGATTATTAACCTTTCATTTTGCCCATGCTGGTTTAGGACGTGAAAAGAATGTATTAGCCAGCGAATTTCTCGTGCATGTATTAAGAGCCGACTAAGGGAGAAGAAGGGTTCCAAGTTGTTTGCACACCTCGTCTATTATCACCTTGTCTATTCCACCTCGGAAATGTACTTTGCTTAATGTGGTGTGTGAGGAGCTCGATGGCGCAGTGGTTAAGACGCCGGGTCTGCGAGTGCTGAGGTTAAGCAAATTTCGCAAAGGCCAGTCATCGGATGGGTGACCAAAAATTTATCATCTCGAGCTCCTCCGTGCTTCGGAAGGCACGTAAAGCCGTTGGTCCCGGCTGCATTTAATAACCACCAATCCGCACTGGGCCGGCGTGGTGGTTTACGGTCCGTTCTCCCTATCCATCCATAGGCAAGGCTCGTGACCTAGCAGTGCGTCGAGGTCACGAACTGCGAGTTTACTCAAAATTTGGTGATTGTGATACTCCCCTTTTTTAGGAGAAAAACGTGAGAGTGTGTATGCATGTAAACACAGAAAGCAAAATTCTCTTATCTCAAGATTTCAAATTCTTGTACAAGTTGTCCTAAATCGTCAGCAACAGTACTGATTAACAAACGTACCATTTGGCTTATCGATCGAGTACCCTATTAGCCAATAAACACGTTTGCACTGTCAGTCAACGCGTAGGTAATTAATTAGCCATTATCTGGCGATAAACGTTATCACTACTTATCAGTCAGATGGATAGTTCATTAAAATCTCATTTTAGTAGTAGTAAAATACCTCATGGTATTATATTGATAAGAGCAAATGACTGACTGTTTTTGCGTTGTCCAACAAACAATTTCTTGTTCAAGGTAAATTTTTTGCATGCCTTTTTATTTATAAGGTACCAATACCTATTTTTTTTAGCGATTACTTGATTCCTATGATAAGTGTTTGCAGTACTGATTGATAAGTGAAATAACTAGTTAGATTTCTTGAAAGTGGACTTGTTATTACTGATAAAAGTAAAACAAATAAGTTTCGCAGCTGCATTCACAGACGCGAAGGCAATTTGCCAACCGCAGCAGTTAAGGCGAGTGCACACGTGTGCTATGTAATGCATCGTGTACCTAATGTTACGCCTAAGTGTGGATGGCAAACGAGCTTAACTCTATCCTGGTGTGCCTTGAGCCACGGCGTCAAGCCTGCTAAGTTTTAAACTCCTTTGCTTTTAGCTATATGTAAATAAAGATTTTATTATTAGTAATTCCATAAGTTCTTAAAATTGTGTCCCTAGCCTGATTTTGTAATTAGTAATATAGGAAAGAGGAGCTCGATGTCGCAGTGGTTAACGCACCCGGTCTGCGAGTGCCGAGGTTAAGCAACTTTCGCAAAGGCCGGTCATCGGATGGGTGACCAAAACATATCATCTCGAGCTCCTCCGTGCTTCGGAAGGCACGTAAAGCCGTTGGTCCCGGCTGTGTAGCAGTCGTTAACAACCACCAATCCGCACTGCGCCCACGTGGTGGTTTATGGCCCGTTCTCCCTATCCATCCATAAGGAAGGCTCGTGCCCCAGCCGTGGGGACATTAAATGAGCTGATGATGATGGTGAATGATGATGAATATGGGAAAATGGTCAAAATCAAGCTGCCGATACATGATTGTAGACGTGTTAATATAGCAGAATCGAAGAAACACGCGACCGGCCCGGCAGGCAATATCGCCTGGTGGTAGGATCCTGACCAAAAATTGTTTCAATGGCGACCGCCAAAGAGTTAAAAGTTCTTTCAAGAGTTCTTCCGAAAAACAGCACTGTTTTGCAGTGCTTCAGTTTGAAGGGAAATTACAAACATTGTGTATCAATAATATCATAAGAACTAGTACTACATTGACAGGCTGGTTAAACGTCCGTTTGCCTGCTCAGTAAAATGAAAAATACAAACTGCGAGTGTGAAGCACCTTAATCTTCGCATAACAGACAAATCAGTTCTACAAGTTTTTCACAAGGTGGCACTGCCTAAATCTTATACAAATTGAAAACTTTAACTTGATCGATCAATAAAGACAAATCTGCAAAACTATAAATTACATGAAGCATAGCACGTGTCTGAATCCGGCCTTAGCCGCTAAAACAAAATCACACGATGAAAAATTAATATGCTTTCATCGCGTCACGGCTGTATAAGCGCGCCGTTGCAAAGAGGCCAATGCAGTGCCAAAATCTTGATTAAATTAAGAAAACTATACTCATTTGGCTTTTTATTATATAGTAGTATACTTACTTAGCCGTGCTTGTTTTATAATAAATAACGTCTGATTTTTATTATTTTTCAAAACTTGTCTGGCTTTGAAACCAGCTCAAATTAACCTGTTTTATATGGAGTCGTGCAGACTGATATTGTAGCAATTAAAATGCTTCACACATTTTTTATAACCTAACTTATCTCTAGTACTTAAGTGTTTTTCTAAAGTTTCTTCGAACACTACACACGTTAAAACACTTCGCACTTAATTAAGTATTGGTTCTACTTATTATTTTAGGCTTACGTTTCACTGTTGTAGCTGATGACACTGATGTGCATGTGTCATACTAATAGGGAGACCCCAGTGCCCCATGACCTCGGATCTTAATATCTTATCAGTCTTACGAACTCGTGTAGATATAAATGTGTATTTAATATACACAAAGTAACTAGTTGTATAAAATGAAGTATTTATGCTATGGTTGCAGTTTGAACTCTTTATACTTTCAGGATGTTTGGTATCCCGAAACATAGTCATGCAACCAAGTATAAATGAAACCACGGTGAAATGCAAAATCATATTTATGAAGATTTACTTTTCCATACAAAAACTAAAATTATTTTATTACAATATTTTTGTTCAACCCTGACATGTTTTAACTTCTGTCTTGTTTGGACTATTCGATTCGGTTGAAGACCAAGAACAATGTATCAGCTAGACCTAGGGTTGTCACTTTTAAACTTTACTTAGTAACAAACAACCTTAATATCTCGGCCATAATATGGCAAACATATTATGTTGCTTTTCAGGTATGTTTATAATTTTCCGGGGTCCTATGCTCTGTGCCCTATCTGCCATATTAGAGATTATACAGATATTATCAAGCAACCTGTGTATGAGGTTATTGTCTTCTATTGCAATAATGTATAAATGGCTACGATATCTTGAGCTTGGCAAATGTTGAGGTTAGACGATAACCTTTGGTTAATCCATGCGTACTGAAGCTTAAATAATTTCAGAGAGAGATAAGCATAGTATCCGTTATGTAAGTTTAGTAGTAATAGTAATATCCATAATTTAATAGGTTACAGATAAGTTTTACAACATTCGTGACTGAAAACTATTTTCGTATATAATATATTGTTATAAAATATAATTCGTGCGAAATAATAAAACATAGATTAAAACAAACTGTTTACGTTTGGCAAAATCCCGTGTGACAATTGTAACACCAAGAAATAATTGGAAAATTTAAATTGAGATAATAACTATGTTTAACATTATAATAATATGCAATACAGTATAAAATCACATTATATCCACATACAATTATTTTCATAATAAAGATACCATACGATAGAAATGACATTTATTTAAAAATATGATATTGGTTACTTATATGCGAAAAAAATTGTTAGTTTTATATTTTAAAACACATTTCATTTTCTAATATAAAAACATTGAATCCCAGTTTGGGTTTAGATTTTCTTTAATTCTTTTCAATAATATTTTCCGTTTATTTTTTTTTCTGTGGCCTTTGTCATGTCATGTGATACGAGGAATATGACCTTGGTTCAAGTTGAGTCGCAGTTCTGTGACAGTTGGTTGTCGTAGGTTGCAACAATACCGTAAACGTATTTGGAACTTAATATTTGTTTTTGATACATGATCATGTTCATGTGGAACACGATTAGTTCCTTGTTGGTAAAGTATTCTCATTATGCGTATATTCTTCCCCGAATGTTGCAGTTTGGTTATAGTGCATTTTTGATTTATTTATTTCTATAGGTGCACAAACAGATTACAATCAATGCATGAGTACAGTACATATTTGGTAAATGAACTATACAGAAAAACCGGTTTTCTCAAAATAAGCAAAAAATTCTTGCATTAAACCAAGATTATGGTTTGAAACCAAAATATTGTTAAGTAATTTTAAACTTATAGGTATAACTTGGTAACGGCATATAATTTGTAAATATCGTTACTTATATTAAAGCTGTGGAATTTCTTGCGCCCATTCTTCTCCACAGCTAAAAAATAGACGTCCTGAATAGGTAGTAGGTAAAAAATGTTTGGACGATTCAAAAGCACTTTTCTAAAGTTTATTTGACTTTGAATTTGACTTTGAATTTGACTTTGTTAGTTTATTCAAATTACCGTCAGAACGAATTTCTTTGGCGAGCTAGCAAAAGTCTAAATGAATTTTCTAAAACAAACAACTTTGATTTATTTTATTCTAGCATAGATTTCTTTAGTAAATATTTGATTAAGTGAACTTTATATCCCAATCATTAGGTTTTTTTTAAATATTTTATGTTCTATTGTCCACAAAAACCTCGTTAATTAATCTGTTTTTAAACGTGGAGACCTGTTATTGGCAATCTGTTACCTATATCTGAATGTGTGTATGTTTCGCGTGCTGTTGGTCTTCTGAAGACAAATAAATAAATAAGTGAATAAAAAATTAACGTAGTTTGATTGTTTTAGCGTATTGTCGGCCGCCTCGTACCGATTGTTAACAATGACCAACAGCTAATGCGTTGATTGTTACTCGCACTTGTCTTTGGTTAATGACCTGACTTAAATTGCTCGTGAACACACGTGCTGAATTGTAATCGTTTCTTATGTTAAATCATCATCGATTTGTTATTGTGGTTTATGAATATAGTTTACTGTGTTTCTATTTACTATTAGCGGTTATATTGTTTTTTCTGCGTTTATGTACAAAACGTTCAATGTTATTAGGCAAATATTCACTATACTAATACTAGCGACTGTCCGCGACTTCGCCTGCGGTAGCGCAGGCGAAGTCGCGGACAGTCGCAGGGTGTATACCCGTGTCTCGTAAAACCCTGGTAACTTAAAAAATCTAGTCTGGACAAGGAATTGTCCTTGTCTCACCATGAAGCTTTGAATAGTCAGTTAGTGAGTAAATTAGGTCTTTCGTCCGTCAAGGATATGTCTTCCAGTAAAACAATTCAGATGCGTGAGCGCAGGTCATCGTACCGACGCGTTTGGGACGTACATAACCTTGTAAAGGTATATTTTTAGTTAGTTTCAACTCCTTGCAGCTTTCGAGTCCTGTAGAAGCGGTAGGTAATTTTTAACTTCCAAATAAACGCTATACAAACTGCTATTAACATAATGTTGACTTACCGTTCATATAATAGAGAAATTCTTCATCAGTTAATTTGATAGCAAAAGTTTATGCTTTCTACTTATAATTCCAGTATAGCACTTATTTGATTACGTTCTCTTTATTTACAATCTCTCTAATAGCTCTCATCAATTGATAATGCTTATTGCATTCTATTTTCCTACATTGTGTCGGACGTCAAATGCAAATCAATGTTGTTTACGAGGCAGCAAGCTATTAGGCTCTTCATAGTTTACATTAGTTTTCATTAAACTTTAAATTAAACACTTTTATACGGACTTCATCATGTATATGATTTTAGTTGAAGTTTCAAAGTTTTGCTGGGTCCGTAGTCACAAGAAACTTAAGCATTTGGACGACAAAAAAATTATTTTACCAGGTTATATAATGGACGACACAGAAATAAAGTTATGTTGGTTACCTGCCACCGATGTTGGGTCTATCAGCATTGCAGTGTGGTGTCGAGCTGGGATTTCATAACACGTATACTTACTGGTATCCCAATAAGATGATAAAATCCGATTGAATTGAAAAATGATGTTTTCTAATCTTAATATCCTCGCGAATCATCTAAGAATGAATCGTTGTTCTTTAGCGAAAGTTTGGGGATTTTCGAATCTTATAGTATATGTTTTGGGTTTTAAGCGCATATTTGCATACTCACTCATTTTCCACATGTATTGTTTTCATGGACTTTTAAAAACTTTTGTTTACATAGATTAGGTATATGTAAGTGATTAAAATAGTGTCGTATCCGGTATAACAGGATCAAATCTCGAGCAGCGCCACGTGGCGGTGCGACTCGTGGCGAGACTCGTGTGGAAGCGCATCTAGTGCTTCAGTATAATTAGGTCTTGATCATGCTCTAGGTAACGCGTATTTTTTATGACCGTCTTTACCTTTTTTACCGCAAAAGTGATATTTACTGTTTTTCTCTATATTTGTGTAAGCAGTAGTGGTAATCTATTCTGTCTTCGTAGTTAACGTTAGATTGAGATGCTGCAGATTGCCGTTCCGTTTCCCTAACTGTTGTTAACATCCGAGGTTTCTTATAAGGATAGGCCAAATACATGTTTAATACTTGGCATACTTAGCAGTTTGTGAATTACTCGGTCTCTCAAATAATTTAGTACAAATACCGAATATTCGGTTAACATAGTATGCAAATCTAACCTTACCTTTCGATGTAGGTTTTTTTCTTTGATGTCGTCAAAAATCTTCATAATTGATAAGTATTTGACTGTTAACAAATTTTACTCTTCATTATCATCATTCAACTCTTCATTATAGGCCTTAAAGTCCTAAAGTGGCTATTTAAACAATTGAAGGCAGAGAAATGGTCATCAGCAACGCAAACAGTAGGTATTAATGATGAAATCGAAACGAGTTGGCTAACTATATTAAGGAAGGAAATTAATTGTCGGTCCAATGCCTAATACGCATTATAATTCTGTTGTAGTAAATATTTATAAAATACATACAATACCTACCCGACCCAGCCAGGAATCGAACCTGGGTCTTCCGCAATCCGGGCGGCTACACTGACAATTATGATACAGGGAAGGCTGTCGTAAGCACTGAATTTTTCCACTGCTTTATAATTTTTAAGTGCTTTTTTTAGCGGCAGAGTGCCATCTATCTAACGGTTATTGCAACCGATGGCTATGCAGATTCATCTTTACAGATGAAATACTACAAAATTCTGGTCGGGTAGGCATTTAATTTTTTCACTGTATTTTATAAATATTTAAGTCGGCTTCAGTGCAGCACTTAAAAATAAAAAGTAAAATTTACTATAGCGTTATGTTATCTTTGTATATATATATAGCTAAGACATATACTTATTTCAGACAACAAAATTGTCCATAACATAAAAAGTTATTTTGGAAAATGCCGAAAAGAAGCATTGACACTTCGCCGTCGTTTTGCTGCTGACTGTTGTACCTCTTGAATCACACAAACTCCCAAATTTCCTCAATAGCCATATACTTTCCTCAATATGGCATATGGTTGAAGGTTGATGTGCAGGCGGGTGTAACTTTTTGTGACTTGTTTGTTCTCTGCTGCCATTATCCTTCTGTAATATGTAACCATTGTCTTCATAAATGTGTCGTTGTAAGTACAATCCGTTGAATACTCGGGACTGTGACCTAGTTGGTTGACGGTCCGCGGAAGAGCTAGACTTCCTGGATCTAGTTATAAATGCATTGTGGGATCGCGACCTGGCTCAGCGCATTCCAATTGGGTTACCTTTGTCTGTTCTAATTGGATCGCGACTCATTTTTATAGAATCCGTCCGACTTCAGTTCTTCAATTTATTTTTATCCAGTCTTAAGAGGGCGTATAAACCTAGAAAAAAAACAGATTCCACCCGCGCCCCTTTCACGCCCCGCTTTCGTCCGTGCGTACGGCGTGGCGGCCAACGCAACAGATTGGCAGGTCGCTCCCTCGTGTGTACTCGTGTTTAGTGCGATCGCGCACAGTATACCTAAAATAATCAGATAAAAACCGGCTAAGTGCGAGTCGGATCACCTAGCTGTACTTCGAAACACTAAAATACTCTTTGCTGGTGGTAAATAATACGCAAAGGTAAGTAATGATATCATATATTTTTATTATATATTGCTACTTTAAATATTTAATATTGTTTTATTTTATAAAGGCGTAGGTGCCATGAAATCTTTAAGCATTTTTGTATTATGTAGATTATTTTTTGTATCATGTAGATTATATTATCCCTTTCAGTCGCACTTTGCTATCGACAGAAGTAACTGCAACAGTCAGCGGTTGCTGTCGACACGTTAAAGGTCAAAGGCCTACCATCCGACGCTACAGTTACCTCTATTGATACCAAAGTGCTGCTCGTGTGTAAGTGCTCTTACTGTTATCTCTTCTTCAAAGAGTGTCGACAATGTAAAAAAAAGAAGTCTAATTTTATTACAAAAATATCGCTTTATTTACATAGATTCATAGGTTTACATTTTTTTTTCAGAGTTCGTTCCCTGGCTTGTACCTGTACTGCAAAGAACAGACAGAAAGAAGGTAAGTTAAAAACATTTTTGCATTAAATTATGTATTTAAGGTCTGTTCATTCTAACTTGTCTTAAAATGTAACAATCTTTATAGGACTTACTATTGAAATTTAATGAAAAATTTTATTGTTTTTTTAATGGTAAAAAAAACTAAAATATTGTTTACACTTAAGATAAACAGACTTTCTGTAATCAAAGTCAAAGTGTCAAATATTTTGTATTCAAATAAACTTTAGAAAAGTACTTTTGAATCGTCCAAACATTTTTTTTACCTACTACCCATTCAGGACGTCTATTTTTTAGTTGTGGAGAAGAATGGGCGCAAGAAACTCCACAGTTTTAATATAAGCAACGACATTTACAAAATTATATGCCGTTATCAAGTTATACAAGTTTAAAATTACTTAACAATATTTTAAATTAGAAATACCTGTTCGGGTGATTGAAGCATTTTTAACCCATGCTGTTTTGTCTTGAATGTAATCAGACACTTTATAATAAGCTTTTTTACAAAGCTTTTCTTTAATGACGATTTTAAATTAAATCATAAGACAAAAGAGGAATTCTCTTGCAAAATGTTTGGTAATATTTTAAATAAATGTGTAATTAATTCTAAGAAAAGCCCGTCTCAACCTACAATTATTAAAAATGTTCAGTCAATCAGTATGGTTCACCAGAACATTCAAGGAATGATGGGCAAAGATCCAGAGATTGCATTGTTCATGAACGATAATAAAGTTGATATTCTGTGTATTACTGAACACTGGCTTAAAGATCATCAGTTCATGTTCAATTTTAATAATCATTTGGTAGGTAGTTCGTTCAGTCGAGTAAATTCAATTCATGGTGGCTCCTTAATTATAGTTGATAAGAAGTTAAAATTAAAGGAAAGAAAAGACATAATGAGCCTCTCGGTTGAGCAAACAATAGAAATAGCTTGTGTGGAGCTGGAGCGACTTGTTGTTTTAAGTGTATACAGGCCTCCGTCAGCATTGTATGATTATTTTGAAAAAGTAATGGATGAAGCATTATATAAAATCCGCAATGTAGGTAAAAAGATAGTTGTTTGCGGTGATTTTAATATTAATTTGTTAGAAAAGTCTACAGGTTCTATCAAAATTAAAAATTTATTTCAATCATATAATTTGAATAATTTATTTTTGGAGCCGACTAGAATAACTGCCACTTTTGCCACTTGTATCGATAATATATACACTGATCTAGTACCTCTGTCTAAACTCATTATTAATAAACTAGACTCTGATCATTGTGGCCAAATGGTCAGCCTTCCACATCAGTGTCAGCAAGTGAAGAAACAGATTATCACTGTTGTACCAAAAACTGCAGGTCGTCTGGAACGCTTCAAAACAATCTCTATGATAATATATGTTATGTAGAAATATAATGATAACCCAAATAAATTTTATAATGATTTCTTTTATAAATATTGTTTAGAATTTAATAAAACTTTTATTCCAAAGATGATCTCGGTTAGTGGTACTGTTACTTTTAGTGAATGGGTTACAATTGGTATCCACAAAAGTAGAAAGCGACTTTATGAGCTATATGACGAACGCAACTATAACACCAGTGAAGATTTCAAATTGTATGTCAAAAAATATTCTAAGTTATTTAAAACAGTATGTCGATTAGCAAAGGCAAAATTCCTGAGTTCAAAGATTAAGCTAAGTGATAACAAAATAAAAATGACATGGAATATTATAAATAGTGAAACTGGAAATGTCAAAAGTCGTAACAATGAGTACAAATTGAGCTTCGAAAATCAAATCTTAACTTCTGATGCTGATGTTGCTGCGGCATTTGAGAAGTTTTTTACTGATATTCCAGTTTCAACTACAAAGACTTTGGACTCGTCCCCCACTGTAGCTGAAGCGGTTCTAAAGGAAAATGTCAAACCTAGTGAAAACCATTTTAGTTTTCAAAAAATTGATTTTAGAGATATAATTAAAACTTTTAACACTCTTAATAAAAAAAAGACTGCTGATTTGTGGGGTAATTCCGTTGACGTCACTAAATCCGTTATTGAGACAATAGCTCCAGTTTTAGCTTGCATATTTAACGAATGTATTGACTGTGGTGTTTTTCCTGACCTAATAAAGCACAGTAAAGTAATTCCATTATACAAATCAGGTAGCACATCTGACCCCACTAACTTTAGACCAATTTCTGTAAACCCACATTTAGTAAAATATTTGAAAAGATAATTCTGGACCAAATTCAAGTTCATTTTTATAGAAATAAGCTTTTACATTCATTTTTCAGGTATCGCGAGGCATTTCATCTGCGAGCTCTTCGAGATCTACGAGATCTTCGAGCTGGATTGTACAGTCAGCAACGACAGACTTTTCATGTGTTAACATATAAAAAAATCAATATTATGTTTACATTCTATGGTTTTTATAAAAATAAATATACGAATAGCTTTAAATTAAACAACTGTAACGAACTAACAGAGTTGATGAGAGATTTTTGCGTACGAGTTTGACCGGATAGCATTCATCGGCTTGTGAGATATTACGACATTTACGAGCTGCAGCAGTTCTGAAATACAAAATAATTGTAAATCACAAGTTTGTACGGTAATATACGAAGTATGATACAATACTTCCAGAATAGCTAATTCAACTTAATTATGTATGTACTGTGAAAAAAAATTACTATACATACTGCCACCAATACGAGTGGTCAAAAGCATCGTTCTGTTTTGCATATACTATACCCGGTACCCGCGTCGCTGTCATTGCTTCAGCGCTTCTAATACATTGTATAGTGAGCTCTAAAGTTAATGCGTAAGGGTCGATATTTCAAGGTGAGACTACTCATCACCAATGAAAAGAAATAATAACAATATTATGATAATAATATCTTATTTTAACGAAATATTTTCTCGGCGCCCTGAGCACAGAAACACAGTCCTCTCGTCTCAACAGAGTGATCGCGACTAATCGATGAAACAAAACATGCCTGTTACCTCGGGTCAGGTGCGACAGACTAGAGCGTTCTGCACGGAATAAAAATGTCGTAAGCGCCGAATTAGTTTTAGTTTATTTACTCGTAAAATATACATTTTTTTTTCAAATCGCTAATACAGTCGCTCGGTAATATAATTTGATATTATGTGTTAAAATATTGGCTCAGTAATATGCGTCAAATTGAAAATAAATTGATTCTAGTTGAAAAGTAGACGTAAGTTTGTGATTTTATTTTATCGATAAAATTTTAATATATTATGTTTTCGCTTAAGCCAGTCCCTTTCAAGTATGCTGTAGTATCTATGATATTTTTTTCGGGTAAATCGTGGTTTATCTTCTAGTGTTAAAATCAAATCTACGATTGGTGATTTACCTTTATACCCCCTCTTAAATCACCAGCAACGCTTTGATTAAATTGAGACTCTGAAACTCTTTCATAAGTTGGAGTTATAATCTCATTTTGACGGAAAATATTTTTGGTGCATAGTAGATAATATACGTTGGATTTTAAGTTTTATAATTGGAAAGAAAATGCACATAATATTTTACCATTCTTACACGGGTTGACTACCACGAAATGCGAATACGCGTACGAATCCTGGGAAAACGCGTGATGGGGGGGGGGTCTTTTAAAAAAAAAAAGAGTCTTTCTAAAACTTCTTCAACAGTTCCACATTCACATAACACATTACGAACGTCAGGTTTACCATTTGCTTTTCTGTCGTAAAATATCAGGACAGAGCAAATTTAGATAAAATTAGTCTTTATGACATTAAAAAAAATGCTAAATATGCTCTATATTTACTTGACATATACACGCTGTAACAAGAGCTGCTGCATTAATCTGTAATTATAGCTTCAATACTATAGTAAAATGGCCTTGATACATTTTATAAATCTTGCAAAAAGTTGAAATTTCAAGATATCCAAAACAAGATTGCAAATGATGTTGAACGCGAAGACACGTTGTGCAAATTGTACGGATAAAAGTAATTTAAAAGTAATTTGGGTCACACGGTTTCCGAATATTTAAGTCCGGAGATTTTTTTATGAATCAATAATTAGTGTATATAGTATGTAGATATTTGTTGTAACTTTTTATTGTTGGTTTTTTATATTTAAAAAGAAGGTTTATGTTTTGTTTACCCAGATAATAATCAGTATAGATACTTTTTTTGATGAATTTTTATTAAGAAAACCCTTGCTCTCCGTTTAATAACTTAAACACTTATATAAAATCAACTGTACAGCCAAAGATTAAAAACAATGTTAAATAAAACGCTACTTAGTTTTAATTCTGTACCAATTTATTCACAATCAATAAGAATCTAGACGGATTGTATAGCCAAATCGTTGAATTCACACGAACTAGGTAAGCCTGCTCGGGCAAAAGCCAAAGTGTTCCTTATGAAGGTAATTATCATAGACTCACAAACGCAGGTCGGGTCATGTGACCGCGGCGTTCACGTAAGCTATTGTTTCCGTATCATTAGGGCCTTACTTATCGAATAATACATAATCTACGTCTTAATTGAATGGTTAGAAAGTGTCTTTACGGGTTTTGTATGGACATGTCGGGTGTATGTCGGTAGCGTCAGCCACAACCATGCTACCCTTTCTTATGATTATGAACGCTCGGATATTATCATAAGTCGGGACTGGATGCAGTGGGCTGTTAACCGTCGGGAATGGAGAAGAAGGAAAGTGGCCTATATCCAAGAATGAATCAGAAAGAGGCCTCCGTGATGATGATGACTGTATTCATAGTATTTTATCATCGTCATAAAGTCTCACTGTTTGAGCTTAGGTTTTCTTAAATGAACAGCCATGATCTATTACGGCACAGTGAGGGTTGGTGGTTTTGTGCGAATGCTGCCTTACAACAACTGCGACCAACGACTTAACATGCCTTTGGATCCGCGAAATCATTTTCTATTGGTGATGGACACTCATGTCATCTGGCGACCTGGTTTTACGCTAGAATTTAACTTGCAAGTTCACAAACACAAACGCACAGACCGCTGCATCAATGGTTTCTCGTATTATTTGTTTTACGTCAACACTCTATATTGGTTTATTAAACCTGACTAATATTAGAAACTATATACCTACCCAAATTGTAATTTTCTAATCAACTGATACGATTGTAAAGTCTTAAAATAATAATCCTATCGGTGTTGAAGACGGTATTTTTGTATCGCCCACCGATTTTCGCTAGCACTCATAACATTGACTGTCGGCTCGTGCGAACTGTTGTTGCCACGCAGTTTCGGCGCTTGTGCACGCTATTGTTGTCAACTACATATAAACCAACGTCATCCGTCTGTTTATCTTCATGTACACTTGATTACAAGCCTTTATAGAGTCTCTGAATAAGTTAATTAAAAAAACATTGATTTTTAACAATAGTAGTTAACAATTTTTGAGTCGACTCATTCAGCCAGTCATTGTAATTCGCAAGTACCATGTGCGTCTATGTTTTTAAAGTTTCAGGTAGGTACCTAAATGTGGAATCGATTAGTTACGTTGAGTACTGGTGGTGTTATCGTTGTAGGAGAATTGTAATTTGTCACGTATTGTATGGTCGGCGGTGTGTGACTTTTCACATTATTTCAAAGTTTCATGTAACATAAGCATTGAAGTGAGTTTGGTGGTAATACCATTAAATACTGTTTGGACAGACATTCCAGATGTGTCATCACTGTCCCGTTTCGTGATTCTATTTACACTGTTAAAAGATCTAAGAGCCTACGCATCTATCAGTAAATTTAACCGTTTATCTACATACAATAACAATATAAGTATATGTTTTCTACATAGTTTGCATTCTTTTAATATAGTGGTATATAAAACGGCACTACTATAAAAGTACACGACATCACTTAAGCATTAGCTTAGCCTTTGATATCCATGTACTAGTAGGAAGGAACATTATTGTCCACCCGTCGTTTGGTAGTAAATAACTTTTTATAATCTCTGCCCTGCCTAAACGCTAAATCAAAGGATTGGCGTTCGCGGGTTGATTCCTTCTAGAGATAAACTTGGTGCCATAAAATATGGTTCACAAAATGTTTACATCTTTTTAAATATAGTAATTACCCATAATGTTTATTTACTTGTTAACGCTACTTTTAGCTAAAAGTAGTTATCGATAACTGTATGTGCCACTATCGGTCAAGAAACTAAAACCTACGCGTCAACTTCCTTGGCAGCCGAGATTTCTCGTGCACAACCTGTTTGCATGTTTTAGCAAAAAAAGAATAGTTTGCGCTATCGAAAGGTCGACTGTAATTATATCGTCTGAAAGTTCAATTCGCTACACGTCTAGAACCGTAGTTCAAAAACCAATTTCGCTCTCGACAGTCAACGCTAGTAATAATTCAGTAAGTCGCGTGACCGCGCGCGGGAAGGACGTGCGTCGCTGCATTCGAATTAATATTAAAGACGCGATCGCGAATTGTATATTTTATTTATACAGAGTTTGTGCATTTTTCTTTTTCAAATAACTGTGTAAAGTCGTGTTATTTTGCGATTAACAGTGACATTGTTTAAAAGTGACAGTTCGCGTAGTGGTAAATCCTTAATAGTGGTACAAACGTACACTTCACTTGTGACTTGTTTTAGATAACCTTGATTAAAGATACATAATTACAGCAAAGTTTGCTAAAATATTAATGGTATTGGTTGAATATACATTACGGTTGTAATAAAAGTTAGGGCTGCTAAAAAATCGTTCTCAAAAAAATTAATTTAATATTTTAGGATATTATCCGTGTCCTAGTCATAACTTCTAAAAACTTCTGTTACTTGTTCGGCTTAATTAGGAATTGTTTTAACAAACACTTCACACTAAACAGTCATTGTTGTTGACTCCTGACATGTTTGTAGACAGCAAATATCGGTTACTTGTATGTGTGTCCGTCTGTTTGTAATCTACGCCTGATTGACTTGGAATTCCCACTACCATTATGCAACGGATGCTTCACATCTCATAACACGAGCTTCATCTCATGCCAAGTTATGTCAGACTCAGAGGCAACGCCGGCATATTGTCTGTGTGTCTATTGATTAGGCTTCCCCACTGCACTTCTTTGAGATCATTAAAAAATTGCCAATTAATTTAGGGCAAAGTGATATGTTTCAAAGCATAATCATCATAGGATATATACCTAATTATTGAGCCTGTGTCTAAAACCGCTAGTAAAGACTGAATTAAATTAATTCTTGTATTTCGTAACACCACATTGACTGCTGTACGCATATGGAAATTTATACGCTTCGGATCATGAGGTCTTGATAAATTAATTAATTTTATATAAAGGTTTTACATTGCAAGAGTTTACTAGCAAAAGATAAGGAAAATATTGTTTAGAATTTGTAAATAGTTTACATTCTTATAATGTAATATAAATATTATCTACGCCATGTGCAGAAATATAAAAGGATCAAGTTGAAAACATTTTGCGTGCTTGCAACAAATTCTTCAAAATTTACTCCTGTATGTACAAGACTTGTTCGGCCAGCCTGAATTCTCTGCTCCACATAACTAACAGAAGCTAACCTTGGATCGCCTAACTTGAAATGTCTATTGTTTTATGTTGCCAAGTTTTGTGCAGACGGACATTAGATGTGCCTTTATGTAGATCTTGTCATGAAAGGCATCTAGTAGTATTCAATTTCTTGTAGAGTCCTTTAAATGATTCCGGTATTCAAATAAACAATTAGTATTGTTTGGACTATATGTTCGTAGATGACAAAAGAGGTAAGACGTAAACCTTTTCTATACTAATATTATAAAGAGGAAAGCTTTGTATTTTCGCTAGGGTCGCTAGTTTTATATAAATTAACATTTCGTATTATGCTGGAACGTAGATCTACTGCACCAAAAATATTGATGTCGATTGTATTGGAGTTGGATTTAAGGCAGCACACATATTAACAGCTACTGATGTTACTAACGATTAAATATAAAAAATCTACAACTACCTAGTGTGCTGTAAATCAATTATCATTTAGCAACGGTGATTAGTTATTACGTTTGGGGCTAATGCCGATATCCTGAAAGAATGTTTGGCGCGTGACGAGCAATTAGAAACTGGTCTAATGACCGAATAAAGCTGCTCAATATTTTTTGATTATGTGTAATTTGGACGTTACGCTTCAGGCTAATTGTAGTTTCCACTACATTTCCAATTGCGGTGTTAATTTTCATCATGAAAACAATGCTTGCAAACAGTACATAAAATTTGTCTTGATATGTAGGTAACATTTTATTTATTTTATAATTATTGATATTAAATAACCATTTCATTGGAGAATTTATTTGTGATGGGGGGTGAGTATGTGTTGTGTATATGAGAATATGAGACTATTTTACATCTGTGAGTTTTAAAAAGAAAACTAACACAATTCTTGATAAAGTTAAAGCCACTTTTTGTGCCCTCATCTGGGCCCTTTGTGACGATAAGTCCGAAGGCACGGAACCTCACAAAATTAATTAAGGAACTGGCATCTTATCTCATAACTGCATTCTTCTCTTTAAAAACCTTACATTAAAGATTTTGCCCAAGCTTTGCATAAGCTAGATCTTATCTTATTTATCTAGATTTGAGGACCTTATAACGTTTTTACTATGCTACAGCTAGAAAAATACTATACCTTTGTATAATATTAGGTCCTTATCTATGAAATTGACGTTTTGTATGAAGACATTTTATAAAATTATATTTTTCATATTAACGTTTTTTTTATGTTAACACTAAAAATTTAATGGTAGTGTGTTTGTTTTCACTAGCTAAATATAGCAGCGACTAACAAGAAAAAAGTCCCTTCAAAGTTACAATGAAACAAAAAGTCAATTCCGCGAAACAAAAAAAGAAGATAATTTAAAAAAAAATTGGGCTATAAAGACACAAAATGAATAATCGTTGTCATTACTGAAGCCTAAGTAACATAGTCCTAATTAAAGGTGTATAATAACATTAACAACCTGTATTGAGTTTTAGAAGTAATACACTTTTTGATAAGTGAGAAAAAAACGTCAATTTCATAGGTAAGGACCCAATATATGTGCTACGTGAGAATTTGTTTTCTATCGATCTGAACTCTGAAAACATTATTATACCTAGTATACAGTATTATATAATATGTGTGCTCTGGTTTTTTGCTTTCAAGTTTACATTAGATATTCAAAATCTAAACATTTACATTACATTTACAGCCTTTGTATTGTTGCTTTCTAAATCCTTTGTGTATAAATTTTACTGCGCATTAAAATCTTGAAATGATGATCCCGAAACAATGATGCTACTTTTATTTCACTACATCTTTGTCTTCACATATCTTGTTGTTTTGTTTAAGGTTGTATCATTTTTATATGATTTCATAGGAATTTTATTAATATTGAACCAGTTCTTGACCAAAGAGCATTAGCCCCTTTTAGATATAATAATTGTCCCGTTCATAAATATTTTGCGGTGTTGCGAAAATTCAGGTAGTGGCAATCGATATAGATTGTCTTCACAGTCCATTGGAATTTCGGTACAGCAAAATTACCTAAGGAATTAGTTGGAATTCCTTGAATGAGTTGCTCAACTCACTAAGCTTGTTTCTAGTATCTAGCAATGTTTCCTTATCACTTTATTGTAACAAATATTTGCTATCCTTATAGCCCTGATAATGAATATAACTACGCGACGTGATTCAATATAAGTGTGAATTGTCCTGTTTAGTTTAACAAACAGCATTTCATAATACCCATTGGCTGTATTAATAATATACATCAATAATTAGTTAAGTACCGCAGGAGTGAGAAAAGGTTAATTTGTCTTTTGTTTGACTTTAGAACAACTAAGCCACTTATCTAATTATAGTTAAATACTTTGAAAAAAACTACTGATCACTTAATAATGGAAAACAACGATTTTGGAATTGTCAAATGTTTCAATGTAATCACCAAAAAGGTAGGTAGATACACCGATACGTTATGGGAACCGTTTTCCGTAGAATGGAAACCTTAAAAGATCACTCCCTGCAATATTCACGGAAACTACTTAATGGATAGACTTGATATTATATGACACAAAAATGTAGTTTAGAGACCTCAATACGGGTGTAATGTGTGGTTTGATTTGGATTTTGAGAGTGACTTTAAATAGAGGAGTTAAATAGAAATAAAGAAAGCTTTATACTTAAACTTATCAATATAAATTCAAAAGAAATGAGATATGTATCATAATTATATGTTTCTTTCTTTAAATATATTGCTTACTTAAAGTCCTCCCGAATAAACTGAACGCTAACTTTTGGAACAAGGAAATGTAGGGCCATATTGAAATGTTACAGGCAAAATATTTGAAAATGTTGTGTGTCATATACAATTTCAGATGTTTTATTTAACTTAATCTTAGGTTATAACGTTACTTGAACTCGCACTTTACTCTTTTTCCTTTTCATTAACAACGGCATAACCTTCATCTCGCCTGACGATAAAGGTCGGAATAAATAATAAATCGTAATAAAAGGTATTTGGGGCGTTATTTGCTAGGTTATATTCGAGGAACTAGCTGTGCCCCGCGGTTTCACACGCGTTAAAAAATATTTTCCCGTTTTTGCAACATTTTTCATTGCTGCTCCGCTCCTATGAGTCATGGCGTGATGCTGATGTAATATAGCCTATAGCCTTCCTTAATAAATGGACTATTCAACACAAACATATTTTTTCAATTCGAATCAGTAGTTCCTGAGATTAGCGCGTTCAACCAAACAAACAAACTCTTCAGCTTTATAATATTACAAGGAAAGCTCTCAAAAAAAATATTTTTCCGTTTTTGCAACATTTTTCATTGCTCCTCCACTTCTATTAGTCATAGCGTGATGTAATACAGCCTATAGCCTTCCTCAATAAATGGACTATTCAACACAAAAATATTTTTTCAATTCGAACCAATAGTTCCTGAGATTAGCGCGTTCAACCAATCAAACATACTCTTCAGCTTTACAATAATAGTATATATTAGTATAGATAACATTGCAAATCGTGTTGTTGTGAATCCAATTCGCCCCATTTTGCGTACGTAAGTATGTACTTTGAGAGGCTTATGTCCAGCAGTCGAATAATATATTATGCTGATGATTAAATGTCATTCCCGTCATAAGGCTCCTTTGGCTTATAAAGTAAGTAATTATAATTTTTATAGCACAAGAAAAACACGCATACTTACAGAAAATAATATCTCTCTGAAAGATAGCTCCTCCAGTCAACCTAAGGTAGAATAAAAGCTTTATGTGTAATTAGTAGAAGCAACGAAAGTACAAACAAATTTCTAAAAATACAAGGAAGAGTACTCGTAGATGGAGGTTATAATATAATAAGTTATTCACGGGTCGGACAGAGCCACGATATAGCTTTATTGGTAGCATCAGAAGTTAAGGTTTGATTTTCGTAGCTCAATTTGTACTCATTGTTGCGACTTTTGACATTTCCAGTTTCACTATTTATAATATTCCATGTCATTTTTATTTTGTTATCACTTAGCTTAATATTTGAACTCGGGAATTTCGCCTTTGCTAATCGACATGCTGTTTTAAATAACTTAGAATATTTTTTGACATACAATTTGAAATCTTCACTGATGTTATAGTTGTGTTCATACCAATAGTAACAAGCTTTCTTTTGAACCGATTACGATTACAATTTTGTAGTTACAAACATAATGTATGCTTAATCAAATTATTATTAACCGGACCGCAAAACCTTTAAACATCTCGAGTGCAATGTTTAAAAAATAGCATTGGTGCGCTGTCGAATTTGTAATCAGTTAATTTGTTTTATTAAGTATATCATGTCGATCGATGACTGCGTTATGTTTCGTATACCAGTATAGCACGCGACGAACATACTGATACGTAAAATGACGCATGCGCAGCAAATGCGGGATGCAGCTGAGGGATATCGCTGCACACTAACACAATATAAAGAAAACTAGATGGTAAGCTTAATATACTGCGCTAGAGTAACTCACACATAGGTCTATGTGTGAGTTCTTGGAACAGCTTGGAACAGTCCGAGCGCAGGCAGCTGTTGCGACATCCGCATTCGTGAGAGGTTGTCTGTGTGTATAGGGTTACCATATCTCTGGATTTGACCTGAGATCTCAGGATTTTTAGGTTCCTGACAGAAATGCGGCCGGATTTAGGAAATCTCAAGATTTTTCGATTTTTCAATAAAGTACACAGTACATTATGAGTTTTTTTTTATATGATTCAATAAAAATAATATATGACATAAGACTTAATTCGAACTGACTGACGCCTGTGCGAGCCCACGGCCGCTCGCGTGGCGGAGTGAATCGTGATTTCCACAGAACCTACAGGATATAGGTACCTACACAAAAACAGAGTTTTTTTTCCACAGAGTTGTGAATTACTTTCACGACAAAATCTTAGGACTTTTCTATGCAAATCATCCTTTTTCTCAGGACTTTTCAATTTTCCATCTGGTAACCCTATCTATGTGGGCGTTGTTCGAGCGCATTTGTGTGAAGCTTGTTTTCTGCAGTCTCCTTTTTTTGTGGTGCTAACGAGGAGCACGCACCTGGTGAAGCATGTAGCCACTTTAACATAATGCTTCGTTACTTTCGCTCTATCCTCAGCTGCCGGCCACTCTCACTCGCAGAATCTGTGGAGAAAACTATCTATGGTATAGCAAACGTTCGGCTAATAAGGCAACCTACTGAATAAATGTTTAAATGGGCTGTAAGAACCCTTATACATGACTCCCACGTTAAACTACACAGTTATTTAAAAAATAAATAATAAAAGCCTATTCTAATAAAACTTTGCTAAAGAGTACAGAGAACTAGTGAGTTAGTAGACAAAATAAATAAATAAACATAGTTTAGTTAAGGCGAAGGGTGAGGCACACTAGCGCCGCTAATGGATTTAATTTGATAACTGCTAAACGGGATTTTTTTTCAAACATTGCGGACCTTCCGACACTAGGCAAACATCTATTATTTAATAATTGTGCACTACTCTTAGGTTTGTTTTTGTTTTCATTCACTAACACCAAAAGTGGCCATTGTTTGTGAATAAATGCGATAGCCCGTTTTGTGAATAAACCACGCAACAAAAAGTAGTGCACAATTATTAAATAAATACTATGGATGCTTTCCTGTTATCGGATAGTACGCAATGTTTAAAAAAAAGATCCGGTCCGTTAGTAATTGTCAAATTATCAATTGGTGGCGCTAGTGTGCCTTAACTAATTTTATTCGATTAAAAATTTGAGTTATAGGTATTTAAAAAATCATACGAAACTAACGCTAAGTAGTCTGCGTGTTCATCCTTCATTTATTAAACTCTCCAGTTGTGCCTTATAATAAATTAAAACAATGATTCTATAATACAATTATGATTATGTAAAGATCATTGTTTTATGTTTACACTAACACTACACATTGAAACCACGTACCTTGTAAGGGCAAGGCAAAAAAAATGTATTTAGTGTAAACGCGAATAGATTCCTAAAAAGTGTTTTATTTCAAGTAAAGATTTAGTTTAAAGAATGTGCCTGCGCCTACGCTTCGTTCAACGACAGTCAACTATGTACGCGTTTGCGAATACTCGCCCGAGTCAATCTAACTGTATCGAGCGATTCGAGCCTTAAAGGACTCACATGCCACCGCTAGTATTCAGGTCAACAAAGCGTCGGTGACCGGCCTTCAACGGACCATTTTAGTACAACTTTAAGACTATTTTTAGTTTACGGTATTCCATATTATATTGTTTAGTAGAATTTGAATTAGCGGATTTGGCCGTGTTTAACACAACATTGAATATAACTCACTTCCTGTTATGAATATAAGGTACGTTACAAAAATTGTAATTTTAATTAGAGCGAAGGTTTCAAACTTCTTTGAATTTACAAGCGTCTATCACGTTTATTTTCTACTAAATTCTAACAACAAACAAATTTTATGACCAATAAGACCTGTGTGTGACCACAGACCCCGAAAAGCGTTTGTGATGTCACGCAATAAATAAAATTTATTGGGATAAATTGAAATTGCTTTGGATATTTTAGTTAAACGCGACGATGCTTTAATGCCATACAAACTCGTACTCGCTAACGTGATCGAAGGGCGAATAAAACTCGAACTATTCACTCAGGTTCATGATCAGTATCGCGCAACGTTTGGCGGGTTGCCCTTGCCCTATTCTTAGCGGTATTGCAGTTGCAACAAACCCTCCTACACGTCACAATGGGCCTGTTTCAGATACAATCTCTCTTTGTACTTTGATCTTTATTTTTACTCCCTTTGTGTTTTATTTCCTTTAAAAGTTTAACGGCTACTTACCTGCGCCTGCGCATAATTTTTTGTCTTACTAGACTGACAAGTGACACACTGGCAGATGTTTATGATTTGTCATTGGTTGGTTAAACTCTAATTTTGTTTATTATGCTTTTGAAGAGTTCACAAACTTTTGTTTTCTGTATACTATAAAGCACCGAAAAGTTTTATAAGTATTGCTATAAATCGTCATCGTCAGTTTATAAACGTCCTACGGCTGGGCTCAGACCTCTCATGGACAACAGTGTCAGTGCTAGTTTGTAGCCATTCGATCACGTGAAAACGAGAAATTGCATGGCACAATTGCAACTCAACTCGTTTCTCATCAGGAGAAGCTACTTCAATACAAACAATCTCGTTTTCTTTAGGCTGCCTGTCCATTGAAGCGGAGCGAGGCTGCGGTACGCAGAAGCGAAGAAATGTTAACCAATAGGATTGCATTAAATCTCCTACTCCTCCTACTCTCCTACTCGCTCGCTCCGCTCCGCTGCCTCGCTCTGCGTCAATGGATAGGCAGCCTATGTTGTCGAACGGTGAATAAATCTCGCAGTATGTCGTCTACCCTCTTATGACAGAAACAGGTACTACTTCAGATTCCGATGCACAAACGAGCTGAGAAATTATTTTTGGTCACCCATTCGAGTTTCGAGCGTTCAACCCGAGCGTTTAAGCCGTAAACGTGTCCTTGAACCAATCCGATCTGGACCCCTCTAAGAATCTAGTAAAGAGCAGGGAGACGCTTCCACCACCACCATCACCAGTTCATATACGTACCCACTGCTGAGGCACGAGCCCTATGAATGGATAGGGACGCTTGCGTGACGCCTTTCCCTCTAGAAACCCTCTGACGGTGTTTCGATCACGCGACTTGAGGAACTGTTTAAGCAGTTGAGGTCGACAGCTAACTCTCTCCTAAAAATATGTCTTTGAATATTTTTGTCGTTTATTTTAGTTGTCAAGCTACGGTCTGCCCTTTAACCTATTATTTGCAGTGTGGCAGTCGCCCTCCTACGTCATGTCTAGCCTCAAGCCTGTCGCCACGCAACGCTGTCGCCGAATACAAATTTAAATATAAATTGTATATTGCGATAATTTGAATAAGATTGCTTGCTCGTTGTAGGATATTGACTGTGTAAATACAGTCAGTACAGTACAATTTGCACAAAAGATCCCGAGTTGGAATGAAGTGGAAAGACAAGCCCCACTAAGATAAGTATATAAGAACATTCAAACGAAAAATATTTAGCATTGTATTAGACCGAAACGAAAGTATACTGTGTAGCTGTCGGGTCATCTGTCTACCGTTGCGCGCCAATATAAAACATAAGAAAAATGCTTTCTTTTTAAACAAAAGAACATACTTAATTGGTAAAACAACAGTGGCTTACAGTGTAAGAAACAAGAACCAGAGACACACAGTAACTCAATAAGAATAGCCGGGTCGTCTAGTAGAGTGCGAACAAACATGGGTTCGACTTCCTCTTGCGGAAGTCGCTGCTTTCAAGTTCAACGATATTTTAAACTAGATTACTTGTAGAATCCACTCACAAACTAATGAAAATGACAATATTGATTTATTACTTATCAATGCTGAATAATGACCGCGCTAAAGTACATAGTAAATGGAGTTCATTGCTTTAACGATGCTCATAAAACTTATTTACGTCCATAGCTAACATTGTGTTGTCGATATACATATTATAATATGTTTGCATCACTAGTTCCCACGATTAATAAATGCGCGCGTCATCGTGGTCGCGGTTTCATTCATGTTTGTTTGTTGTTTTTGCTCCCGCTGCTCGCTCGAAGTGGAGCGCATATCAGATTTTAAAGTAGGCTTACGATTCCGCGACTGTCCCGCCCACATATTATGCCACGCAACTGCTTTTTGTTTTACAGTCCGCTCGTTTAGGTCGCATCTTAGCACCATGCTCGTTTTGCCATACAATCTCGTGCGAATAGAATTCGCATTCAGTTTATTCAGGCCGCATCATAATGCCTCCTTAACGAAAAATCCATTTCCCATAAAGGGCCAACCTTTAATCATAATATAACGATAGCGAGAATTTGTATAGCATTGAAACAGTGCCTCTTGGTTAACATTTTGCCTTAAAAACTCTTGGTCTCCTTAACGTGACCGAAAGGCAAAAATACTGAGAGTTCTCACTAAGCGTAGCCACCCTGAATAATTTATCATGGGAATAGAAAATTCTCGGCATTGCCAATAGTTTATCATGCATTGAAATGGCAATTAACATTGATTAATTGATAGCCTTCCTTGAAACAAGTAATTTTTTGGCTCATTTGAACAATCTTTACTATTTGTAGTCGACTTCATACAGACACGTTAGCTTCCGATCATGCAAGTTAATTACCTTTAGAATTGTCAGGTTTCTAGTTGGGTGGCCAAATATGTTAAGCTCCTTCGTGTTTTGGAAGCCATGTTAAATCGTTAGTTCCGGTTGTTATCGTTAGCATCGAAGTCTTAAACAACGTGGTGACCTATGCCTGAAGAAGCTACTTTTATTGTCCCAGTGAATCTACCTAGATACCGGCTTCCTGAAGGTTTTGACTAGGTTATGTGGTGGTTTCCATTTCTCTTTCCGCAAGGCCAGCCGTAGCAAGCTCAGGTTGAGAGGTAAGGACCAGTCCCTAATGTCTGATTGTCCATGTAAGAAGTCTTGCTTGAAACAAGCATCGGAACGTATATAGGCTGTCGCTGTTGAAACATAGTCTTAATTAAACATTTCGAAGCATAAAGGCCCGCCATATTTGCCTGAAAATGTGTAACCGAGCCTGAAAATGTATAACCGAGTTCCACCAGCCTATTGCTGCTTTGTATAAATCAATTATCCAAACATCGAAAGCGGCCGCAACATCTCTTAGGCGCTGCGCAAACGTAGACACTTTTGTTACCGGCACGGGGACACCTTGAGCTTATTTTCCGAACGTTCCGTCAGCGTCACTGGTGTTCTCGGCTCAGTGTCCTGTGTGTGTGCGACACAGGCAGGCACCTTTTGTGATCATCAACTTTTTTTACTTGTGATATTTGCATGGAAACTTATTATTGTTGCTTGTGTGTTCCACTAGAAACTTTTCAGTGTCTACTCTAGTTCCCAACATCGAACTCTTTTGTGATCGACGATTAGTGTGTGTCGTCGAGTGGAAACAACAGGAAACCACAGTGGCCACGTCTGCGTATAACTAAAATGATTTTATACTAATTATATAATATGGAAATAAAACAATCACTGCTGATTGCCGGTTGCTTGTGTCAAACACAAGAGACCAAAGTGTCTGCGTTAGCGCAGCGCCTTACCAGCGCAACAGTTGCACCACCGGCGTCGGCCGAACAATGGCCAGTAAATACTGCATTATTGCACTCTTGTCACTGGTGCCGCCGCCTCATTAAATATCGCCCACGGGCTCGCCATATTCGCCGCCCGGTAGGCGTTATGTGGGTTTCTGCCTGGACGACTAATCTGAACCTGTTATAACTCTTGTAAGACTCCTTTCCGTACCTGGGGCCTTACCACGAGCTCTTAAAGCAGTATCACTTCAATTGCAATTGTGAAAACGAGACGCGTGTATATTTGCCGCTACACGCATCTTATCGTCAATACAACTGTTTTAATAGCTCATGGTAGCCCACCTGTATATTGCAATTACGACGGAGCAGAGAAACCTGAGGCTGCACCAGAATTTGGAGGTCGCTCTGGCGCAAGTGCTGTTGTAATGCTGACGCCATTCGATTGTTCGTCATCGTCATCGCTCTCCTTATTGTCATCTACGTCGTCGTCATCATTGTTAACATTTGTTTAATAAGTTACAGTTTCACGTAAAAATCTCTTTGTTTTTTGGGGTAGATCACAATAATCCTATAATCAAAGTTAGCTTCTAAACATTTCAATATACATGTCGATTTTAAGTTAATTACTAGAGAGAAGTAGTTCATGAAACGAGGCCAGTGATTATAGATTTGTAGAATAAAAAACCGTACACTCAATTTATGTTTTGGCGACATACCGGGCGCGTAGACGCGGAATGCACGAGTGAACCAGCTAATGGTACGCGGTCGCATGGCGCTGGAACCGGTGCTGCCAGGGTTGCGACATGGCCAGTTTTGGCGATCCACTCAGTGTTCCAACTGGATTATGTAAACCAGCTCTAACACCGGACCACGTATGGTCATGTTAAATTAGCTTGTTCGCAAAGATTTGCTATATTTAAGTAGGTTACCTTTATTTTACGTTATGGATATTAAGATATGCAACATATTGTATGTGCGATGAACGTCTGTTAACTGAAATTGTTAAAATAAAAAATCTTGGAACCGACTTTCTGAATTCGCTAGCACCCTGTAAGATGAATCTACAACCTAAATCAAAGCAAATCCAATCAACTTGTAAATATTGTGCCAGGGTAATGTTACGGAAAATATACGAGTAGGCCAGAGTAATAGATGGAATGCGTGCCAGCAGTCAACCTTGCGGGGCCAACCCAGTCGGCGCGACCAGCCCGCCTCCGCGGACGTTGCTCCAGCGGCCCAGGGGGAAAGCAACTCCGTCCCTTGTTAAGGAGTTTGTTATAAATTGCGACGCCATTATTCGCCGACGCGGTATGATAGACTGGCCCGCTCCGCCATCGGCCGTTGTAGAAAGTTGATTTTTGCAACGCTACCCGTTTAGGATGACTGGGGAACGTTTACGTTTTCTACCACTGATTGATCCCATCTGTCGCGTGGGTAATTATAAATGAGCAAGTTGATATTAACTAATGTGGGAGTTCGAGTATTTCCTTATTGCCACTGTATCTTTATCGATTTCACAGATGTGTGGTACTGGGTGTACCGCAGCCATATCCAGTTCCAGACCATACCGATTGCTATAACGGCAACCTGCGCCTTTCATTAGATAACGAACCAGTTAATTTTCTGCTCTGTTTTCATAAATCTGTTGAGCTGTAATGTGTTTTCGGGTGTGGCGTGGCTGCGACGTACGTAACGTCCGTCATGACATGTGCCGTTTGATTTTTCTAATTTAGTACGAGGTCGGTTCTCGCGTGAGCATTTGCATCAGCGTGTAAACAACACCTGGAAATATATACCGCTTTATCGCGTATATGTGAGAGGCATACTAAGTAACATAGTTAAGGTTTTACATACATTTTCTCCTACTTTTAACCAATTATACCTCGGCTGCTTAAAATCAAAACATAGTAACTCGTTCCAAAAAAAGTGTTCAGGAGAGCCAAAAAACGGGTGGGTCGGCTACTTTGATTCGTTCGCCCGAAGAAACCAGAAGAGATAGCGATTTGGGTGTTTGGCGAAAAGTTGTGCTATATTGTTGACATTTTAGTTTGTAATACTCGTAATCTTTTGACACACATGAATCGCTCATACTTTATTTTTATTTGTGAATTTACCTAAATATTACTTTAAAAACAATATCAAAACTTAGTAAGTCGGCTTACTAGGTTAGCTTTATTATGAAGATAATGCAATGACAATTCTATTTTGAGGTGTATGTCACGTTTATTTTACATTTTCGTAACTATAATGAATAAGTTATTTCTTACCTGCATTCGTTTTCGTTCTGCAAAGCACGCATAATACGCCTGGAACGATAAAATTGCTTGTAACTTATTTTATTATTTTTGAACACGGAGCGCAACACTCGTGCGCTGGTGACACTGGACTTACTAAACGAAATTTCATTGATTTTACAATCAGTGCCAAATTCAAAACATAGCAAGTTGGTACTTATTTCAATTCATAACTTAGTAAGTCGCTTGAGCTGCTAGGGTTTTAAATTTATATTCTGACATACTAAGTTTAGAATTTGTACTTCAAGAAAATTTTCGTAATCATGCCAAATTTGCCCAGACCAATGATGACCAATTATGCCAAACTTGCTAATTTTATTTTTTTAAATTACGTATGAAACTGGGTGTTTTAAGGTCCACATCATTTTGTTACTGTCTAGTTAGTCGAAAAATGCCAAAAACCGTTTTTATTTCAAATCACCTGTTACTAGGTTTTGAATTTGGGTATACAGCTTGTAAACAGGAACAAACAGACCCACTTTGGACATTTTCAATTATTTTCCACAGATTCTATTTATAACTTAATTACTTTTCGATAACTGTGATTCGCAGTATGCAATCTAATTTTGTAACTGTTTGACAAGTTCCTATCGACATTCGGAAAATGGCACACAACGCAGAATTACAAAATGTTTTTAAATAGCAACTAGTATTTAGTAGACCTCCTTAATGTGTAGCCTTTTAAAAGCTAATGGACAGACAACAATAGCACCTGTAAACATTTAAATAATAAAATTAACACAGTTTCACAGCAACTACAAAAAGCACGAACCGTAAAATTACACTTGACTTTGATAATGAAGAGAAATTAATTTTTCATTTGCTTCGTTAGTAGCTGTAATTTTTTTGTGTCATTGGATTGTTTAAAGTAATATTTAAAAATCAATGGTTTAATTAAATCGTCGTGAAAAAATAGTTTATAATTATTGGTTTTTCAGTTTCTATTTTGAATTTTGTAGTTTTTTAGTTTTGTTATAACAATTTCTTTCTATTTGTAGTAGTTAAGGTCCCCCAATAGTGTCTCAGGCCAATGTTTCGGATATTTTAATCCAATTGTCAACATCAGGCGACTAAGTCACGATTGCAGAAATATCAAAATCAAGTCGCAGGATCAGTAATCGATCAATATTTTATAAATTAAAATTATATTTATATAAGTAAGCTGGTTCGGTGGCATTTGGTCAAAAATAGATATATTCGATTTCGAACTTGTCAGATTGCAGAAATCGACAGGGGAATTCCTCTAACAGTGGATTAAGTCGTTTATGTTTCTACATTCTTATCGAACGGCACGCTATGCACATACCTACATTGTAATTTGTATAACGAGAGACACATACTTCTTACGGAACAACACGTTTACGTTAAGACTCTGGATATTGAATACAATATATAATTGAAAAAACACGTTCTCTAATTAAGAATTAAATTTTTGAATGCGCCATTGAATCGACGTGATGTTTTGTCTCAGATAGAGGGAGGACCCGAAAGTGTCATACTGGCTTATATGTATTTTACTATTTTTTTTAACCCGGTCCAATACAATTTTCCCGGAATCAATTGTGATCCTCAGTTGGTAGCTTAAGGCTATAAATAAAGCCTTAACTGATGTCTATTGTCGCCAAGGGTTGTAAAATTATTTGCTAGTACTTATGTGAGATCATAGGTTTATAGGTTCATCTTGTTTAATGAGTATGAGTACCGTTTCACTTGTGCTAACAACAATTTTAAAGTTATAGTTTACTGGTCAACAATGGGTTACATTAAAAATAAGAAAAAGGATAAGTATAAGAAGCAATTATTAAAAATAGGCATTGCTCTAAATGCTGTAAGATCATACAAAAAATAATTTCGGTTCTCGTTAATTTAATAAATTACACTGGAGATTGTGTGCTGCTAGTTCATTCCTTCTAAGTATTCGGGCGCTTCTTAGAAATTCTGAAGCATAATATCGTCTTGCAATGCGATAAAACAAAGAGATAAACAGCCACTACAATGACTTATTTAATTACCTTATACTGATCACATCACATGCGGCTATTATTATATTCCGCTAACCGATTATCTCTGTAAGAAAGGAGACGTTGTTTTAACCACATATTAACTGTAACTGAGAATTAGTAATGCTATTATTCTCGTAAGTCATAGTGTATGGAGATACGAGGTGTCTAGTATAACTTTTACTTGCCATATTTTGTATGTAAACATTTTAACTTTACTTATTATTTGTCACCCGGGTGCTTAGTGCAAGTATTAGGTTCTTACCTATGAAATTGGCGTTTTGTATGAAGATTTTTTATAAAATTATATTTTTCATACTAACGTTTTTTTAATTGTCTTAACATCTATTTATGTTAACACTATAAAAAAATAAGGGTAGTATGTTTGTTTCACTAGCTAAATATAGCAGACATTAAAAAGAAAAATAAATTAAGTCCCTTCAAAGCTACAATAAAACAAAAAGTCAATTCCGCGAAACCAAAAAGTAGTCAATTTAAAAAAAAAATTGGGACATAAAGACACAAAATTAATAATCATTGTTATTACTGAAGCCTAAGTAACATAGTCCTAATTAAAAGTGTATAGAAATATTAACAACCGGTATTGACTTTTAGAAGTAATACACCTATTAATGAGTGAGTAAAAAACGTCAATTTCAAAGGAGCCGATATTATTCGCTGTTCGATCACGTTTACGGTTCGTTTTACTCTTGTTTGTCACTAGGATTGCTGCTTCAATGCCATACAAACTCTTGTTTTCATTACCGTGATAAAATAGCAAATAAAATGGCGGGATGGGCTGCCACACAAGGGACTGACCCGAACTATCTAAGGATAGGGACTGGTGGAGAGAGAGATAGGACCTTTTCCTGCTTTCCTCCAGTAGAAAGTAAAAGCTCAAATAGAATGTAATAGATAGATCTTGTGTTTGCTCATTTATTTCCGCGCTTCGGAATGCACGTTAAGCCGTTGGCCCCGTCTGCATTAGCAGTTGTTGACAACCGTCAAACCGCACTCGAGGCCACTCGGGGTGGTTTGTGGCCCGTTCTCCATGTAGTGTCTATAAGGGAGGCTCGTGCTCCAGCAGTGGGGACATAACATGAGCCTGTGATGAGATATGATGATGATGTGTTCGCTCGTTTGTCTGTTGCTGTCAGGGTGCCTAGTGTGTTTTGTTTACTATCCATATTCATTCGATTACGTTTACGAAAACGAAAATTAGTATGGCATTGAAGCAGCGCTTCCTGGCGGCATGCGAGAAGAGTTAGCATTTTGCCATACAAATTATCGTTTTCGTTAACGTGATCGAATGGCGAATGAAACTCGCACTTGGCACCCTGTAAATTACCATTGCGTCGATCATATTGACGCTGTCGATTTGGTTTTCCTGTTTGCCTCGATAAAGGTACTGAGGTTTGTCCAGTGTTGTCGTAAGGTCCTCCCGATTATTTTAAATCGTATTTCCATTCATAATGATATATCGAAAGCAAATGCAATTAATGCAACATAGTATGTTATCGACTCGTCTTTTATATTATGTCCCTGTTCAAAAAAGACTAACGCTACGAGTTATAACGTCTCGTTGTCTAAAAAAAGGTTGCGTTTGTTTCTATGCTATCCTCTAACGTCTGATCAATCAATTTCTAGTTTGGCGGTTCGTGAACGTCTGGATCGTCTTCAGGTCAACAATGTTACGCTAATTTGTCAAGTGTCAGTTGTTTTCGTTTTGGGACCGTCACAATATTAAACGCATGCCGAGTACATAGAACGCGATTCATTGTTCATGACGCACCTATTGTTCAATAATAGAACTTTGATAGGTTGGTAGTGTTTACCTTTCAGCTCACAATGCAGTTTCCACGTCGAGACGCACCTGGATCTCATTGAGAAATCTTTGTTACTGCTGACACAAGTTCTTTTTTTTCATTGAGTGGGTATGTCGTTAGTCGCAGGCAGGACTGATAACCACTGGAGTAGACGTTCTGGAGAGGAGACCGCGAGCCGACAAACATAGTGTAGGACGCCCTACGGCGTGAAGCGTCGATAGACCTACCTACCTACGCAGTGGCAGCAGTTGGTTGAGGGTAGCCGAAGAAAGCCTTGAGCTCATCATCAGCGCATTTTATGCCCTCACTGCTGGGACAGCCAAAATAGGTGTTACGAAATTCGACTCATTTTTGGTTGTGACGAGATTCTACTATAACGAATGTGGAACAACCCATTTCTAATCTAAACAGAAACCAGTAGTTATTCAAATATCAATAATACATAATAATATAATGAGCATGTCTCGAACCCAACGGTAAACAACAAAAAAATCTACGCCCTCGTCTCCCTCATTACGGCCAATTGAAACAATTGATACATATTGCTCTTTAAATGGCGCAAGCGCAAGCACATAAAATCGTTTGCTTGGTTGGTCTCTGCCTGAAACTACTTTGCCGTTTTGCCGTTAAGTCAGATAGCGTTTTAAAAACATATTTTACTTTGACGTTTCATACTTATTGATTAAAGAATTCACATGTTGTCTTTAAAAATATATTAAGCTTACGAGGGGAATACCTACCGAGGTGTACAAATTTATCGATATTCGCCGCTGGATGCGAACAGCACACAAAATCGGTCGTGGTGGAGATCCTGGTGGGGGAGCTTTGTCCAGCTGTGGATGTCTTTTGGCTGAGATGATGATGATGTAATATTACAATCGTAACGTATATTCATACCATTTGTATTTTTCTAAGCTTGAGAGCGTCAGTCAATTCGCAGCATCCCACATATGAGATAGCAGTCGCACAGTGCTCAAACAATTCTTGTTGCTATATTGATTAGGATGTATAGTTCAATAATAACATTTAGCCGTGTGAATATGTCGCCATAACATCAATGTTTGTAGCATTGTTGTGTTCCGGCGGCTACAGATAAGATACCCACCTAACCAGTAACTCAGTAGTTAAGATGTTCAAATAATTTTTAACGCAAATTTTGTTGCGAACAAATTACAAAAACACAAATGTTGAAAAAATTTCAAATCCTGCTCGTGGTAATTTTATCAACATTTGTGTTTCAGTAGTTAAGGTTTCCGGGTGAAGTGCGCTTCCACCATTGGCTTTATCATCACATAACATCAAGTGAAATGAAGGCACTGTGCTTACCCGTAAGATGTATAGAAATATATATATTTGTAAATTTACATATCAACGGTGGTCACTAAAGGTCACGATCGTTTTTAAGTTCCGTAATTTATAGAGATATCGAATTGTTTTAAAAATATGTGCACACGCTGTTTTTTTGTGGGATCTGCGTTATTGGCCGTTTCAAAGATACTTATTTATTTCAATCATTCCAGTAGACAGCAATCATTTTAAACATCTATTCGCAAACATCTGAAGAAATCAGAGAGCGACATTGATCTTAATACAAAACACTTTTTCGGTCATTGAAGATTTATTACTGGCACAGCCTGTAAATAGTTTACGAGCGAAATCAAAACATCAGTGCTTTCGTATGCCGTTGACGTACGTCCAGAAACAACATCACCTGACTTGCGTGTGTACTACAAAAATTAAGAGTTGTATCCTATAGGTTCACACTACATGGAACAATTATGTTGCTGGCTCACTTCGTTGTCGCCCAGCACAGTCAATAGCAAGTGCGTATAGTTAGCTGAAGCTACGACTACGACTTGGACAACGCAACCCAGAACGGAAAGACGCACGCTTCGGAACAACGTCATCTAACTTGGCAGCTTGTGCACTAGAGATTGCAACGGAAAGTGCGTCCAGTTGCATCAGTCCTACAATTTAAAACAAAGCTGCAACCGCATCTGGCTTGCTAGCTCGTGCACTACAGATACCAGAACGGAAAGTGCACGTCATCTGTCTAGTCTAGAGATATCAGAACGGATAGTGCATCCCGTTGCATCAGTAGTAAGCTTCAGAATAACGCTGCAACGTGACTTGACTTGTCAGCTTGTGCACTAGAGATATTGGAACGGAAAGTGCGCTGCGTCCCGCCGCATCAGTATATAGATGAGCACGCGCCAGTAGGTGGTTGCGGGGTGCGGGCGGGCGTGGTGTCGTGATAGGTGTCGCGGGGCGTCGCCAATGCGGCGGCGGCGCGTGCCGGATGTCGCCGCCGCGGGCGCTGCTGGCGGCGCTGCTCGTCTGCCAACTGCTGTCGTACGGTGGCCACCAAGGACTCACCAAGATATTCTACACGTAAGGATGGGATCGTTCACGTGCTCAAACTCCTATGTCACACCATTCTTAAAATTAAAAAAGCCAAAAAAATCAATAAGTTAGTAATTCTTGTTTCGCAAAACTAATATATTTATCGGTAATATCGGTTATCGGTTAGTAAAAAAATTAATTAAAAAAAATGTTTGACTATAATAAACGCACTTTAATAAAAAATATTTATGCGTTTAGTGGTTAATAATCTAATGAGAAAAACCGTCATTCCTACGTACCTACGCATCATTGTTATTGCGTTGTATTTTCGTACACATTGACTATATGGTTATTGGTTACATACGAGTATCAAACAGCTCTATTGATGTTTGTTTTGGTATGTAATAATTCCTAATATTAAACACCTTTTCTCTTTGGTAGTGATTAATTATACGATATTGGAATTTTTGCTTGCTCTCTGTACACGTAATTACATTCAGATACAATTTTACAGAGGGCAATCAACTTCGAAGTGTTCCAATTGAATGAGCCGCTTACAAAATGTATTATTTATATAATAATTATTTTGCAAGAGATAAAACCAAATTTAAAATAGTTCTTAGATAGGATATTCACATCTTATTTTTATTTTTGTTTGCTTGGAGTTATCGCCATTTAGTTAGATATCATTAGCTTAATTATTAAGATGATTAATATTATGATTACATAATTTATATTTTAAAAAGCAAATCACACCACCTTTCTATAGCCTTAAACAACATAAGTCAAACAATCTAAAATTTATTACAAGTTTACCTGATTAAGAGAGGACTTCCAGACTAGAAAGGCATAAAATTTAATTGCTACCAATTTATAGCTAGTTCCGACGCTTTATAGGTTGTTTTAATTATGAAACACTCCAAGCTAGTAATAAACATCCATTAACGTGCGCCTTTCTGTTGCTACAGGTTACCTGACACCGGACAGCCTCCTATACTAATATCTATAGCAGATACTGCCAAATTGGAATTGAAGAATGCCGACGAACTTCTATTTGCCAATGATTCGGAACAGCATAATGATACAAAGACATTCTCTATAATAGATAACGACACTTTAGAAGAAGATAAAACAATCAGAGATGATGTTGAAGATGGTAAGAAGGAAAGTACGGAACCGCGACTCGTTGTCAAAGCCAAGTCTATGCACGAAATGAGACTAACTAATGAAGCATTTCAAGCCACTACCCCGTCAGTAGAGGAAACAACAGAATCTCAGACGGAAGAACAAAAAGAACAAGAAGTTGAAAACATTCCAGTTGAACCAGAAACTCCGCAAGAAGACATACCCTCATTCTCAGAATGGGCGCAGAAACAGCTAGCTGAGGCAGAGAAGAAGGACACCGTTCTTAATCATTCGAGTCAACCTAGTCATAGTAATACAAATTTTAGTAGTAAAAATACTAAATTGCGATCCAAAAATTACGCCTCACTAGCATGTGGTGCTAAAGTAGTCGCCGTGAATCCCGAAGCGGGATCGGCTAGCTCTATACTGTCTCCCAACAGAGACGAGTACATGCTTAATACGTGCAACAGTCGCATTTGGTTCGTGGTCGAGCTCTGCGAGGCTGTCCAAGCGCAGAAGATAGAAATTGCCAATTTCGAGTTGTTCTCCTCGACACCCAAAGATATCGCAGTGTATTTTAGCGACCGGTTCCCTACACGGGAATGGGCCAGCGTCGGTCAGTTCACAGCCAAAGATATGAGAGATGTACAAAGTTTTGATTTGTTTCCGCATTTGTTCGGAAAATTTATCAAAGTAGAAATGTCGTCGCACCATGGATCAGAGCATTACTGCCCGATATCGTTATTCAAAGTCTACGGTACTTCAGAGTTCGAGGTGTTGGAAAAAGAGAACTCCCATTTAGCCCACATCGATGAAGACGAAGACGATGAAATAATAGATGTGCCGGACATCCCTGCCGCCGAAACAGAGCCGTCTAAGAATCTATTTGGCTCAGCTAGAGATGCCGTTATGTCCATTATGAAGAAAGCTGCACAAGCTTTAGTTAAAACTGAAGTTCCTAAGAATGTGTCATGTGCACACAACGAAACATCAATAGACAATACGTACAAACGGTGTTGCTCTCCCAGCCATATTATAGTGTGTGATAATTGCAGTGAAACTCTTTACAATGAAGTGTATGAACTGATTAGTTGTAGTTCGGACAGGTTAGTCAGTTTAGTGCGGCAGGTTTTCCTGCGCGAGACATTGAAATGCACCGGCATTTGTCAGCCTTTCGGCTTAGACTTCAAAAGTACAAAGATTATTGAGTTTAGTGAAGAGCGTGTTGCTTACATGAACGCTTTATTTCCGCAAAAGTATTTAGCTGCGTTATGTAATATCCTAGCTATAAAAGAGAAGAAGGTTGTGTTAAATACAAGTTTCGAAACTGAATTGAACGTTACCACTAACATAACAGTTGATGAATCCCCGCAATATATCAATAGCGAAACTAACGTTGATCAAGAAATTAAGTTAGTTCCCGATAAAAATAATATTTCAACTGATGAAGTAAATGAAACGCTAGAATCAGATATAAAAACAGGTGCGTCTGACCAGACTGTGGTAAGCGAAGACAGCCTGCAGGAGGCAATCAAAGAAGATAAAGATAAACCGGATGATAATAACGATGAAATACCTTTAGTTGCAGACGAGAAATCAATTGAAGAACAACCAGACATAACGTTACCAGAGACAGAGAGATCTGTTGAAACTATATCAGAGATTGAAAACAAAGATTCTCCAAAAAATGATAATAAAAACGCAAAACCAGAAACAGTTACAGAGAAACCTAAGGAAGTTAGTGGGAATGGAGTGGACGAGATGGGCGATCAGATCATCATCGACAATGATAGCTTCTTGTCGGACTTAGACCAGATAGCGGTGGACCCCACGCCGGCGGGGGCGCAGCCCTCGCAGAACCAGAACTCGGCGCAGGGGTCCTTTCAGAAAGAGTCCGTCTTTCTGCGGCTGTCCAACAGGGTTAAGGTGGGCTCCTATCCTATTACTTATTTTACATGTCGTAGTGATGACGATCATTTTATCTTTCTCTCAATAGTTGACTCAATAGTCTTTACTGCTGGGTGCTGGGGCACGAGCTTTTCTATTGTAGAGAGAACAGGCATTAAACCACCATGCGGGCCCAGTGCGGATTGATGGTTGTTACCGTATGCTAATGCAGCCGGGACCAACGCTTTAACGTGTCTTCTATTCTAACTACACTTTTTTTAAATTGTGTTCTGCATTTTTTATACTTGAATATTGTCAATATCAGAGGTGGCTCCGCTCCAATACCAATTCAGGAACGCCGAAACAGGCTAAGGGACACCAAAAATGTTACGAAGTCTTCTTATTTATCTAATACTTTATCAACAACAACGCAGTGGTTCGAAATATAATTTAAAGACGCTTTGAGAAATCTACACTAATTAGAAGTTAAATACTAGTAATCAACATTTGCATGGGAAGTAAATCATCTGTTATGTTACACGTAAAAGTTGTTAATGCTGTATACGCCAATTTAAATTTACGAGTATATCTCCAGTGTACGTCTTGGGCCGTGAAACTTTCAATACAGTATATTATATGGTTTGACATTAATCTGTTGGCTGAAAGCATATTTGATAACAGCATATATATATTCTAATTAAGTTTAATAAAATGATTTTGCAGCGTCTAGTGCTTTATTAATTAGTCAAGATACAAATACATAGTACGTTATTATAGGGTTTGTCGCATTTAAACTTTCGCGTTATCTTAAAACTAAGGGTAAATTTAACACACTATTAATACGATAGTCTATTAATATCCGTCTCTGTAGTTTAGTGGTAATTTACCATCGGTATCGGGTTCGTTTCCCGGCAGGGCTTATTTTATATTGAGCTTCGTGTAATTGGCTTGTTTTAAGTCCGTCAGACTAGCTTCTTATCTTATATTATGATTAATATGTTTCTTTTTGCATATTTCAGACACTAGAGCGCAACATGTCTCTATCGGGGCAATACCTCGAAGAGTTGAGCAGACGGTACAAGAAGCAGGTGGAGGAAATGCAAAAGACATTCGAGAAGACCGTCCAGCAGATGACTGAGGAGCGACGGAAGAGCAACGAGAGAGAGCAGAAGTACTTAGACCAAATGACGAGCTTGCAGGAGCAGCTCGGCCAGATGGGCGCGGCGCTCAGAATGCTGATGGAAGAGAGGGACAGCTGGTTCGGCAACATGTCCTTCTTCAAGTTTGTGATATTCCAAATGTTTATAATCGGTGTCGCGTTTTATTACATCACAAGGACTCGTAGAATTGTAACCGTAGTGACTCCGGTAACGAAGAGATCGAGGAAGAAGCAAGAGAAGTTTAGGAGGAAATCGGTGGAAGGTGTCAGCGGGCACGAGACTCCATTAGCTAAGAAGCGACGGCCGAGCGAGGAGGCTTTACAGATCGCCCGCCAGTCTGCCGAAGAGATGAGTAGGGACGAGGAGGAAGGCGAATGGCAACTGGCAAAGAAGAATAGGAGAAGAAAAACATCTATCGTCCACCGAAACGCAGAAGCAGAGTCCAAAGCGAATTGGAGTCGACAAGACAGTATTGGAATGCTGCAAGAGAATCCCATACCCCTCGATGAAGAGGAGTTTCTCGCTCCAGTGTCCGAGCCGAAAGAATTTAACGACATTGCGGAGACGACCCCGCAGAAGAAGCAGCTGCCTAAATCCAATGGCTCATTCTTCACTAATTTGAAAAGCAAGACGATGAAAACGAGACGGCTGTCATCTCCGGCTTTCCTCCGTACGCTAAGCCGGCAGAGCACCAGGAGTACGCCGAGTCCTGTCGTAAAGACGCTGGAGCCGATCTTCAACGGCCAAGTGAGTAAGAAAGCCGCGTCCGAGTCGCCTACCGGCAGCCTGTGGTCGGAGTCCACGGAGATATCCCAGATCGGGCCGCCGGACACCGAGAGCGCGGGCGGGGGTAAAAAGAAGAAAAGTCTCAAGAACATGCTGCGCAAAGTGTTTTGAGGACTGTATTAATTTTTTACTGTGTGTATCAATTTAATCGCTTCTTGCGTTAAGCGGACAGCTAATGTAATTTATTGTTTCCATGCGAATATTAATGTAATGGTTATTTTTAATTCTTGTATAAATTATTGTTAGACCTCGATAGGTGCCAATTGTGATAAATTAGGGAGCCTAATTGTTAGCATGTTGCAGTTTTAATTTTACGTGGTGATGTGCTTGTTAGGATGCATGGACGTGTGGAATGACAATAACGTTGGCTGAACGGTCCGTTGCATTCGGGAGATGATAAACAAAGAAGTGGCATTAAATGCATTCATTTAATTTGAGCAGTTTTATTTTGTCCAAACAAAGATGTAGTTTTGGAGTCGCCAGTTTGTTTGTAGTGAATTCCAGAATTCATTATGTTCTGGAGTGCGATTTAATATGGTAATCATGAACTTAGTAATTTTTTTTAATATTGTAGCTACGTACTGTAATGTTTCGTGTCATAATAGTCACCGGTCACTTCGAATTTGGGGTTAAAGTTACTCGCGTCTGTAGGTTTGAGGCCCTACACGTGACCCCTGGGTGGTGCTAAATGAGTGACACTGTCTGAGTGGTAGAGCCACGCTGCATTGCAGCACCAAATGAGCCGGCTCGCCGGGCGTAATACCAGTTTTGCGGGTGTCCATGGGCGGCGGCGATTACTTTCCATCACGTGACCCGCCTGCTCGTTTACCTCCTTTTAATATATAAAAATAAAAAATACGAGTAAGCTCTCGTAATTGCTATCAAGTGCGAGATTTTTGTCATCAGGGTGCCAAGTGCGAGATTTTTGTCACCAGGGTGCTAAGTGCGAGATTCATTCTTCACGTATGTCGCCAGGAGGCGCTGCTTCAATGCCATACTAATTTTCGTTTTCGTAAACGTAACCGAATGAATACACATGGTAAACAAAACTAACACTAGGCGCCCGGTTCAAAGTCGCACCCCTCACCTTACAGTTATAAATAAAAGACAGTTGTAACTGAGTCAGCAAGACTACAAAAATATATTTATACTCCATTTTTACATTAATATATCTTGAGATAATCATATATCACCTTAAGTCGACTGAAAGTGGATTCGAACCCACCTGTTATACTAACAACGTATCCAAACATCAAAAATTACAACATTGAATAAAATTGACAATTCCTGTAATATTATCATACAGAAAAATAAAATCAAGATCATTTTCTTTTAAATCAAAGCTTTATAATATTGCACGATATACTTACAAAGGCAGTTTAGGCATGCTTAAGTTTTTTACTAGTATTTAATTTGATTCTACTGTGTGAGGAAAGCCATTGTACAATGTAGAGTACCTGGGTACATAATAATAAATTGATACAAATAATGACTAAACATCAAAACACAAAACTAGCTTGACTGAAATTCTTATTGTGTCTTAAGTCAAGAAAGTCTTATGTGTCAAGAAAGTCTTACCAAACGGTAATAATATCAGAAAGGAATTGCTTATCATATAATGTTTTTAAAGACTATCAAATCTTGGAAAAAACGTGTAAAATCCGAATTTGCACAACAAATTAATCCATAATTAAAATGTTTACTCATTATCAGTGATTGCTGATTACATATTCTGATTAGCCGAATAAATATTTTTTTATCGCACTGCTGCTAAGTGAAAACGATCATAAAATAAAATAAATTGACTCTGAAAAACTCTTCTATTTTTATGTCAATGATAAGTATACATTTTATACAACATGAATTTAAAAAAAATATACCTACCTATATATTGGCTATCATAGGACAATATAATTACAATGTATGATTCTATTGCATATTAAAAAACGGAAACTATAACAAAAAGTATAATCCAAATGGAAAGGTTTCTTAGTGAACAGCTTTGCTAATTCTCTTAGCAAGAAAACCGCTAGCTCGTGCATCACCCATTATTGGACGTAGAAAACATTATTATAACAAGTTTGTCCAACTGATTTTACATTATTTGAAACTTGATCTTTGTTTTATTTTTTTCACATCTAGATTTTTCCAGCGGCCAGCTCAAAATCTTTAGCCCATCTGGCAGGTGCATTCCATCGGGGCTCAACTTTCCATAGTGAACTTAAATCAACTAAAAATAAACTTTGTTTAATGTTTTTTTTATTAAAAGCCTACACATTTGTATTTCCAAATGTATAATGGCTCTTAGTATTTTATACTTTTATGATATAAGTACATTATTTTGAATGAATGTTTATACAACACTGTAAAAATACGACTTCTAAGTCTTAACATAACTTTTTTACAACAACGGTGAAGCGTTTCCTGCGTTAACCTTCATCTCACCTGAAGGTAAGTAAAAAGGCGGAAAGTGCACTTCATTCTAAATCCTCAGCCACTGAAGAACTGGCTTATTAGCTATTTTCTTTCTAACTGACTAAACACAACAACACTAATAAAATTGTTGTAATGGCGACAATTATATGTGGTAGCTAGACAAGCTATAGAGCTACCACCAATAAATCTGAGTACAACCAAAGATATGGATAGCTACCAACGAAAGTGAGTACAACAAATGTACCCAGAACCCTGTAGGCTACTCTTGACGCAAACTCAATCTCAATACAATTCCAATCCCAAATCAAAAAATTAAAATGGTACTCTTAAAAGCGATAATAGCGCTACATTGGAATTAAATTGCGTGGAAATTAAGTGAACAAACTATTATCAAGATGAAGCGTTCCGAAATTGCGAAACTTATCCCAATATCGATACATAATAATCGCATTGGAATTGTATTGAGATTGAGTTTGCGTCAAGAGTAGCCTACCTGAGACACGTGGTTTAATCACTACACGTCTACACTACAGAAGCGCCTAACCTTTTAACCGCCACATCATAAAATGCGACGCCGTGTCCTCTACGCCAAGCATTCGATTCCGAGTAAAAAACTTGTAACAGGATAGGGCTTCCAAAATAACAATATATCTTCTTTCTTTTATATATAATTTGTCTTGTTTCAAATATATTTTAATTTTTTGTTTTTGTAAACTAGATAGTATTGTCGATCGTTGCCGTCGTTGGCGTACAGGGCTCGCTATCACTTGTCGATTATAGGCGACTGTGGCGTTCAAAAGGTTGAAAATAATTTGAAAAAAAAACAAAGTGTTGAAAAAATTCCACGAGCGAGATTCGAACCCGCACCCCATGACATGCCGGGTCAGGTGCACTGCCTACTGTGCTATCGTGGCTTAATCCAACTCGCCGAAGTTAATCAACATTATCTACTTTTTACTTTTATAAGCCAAAGGAGCCTATTCAATGTCGACAATTACGTCACCAACATCCGATCTTAATATTTTTACAAATATTGAAAGATCAGTTAATAATTAGGCAAGCTGTATTTATGATTATTTACATTTTACGCAAATATTGTTGTGGCATGTCCGGGTGCGGGTTCGAATTCCGTTCGTGGAAATTTTTCAACACTTTGTCCTTTTTTCAAATTGCAATTTGTTCGCAACAATATTTGCGTAAAATTATATGTAAATAATCAAGTTGAACATAACTATGAAATAATCGTGACCGATTGCATAAAGTCCTTCAAATCGACGCATCGCACGGTGACCAGCCGTTTGCTCCTCGCGGCGGTATTAAGGCTTTTTGCGGCTTCCTCCAGACACTCGTTGGTGTATTCGTTGTCGCTGTTCGTGGCAAAGATGATTTCGTTAACTTCCTCGTACAGTTTCACTGATAGAAGGTGCTTGAAGTGCGCTTTGAGGGTTTCTATTATAGACTTTTGTAGCTCCATGTCGCGACACACCAGGTTCAGAATGAATTGACCTGGAATACAAATTATGTTTGCTTTAGATAGCGGCTATAATAAACATATTATTTTTAAAAAACAAATTACGTTCTGATACATTTAATTAGCAAGAAATTATACTGGAAATTGTATTTTATAGCAAACCAGAATTAAAAAATACATTTATAAAATTTTATTTTAGCATGACAAAGATACTGATTAAATTACTTTTTTGGAACTTTTTTTTACTCAGAAGGTATCTAGAGATAGTATCACGCAAGCGTGCCCCCGATCCCTGTCAGATTCTCCGAGGCGTTCGAATCGGCCATCGAGTTAACGCGATCGGCGAATGCAACTTTCGCAGAGACCGGTCATCGGATGTGTGACCGAAAAAGTATCATCTCGAGCTCCTCCTCCTTCGGAAGGCATGTAAAGCCGTTGGTCCAGGCTGCATCAGCAGTCGTTAACAATCACCAATCCGCACTGGGCCCGCATGGTGGTTTATGGCCCGTTCGCCCTATTCATCCATAGGGAAGGCTCGTGCCCCAGCAGTGGGGACATAATGAGCTAATGATCATGATGAAGCGCGGCAAATGACTCCAGTTCATCTGATGTTAATAGAACTGGAGTCTTGACGCGAAGACAACTGGTGCAGCGTGAAAACAACGCAGCATCAGTCACCCTCACCCTGCCGGCCCACAAGGTGCTTCTTCACGCCTCGTTTGAAGGACCCCATGTCATAGGAAGGAGGAAAACGTGTGCTGGTAGACTACTCCACATTTTGGAGGTGCGACAAAGAAACGAGTCACCAATTTTTTTTCTTTTTTTTTTAATATTTACGGGTAAGCACAGTGCCTTGATCTCACCTGATGATAAGTCCAATGGCGGAAGCGCAATTCACCCGGGATCCTCAACTAGTGAGGCACTGGCTATCTTATCTCTAGCCGCCGGAACACAACAATGCTGCAAACATTGATGTTACGGCGACATATTCAGATGAGACGGTGGTAGCTAGCCAGGCGGACAAACAAGCCCTACCATCAACCAAACCGAGTACATAAACATGTACCCCCCGCTGGGGATCGAACCCGGGACCTCTGGGTCTAAACCGGTGGTTTTAGCCACTAGACCACAGAGGCGGTTTAAAGGACGTTTTAAAAGACGACCTCCTTGGTCGAGTGGCTTGCACACCGGTTTTCATGGTGTCGCTATCTCTGAGGTCCCGGGTTCGATCCCCGGTCGGATCAATTTAGAAATACCTGTCTAGTTGTTTACCGTTGTCTAGTTAACCATATAACGAGTTTTCTTGGGGCTAGATAATATTGGTGTGAGTGTGGGAAAGATTTTTATACGTTTTTAAAGTTTTATACGTTTACGGTTTACAGTGGTTGTTAGTGCTCACCGTCGCGTGTGAGTAGGTCGCTGGCTCGTGCGAGCGCGTCGTTCTGCAGAAACTGCGGCGGCGGGCACGACAGCCCCAGCGACCGGTCCTTGCTGTCCATGTCCACCATCACCGCGGAGTACTTGCGACCTGGAGACAACGCCTGGGGGTTAAACTTACTCGCGTCCACAGGTTTACCTTTGAGACCCACTGTCTGAGTGGTAGAGTCACGCTGCGTTGCAGCACCAAAGGGGCCGGCTCGCCCGGCGTAATACCACCCGACCACAGAATCGGCATGAATCAATGGCACTCGTTGCTGTTGTTTCGTCTGGTGAGTGAAAGAACCGGAGGCCCATCTCTCACCCCTCCCCCCTCCCAATTCCTCCCTCTCAAGATCCAACTCCTTCCTCAAGGCCGGCAACGCATCTGCGATTACTTTGGTTTTGCGGGTGTCCATGGGCGGATGATTATTTTCCATCAGGTGACCCGCCTGCTCGTTTACCTCCTTTTAACATTAAAAAAAACCCAAAGAGTCACAAACATATAGACATTTTGAAAAATGACAAAGTGTTGAAAAAATTTCAAGAGCAAGATTCGAACCCGCACCCCATGACATGCCGGATCAGGTGCACTACCGACTATGCTATCGTGGCTCGATCCGACTCGCCGAAATTAATCAACACTATCTACTCTCACTCTGTAAGCCGAAGGAGCCCTATTCGTTTCAGTAATTTGTTCGCAACAATATTTGCGTAAAATTATATGTAAATAATCATAAATATAGACATTTACGCTGCCCACCCCAACCGACGACATAAAGTCTAAACCTTATGACCTAAGTCATAAGGTTTAGACTTTATGACCTGAGTCAACCTATTTGTGACCGAATTATTGTAGTACGTGTGCGTTGAATCCTTGCAACATAAAATTTCATACGTTTCATTTTCACCGACTAACAAAATCGATCACCGATTATCGGACGTGGACGAGGGCTCATAAGTAATCTTCTATAAGAGCTCGAGCGCGCGAATACCAGACACAATAGAATTTTAATTGTTATCGGCCACCTGCTGGTCGATCGACGCTCAAGGGGTTATGGTACTGACCTAAGGGGGTATGGTACTGACCTAAGAGGGTATGGTATTGAACATACAGCAATAGGTATTAACCTAGTAGGTATAGGTATTAACCTATCGCTATTGTTCGTTCGTACAGATTCGAACAGTTTGTACATTTAAACTGAGTCGAATCCTACCACAGCTCCTACGCAAATAAGTTCTAATACGTAAGTTATGTCAATATTTGGTTTGAACCAAAAATCTACTCTAAATTAAAACGAAAAATAAGGTTTGTTTTCTTAAATACTAAGATATATATATAATGCCCGTTTTCGCCAATGGTCCTTAAGTTATAGTTAACCCCTATGCCATGTCAGGTAATGCTTTAATTTCAACAACCGCTCCCAAAAATTGTTTAGAGGTTAAAACATTATGGATTGTCGATGAAAACAGGCTTAAGACCACCTACTCTGCATCAATCGATATTAAACATACGAGAAGCAAGGAGGGGCGAGGATGAATTCGATGGTGCAGTGGTTAACGCGCCCGGTCTGTGATTGCTGAAGTAAAGTAATTTTCGCAAAGAAGGTTCATCGGATGGGTGGTCAAAAATCTATCATCTCGAGCTCCTCTGGGCTTCAGAAGTCATTCATTAGTAGATTTTAACAACCACCAATCCGCACTGGGCCCGCGTGGTAGTTTAGGGTCCGCTTTCTAGAGAAGGCTTGTGCCCCAGCAGTGGGGACATAAAATGAGATGGCAATGGATTTGACGACTGTAAATACACAAGCTTCTAACTACTCACCCGCCTTCGCCTCATCCTCCAAGAAGTCCATCCCATCCTTGATTTCCACAACCAAGCGTTCATCAGTCTTCAACTCGAAATGGTCTCTCGCGACCTCCAGCATCACAGGGTCAAGGTCAACCGCCGTGACCTTGAGGTCATCGAAGCACTGGCGCAGGAACATGCAGAGACTGCCGCCGCCGAGCCCTAGTACTGCCACACGGGTCTCAGGTTCGACGCGAGCCAGTTGAACAGCCACACACATGAAGGAATGGTAAAGGGACACATGGCCGAAGTCGATCACTTGCTTGGTTTTGTTTTTCCTTTTAACTGTAATAAAATAGACACTGAGCTTTAAATTGGTAAATCATATACAGTGGTTTTCGGGTATAACGACAATGAAGGGACCACTCTATTTTCGTCGTTATATCCGGAAGTCGTTACAGGCAAAGGTAAAGAGATACAGACACGTACACATGTGTAGTTTATATTCATTTATTATTGAAAATATTTGCACACTAGCAGCCATACTTATTCAAAAGTTTACTAAACCCAGTTGCTACTCAGAATATCACTTTGTAACTGAACCATAAAAGCTCCGAAACGTACACGCTTCCCTACCTACTTAGTTGATATCTATAAACAAAAGGTAAAGGTCTCCACACTTGCTGACCATCTGTGTGCAATGGATGTAAACAAAAAATAAGAAATGTTTGTGAAAGAAAAAAATCTTTGTGTCTTTGGCGGCCGACTCCGGTCGCAATATCTGCATGGGATTTCTAGGAATTTGTTACAAATGATTCATTAAAAACAGTCGCTACACCCGAACTCGGCGTTACATCCAAAGTCGCTATAGCCACATGAATTTTGTACTAAAGTATGCTTTAAATTCAAGGGACTTAGATTTAACGTCGCTATAGGTAAATGGTCGCTACAACCAAGGTCGTAATAAATGAAATCCACTGTATTAGGTCCTATATGCCTCTAAAACATGGACATTGAAAGCTCGTATTGTATCAAGGATAGATGCGTTTGAAATGTGGTGCTGGCGTAAAACGCTAGGTATTCCGTGGACTGCGCGTCGCACTAACGTTTCTATCCTTCAGCAGCTGGCCATTCAAACCCGCCTATCATCAGTATGCCTTGAAAGAACGCTCTCATTTTTTGGTCACATTGCTCGCCGGGAACCTAGTAATTTGGAGAAGCTTGTACTGGTGGGGCACGTTGAGGGAAGAAGAAGCAGAGGAAGAGCGCCTGCCCGGTGGACGGATGCTATTCTGGAAGCCTGAAATGCAACACGCAGGCGGCTATCCGTCTAGCCCAGGATAGGACCTCTTGGAGAGCCCTGGTCCACGATGTTGCTATTGGTGGTCACGACCCTCAGGCATGAGGACTTGACAACGAAGATATTAGGTCCTTACCTATGAAATTGACGTTTTGTATGAAGATTTTTTATAAAATTATATTTTTCATACTTAACGTTTTTTAATTTTCTTAGCATCTATTTATGTTAACACTATACAAATTGTAGAGTAGTGTGTTTGTTTCACTAGCTAAATATAACAGACATTAAAAAGAAGAAAAATCAAGTCAGCTACAAGGATACAAAAGGTCAATTCCGCAAACAAAAAAAGAAGTCAATTTTAAAAAAAATTGCGCGATAAAGACAAAATGAATAATCATTGTTATTACTGAAGCCTAAGTATCATAGTCCTAATTAAAGGTGTATACATAATAATATCAACAACCGGTTTTGACTTTTAGAAGTAATACACCTATTAATAAGTGAGAAAAAACGTCAATTTCATAGGTAAGGACCCAATATTATATTGATGACGTGTGGAGTTCAAGTCACGAGTGGACTCAATCCGATTGTGACCAAGTCCAAAACCCCAGCATCAATTTTATTGTAATTATACTACTACGCTCATGTTATATTTAAAATAACTGATGTGAGAGCAATAATATCTGTAGGCCGCGAGCCAGTACAGCGCCATCTAGCGATGCATAAAGAAAACAAGTTAAACGAATACAAAAAAATGACAACGTATAGATATCGATCCGTCTTCAGCCACTATCGAAGTAGCTGCATGTGGCCGTCTACAGCCACGTCCTCCACCACGCAGCCGTCCAACAGTAACGACATAGTATACTCATATGTAAGTACTTTATGTACCACTAGCGGCCGCCTGCAATTTCACCCGCATGGTTCCCGTTCCCATGGGAATATCGGGATAAAAAGTATCATATGTGTTACTCCAGGTTATAAACTATCTGTATGCCAAATTTCATCCAAATCCATCCATCCGTTGCAGTGTGAAGAAGCAACAAATATACACGCATACACACAAACTTTCGCATTTATAATATTAGTGTGATGACAAAACCTTTCTAAACATTTTTTTCTATAATAGTGTTCTATCCTAGACTTAAAGACTGTATAACTGTATGTAACTAGATCCCTTTGCGTCTCCCAAATCTCAAATGGGCCCTTTTTCAACCGTTGCCTATAACCCCTACCTCATGTAAGGTTATTGGAGTAAAACCGTCACGTAACATAGCTTAAGTTAGTGAAAACGGTTACATAAAATAGGTTTGTTATTGCTTTTATACCTTTTCTTCGATTATAGACTCGAGACTAGGCCGTATGGAGCTAGATCCCTTGGCGTCCCCCAAATCTCAAATAGCCCGTTTATGCCCGTTTATTGTCTTTGGATTGTTTTTATTTTAGTCACTCTTAAATATATGAGGTGACGGTTTTACCCCGGCAACCGTCACTTAGCATGTCTTAAGCTCCACCTTAACCAATAATAAAAGCTGTACTGACCTGTCTTCAGCCGAGCTTCCGACTGCACCAGGAATTGGTTGTCGAGGAACACCAGCCGCCGCTGCATGTTCCCGTCCACCGCCACGTCTTCCACCACGTAGCCGCCCGAACGCGGCGAGGTGCCTGATGCTACAGATACGCGGCTACCTACGTCACTGCCTAGCGAGAGGAACGGGATCTGCAAGCGAGTGGGCATCAATTTATTTCACTATTTTTGGTGAATTGCTCGCAAACATACACTGTTGACTCATATTCCACTGTATTAAGGGTTACAATATTTGCATACTAATGCTCGTGGCTGTACAATATTCACCATTGGGCCAGTATCAAAGTTGGCAAATAGGGGAGGGAAGATAATGGATGACTGTAAATTTTGCAACTATGCAAAAAATATACCTTAAAAATTTTGAAAAAAGACAGTGTTTAAAAATTACCACGAGCGAGATTCGAACCCGCAACCCATGATATGCCGGATCAGGTGCACTGCCAACTATGCTATCGTGGCTGAATCCAACTCGCCGAAATTAATCACTACTATCTATTTTTACTTTATAAGCCAAAGGAGCCTTATTCAATTTCGACAATATACGTCATCAACATCTGATCTTAATATTTTTACAAAAATAGAAAGATCAGTTAAGAATTAGGCAAGCTATATTTATGATTATTTACATATAATTTTACGCAAATATTGTTGCGAACAAATTACAATTTGATTACAATTAGACAAAGTGTTGAATCAACACCTTAAAAATAATCATTACCTTAAAAATGCTAAAATAAATATATTTTTCATCTTAAACCTCTCATATCTTACAAATAATTAAATAAACTTTATTTTTATTTTACGGGCAAGCACTTTGCCTTAATCTCAACTGATGTTAAATTATGATAAGGTCGAACGAACGTAAAAGTGCACTTCAACCGGAATCTCCAACTACTGAGGCACTGGCCATCATAAACATTGATGTTATGGCGACATATTTGATACGATACGAAATAATCATATTATATATTTATTTATTTATTTATTTATTTTGTACATATGTTGTAACGTGTCCAAAGTATTTCCAGTTACCTGTCCGGTAAATCCGTAGGGTATGAGCATCTTGGCGGCGTGCGCCAACTCCTCTTTGACAGCGTCGAGGGAGCCGAAGCTGTGCCCGCGCCGCAGCGCCGCCACCACCAGCCGCCCGAACCGCGCGGAGCCCTGCAGCTGCCGACGCCCCGCCGCAGACCCGAACAGCCACTCCGACTCCCTGGCGAGAGCACACTTGAACATCACCAAAGTATCGCGAAAATAATAGGAGAATGACCCCACTCCTTTTTTTGACCCATACTACGCATATATGTCCAAAAAAAAGGGACCCTAGTGATGTGGGACTCGCCCGTCTACCTTTCCTCACCCGACAGGCCTAGTGCGTGCCGGGGGTGAGACGGAGGGGCATACCCATTAATACCTGGGGGTCGACCGCCTAACGCTCTCGCTTTCGATCGCTTTGAAGGCGAGGCGAGGAGGAGGCGTCATCTTGTCATTTCGAAAGCAATATGAAAGCAATATCAAAAGCTATAGGCTATAGCTTTCGATATTATATTAGAAAGCGAGGCGAGGGCCTCGCTTTCAAAGCGATCGAAAGCGAGAGTGTTAGGCAGTTGGGGGGCTGGGCTGAAGGTTTGAAACCCGAAAACGCGACCGCGAGTGGCAGGCTGTTGGTAATCGCCTTGCGACTAGTTGCGACCCACACCCCCATGACCTGGTCTAGTCTTTAGAGGCGCACTTGGGTTGTTGCGCTCCCAATCCGATCCAAACCCCTCGGAGAATCTAGTAGGGAAAAGAGACACTCTTGCGTGATGCCTTTCCCTCTTCGATCAACAATACCCTCTAGAAATCACTAAAATGTCTGGGGCAGTGCTGCCATATGTGAGAGATGTGAAATCTGTATTTTCACTCAAAAAATGCGTACAAAATCCGTAGGACCATTAAGATGAAAACTTCGTATGAATTCCGTATAAAATGAAACTAATATGTTTATTTATACATATCTTTATTGATTAGTTTTAACATTTTCGAATCAACATTTAAATCATAGCGTGGTAACAAGACAGGCAACATGAACTATTCCCCAATATTCGCATGCAGTATTGCCATGACATAAAATAACATTCCGTCTGGCATATTTAAAAAATATGGTTAATACGTGTATTTATTTAATACGACGAAGACAAACGAAACAAAAATTTCGGAGTAAGCTCTGTACTGCATCTGATTAATAAGAGCCTATCCGTAAATCCGTATAAAAATCCGTAACCATGGTTCATCGGCATTGGACTTCCAAAAACAAATCCGTATATATGACAACACTGGTCTGGGGACACAGAAAGGCTGCCTGAGCAAACTTTAAAAAAAAAAATCACGTTAACGATAACGAGAATTTACATGGCATTGAAGCAGCGACTTCTAGTGACAAGCAAAGAGAGTTAAAATGTCATACAAAATCTAGTTTCGTTTACATTTGGTCAAATTCAAAGTGCTTTCTGACGTTACCTAAAACTTATTGAATGTGACGCAGAAAATGTTATTTGTCTGTCTGAGTAAACAAAACATGAGTAATGTTTTCACTTTATTAGGAACTGCTAACAATTACGCATTAATATTTTACAAGGTAACATTAAAGTTATAATTTTAAGGTGTACAACCTATTAATTTCATTTTATTCTTGAACACAAAGGGAAGGTCAACCAAAATTATGAATCTTATTTATATAGATAAAAGATAAAAGTATGACAAGTAAATAACGTAAACAACTCTACAAAATAAAAAATGCAATAATATTGCGGCATGTGATGTTTTTGCAGAGGCGTAGAAAGCAAAACAAAATTTTAAAATGTCTGAAAATACACAAGAGCGCTATAAATAGCTAACTCCGTATATTCGGCAGTTCACAACAACTTGTTTGCCTCGATCGAATATGTATTTTACTTTTTAAAATAATTTAATATGGCATGATTTGACAGAATTTTTTTTTTGTAAATGTATCTTCTATAAAAGCTGTAGTTACTTACGTCCATTCTTCTCCACAGCTAACATCCTGAATAGGTACGTAGTAGTCAAGTTCGCTTCCAAATACTAGCGTATTTGGAAATGTTGCGTGGTTCTAATTTTTCGCAAAATTTGTGTAAAACTATATTTATCCATTATAATAAAGATGACTCAATTTTATTAATTGTATGAATTGAATATCATTCCACGATAACGAATGACCATTTTAGGAAAACAGGTTCCATGAAGGCGAAGCGGTGATCCGTTAAGAACGAAATTTTTCTGGGTTCTAGTAAAAAAAAATAAGACTACTAGATTGGCCTTAGAAAAAAATAAAGAGGCCCCAGGCAACCTTATTAAATGCCGCGCTCGAGCAACGCACCCGAGCATAGACCCTCTCGACGGATACGGAATCTCAGTTCATCTCGAACCAGTCCGAGTGCTGCTGTTGCGAGATTTCCTGTCCGTGAGAGGTTCTAAGTGTACGTTGTCCAGGCGCGGTAAGTATAAGCTTACCTTCTGGGTGGGGGTCTCCTTATTTCGTTCTCTAGTGCTAATGCCAAATCTAGTAGTTCTAATCTCTAGTATCAATCTAGTATTTATAAGAGGGTGGGCGTGGCTAATTCCGTGGACAAGTTGAACAACACACGCCTCCAATGACGCAGCTGCTGTGTTGTTCCACACAAAAATAACACACCGAATGACATACGAGGTGTCGACGCTATACAGCTCATCACATCCAACAGCGTAAGTGTTATGTTAACAAATTGCCTTTCAAAATATATGGAAGAGATGTTGTTGAGGATTCTACATTTATTTACACAACATGTAAAATAATCGACGCAAAACCTGGAACGTATTCGTTAAGAATAAGCTATCCTGGCGGAGGAGCTCGATGGCGCAGTGGTTAACGCGCCCGGTCTGCGAGTGCTGAGGTTAAGCAACTTTCGCAAAGGCCGGTCATCGGATGGGTGACCAAAAATGTATCATCTCGAGCTCCTCCGTGCTGCGGAAGGCACGTAAAGCCGTTGGTCCCGGCTGCATTAGCAGTCGTTAACAACCACCAATCCGCACTGGGCCCGCGTGGTGGTTTATAGCCCGTTCTCCCTATCCATCATCATCCATAGGGAAGGCTCGTGCCCCAGCAATGGGGACATAAAATGAGCTGATGATGATGATGATGATGATGTAGCTATATTTGAAGAGAGTTAGCTACTCTGCTTGCCTTTGGACATTTTCGGCGTCACCGGACTTTGATCCTAAAAATTAATTTAGGACTTCAGTCATTTTTATATAGGTATTTCGTTTTCCTATTACCTAAAATCTATCTATAATGTTATCTAAGTAAATAACGTCATTTTTCATTCCTATACCATTTATTCGTAGCTTTTACTTTGGTAAGTAAGTTTTCCGAATCGGTAAAACCATCAAAGGTGTTTGTTTTGATCTTAAGAATGAAAAATTGTAACCTTTCCAAGTTACGTTTTCAGTGTAAATATATCTGGCTTTGCAATTAAAGCATTAACTTCAAATCTAAATAAGTAATAAATTAATTATGAAAGCTTACAAATCTATAATACACATCTGAGAAAATTATATTCATTTATGATAGATAGATCTTTAAGTTTACATCAATATCACAGCGCAATTCAATGCAAACATCCAGATCCGATTAATAAATCTCAAATTGTTACGAATACCCGGTCCAGTTAGTCGAGTTAGCATAATACATACACCGTCTGATCCGCAGGCTTATTACCGAAAAAAGCAACCAGTTGTTGATTGTACAATTGCAACTAGGGAATCCAAATTCCAATCCCGCCGGTCCGGTCCTTTTTTGCGGCATCTAATATGTGGGATCCCGAACGTTTGCGGGATTAAAAAAATATATATCTAAGAAAAACGGGCTCAGGCGACGTTCTTATTTTTCTCCAGCACAGTCTCATTAATAAGTGATTTAACAACTTTCCCATAGAACTACTTTTCTATAGAATTTTTATGAAAAATGATTTTGTTGTCAGTTTTTACCTTAAAGTTAAATAAATGTTGAATTTCTATTTCGTGTTAAGTGAATCCTGTATGGGATATTCGGAACCGACCGTAATACCATTTTATCAACCGCAACTAGAGCAATTGTACAATTAACAACTGGTTGCTTATTTCAATAATAAGCCTGCGAAGCGCAACAATATTTCAGAGGGAAAGTCTTGAGTAGGCGCGCCGTAAATAACCCGCTGTGCTTTCCACTTAATCCTTGCCCTTGAGAAATGCCAGCGTTTAGCATAACTTTCGTGCGCACCGTGACAATATCTGAGTTAAGCGGAATGGCCCTGATTGGTTATTGAATTGTGTATCTAACGGAGTTACGAATTGTGAAGCCGTGATTTAATATTATTTACTTACTAGCTCTGTTCACGTGGGCTACATGATTGTTTGTAATAAAATCCAAAGTTAATAAAGAAGTATTTATCTGTAGGGATAAAACTGAAACACTTCATTATTTACAACCACTCCAAATACCGAAATTCATAAAATAAATTTTAAAATGACAGTTTTCCGTAAAAACTTTCCACCCCTACAGGGGAGGTTTTTGAAAAATGCTACAACACGTCATTCTTTATTTTTATTGTAAAATCTATAGATCGAGTAAATTATTTATTTTTTTAGGTATTAATTAAAAAAGTAACGACTTCCCCAAAAAAACCTTCTTCCCTTTTTTACTTCTTTAAAGAAAAAAAAAATTTTCCTGAGACACGTCATTCTTTTTTTACTGCAAAACTGACGGAACAAACTTTCACCCCTATTTGACGCTCTTAAGGGATGATTTCCGTAAAATCCTTTCTTAGTGGCTGGTTACGTCACTCAATTAACCTACATTCCAAATTGCATTTAATTAGCTTCAGCCGTTTCGGCTCGGCAATGATGAATCGACAGTCAGGACAAGTCATTATAGATAGAATCATAATACGAAAACAAGTACATTGTGGGCGAATGTCAAACACAAATTTTACAAAGTTTAGTTTTTACATATTCAATCCGAACGATTTGAACCCTCTACATCTCTTCTGTGCCTCTACTCGTAATGATCCGTGGTCACAAGGAGACTGAGGTGGTGGTAGTTTCATAATTAATTTGTGTAAGTTACTAATTAACTATGAATCGACCATCTCTTATATCTTTACCGTGTTTATACCGGTGCGTTCCGTTTTACGCAAAATTAATATTGAACGCGAGTAGGCTCATGATAGGTGTTTCATTTCAACGTGTAGTGTTCGCGTAAAATTGAGAAAAAAATCATAGTTATGTTTCCATTTAAATAATAAGTATATAAATATAAAGTATAGATCAAAAAATGATTTAATGGTAATTGAACTCGCACTATCCCGAGACAGGCGCTAGGCACTCTACCAATTAGGCTACACGTGATAGTATTCAACCTGGGACGCATAAATACAATACAACCCTCATGTAACAGCACAATTTGAAATTAAAGAGTCTACCTTCTTAGATATAGTATCTTTAATTGATATTTCTATTTCGTCCCTATCGTATAATACGGGTCGAAATACTACCACAAACCAATTGTTAGTAAACAATAATCAATTGAAACCAATTACTTGCAAGGAGTCGAGTTCAATCTCTCATTTTGTTTCAATGTCACAACAAATTAACAACAAGAACAACAACACGATTAAAACATTTCACCCACCTGCAATATTTCTCTTCACTATACTTTTATATTTTTTAAAAGTACAACAGTTATCAACACCAATTAAGCAAACTTTTTCCACAGACAAATGATATATTTGAATTAAAAAAAAAACAAAAGATAAGCTGTTTTTATCGTTAACTTTTTCTTCCTCGAACTTAGGAGTAAGTAAGCAGTATGCAGATATGCAAAAACTCTTTGGTTGAAACGTAACTTTTTATTGGAGTTTTTTAAATTAATTTATTATGGGAGAGTGTTTTGCTCACACCGCCTTGTCCTGGAGTTATGGGCCCGCTTGGGCGGCGCGACGGGCATCAATCCAAGCGCCTGCGTTGCACAAAATTAAATTAAAACGCACGCCGCCGTGCCCCCTGTTCCCAAACGTTCGGGAATCGTTGCTCTTTCGCTGTCTTGTTTTTACGAATTGTGCCAAACAAAAAACACATAATCAGTACGATAGTCTGAATATTGTGTTGTGGGTGATTCGGTATTTATACCAGTGTTTAATTACCTTATGTGCAATGAGGTAAATAAAGACTAATAGATCATAGGTATACAAAGCTTACAACATCATAGATCACATATATTACCAATAGACCACGAGGCGATAATGATTTGAATTTTATGATAATTCGTAAATGATAATTTATATATATATATATATATATTACGCAAGAAAAATAAGTTGTGTATTCCACGAGCCGGATTTGAACCCGCACTAAGGTGTGTCATAATAAGTGACATGTGGGGTCGTTAAGGCTCATTGAATAAGGCTCATTTGGCTTACAAAGTATGAGTTAAGATGGTGTTGACTAATTTCGACGGGTTGAACAGAGCCACGATAGCATAGTTAGTAGTGCACTGTGCACCTGATCCTACAGAGTAAACTATTATTTTTATTATTACATAAGTCGTAAGAGTCCCACTCCTGGGCAATGTCAAGTAACTAACAGTCCCGCCATCTTTGTTTCAGCCGCCTTTTCGCATAATATCTACTCCGATTAATTTCGGCGGATTGGACAGAGCCACGATAGCATAGTTAGAAGTCAGGTGCACTACTAGTTGGTCCTCCCCGCCCGATCCTCTAAATGTCACTACACATTTACAGAATACACTAAACATGCACACTAGCTTAGGTCCAAGTCACCGTACTCGTAGAACAAGGGTACGAAGAACCGGTTCACACGCGCTCTATACCAGGTACAGACATGTACCTGGGCGCTTCTCTCCTCCTCTACGGCCTGGTCTATAATCAGCAAACTCTCTCAAAAAAAAAAAACTACTAGTTGGTATTACACCTGACCCGGCAGAGAATATAATTATCATTATTATAAAAGTCGTAAGAGTCACACTCCTGGGCAATGTCATGTAAGGGGGCATCCATTAATTACGTGAGCCATTCAAGGGGGGGGGGGGGGGGGGGGGTCGAGTTGAACTCATCTAATCTCACTTCGGGGAGACGGGGGGTCTCGGCAAATATCACGTAATTTTTTCCGCTAGAAACAGGAAAAAGTTACGAGAAAATAGTTTTAAATTAAGTAAAATATGATTCTTTACTAAAATATAGTCAAATCGTACACAAATTATTAAACGACATTTTTAAAATAAATCCAACGCACTTATACTACAAACTAACATTTAAAAAATCTCACGTTAGATTGGGAGATGGGTGAGGGGATTGAATCAAATCTTACGAAATCTCACCAGAGGGGGAGGGGGGGTCAAAATATTTCAAAAACGCTTTCTAACTAACAGTCCCGCCGCCGCCATCTTCGTTTCAGCTGCCTTTTTGCATTCTGTGGGTTTACTCCGAATCAGACTAAAAATACAACAAAGTTTTAGAACCTTCTGTTAGCGTACGTATGCGTACCTCACCTCAGTGAGTTAGTGTTGTGTTAACGGCCTAACGTCACTATTTACATTTTCTAGTCGGTTCCGAAGATAAACAAGCGAAAATAGCAACAACGATGCCCGAACGATTTGTAGGCGGATAGTCTCAACAGGTGTAGGTATTTCTTACTTTAATATCAATAAAAATAATGTGTCCAGAGTTTTATAATTTATTGCAAGCTATTATTGTAAATGTTATGATGACTGGAAGAGCATGTATGAGCATGAGCATATCCATATTCCAGCTGCGAAGAGACATTGCTTCTCTCAGTGTCTTCTACCGGAATTACTACGGAGAGTGTTCTGAAGAACTTTTTGATCTAATCCCGCCCTCTCCTTTCCTCTCCCGGACTACGCGTGCTGGTCTTAGGAACCACCATCATACTGTACAGACAATCAGTACTCGTACCAAAAAAATTGGCAAGTCGTTCCTCTGTAAGACCATTCGGCTTTGGAATTCTTTGATGGCGCATGTGTTTCCCAACTCCTAAGTCCCGGGTCTTTTAAGCGGGGCGTGAAACGGCATTTATGCAGGCCGTCATGAATGGGTGTGCTTGTTACCGTGCTTGTTCCACGGTAAGGAGCGCTCTCATTGTTTTGGATTGCATCGGCTGCTTACCATCAGGCAGGATGTGGTTCTATGACGTGTCAATATAAAAAAAATGTAGAATAAATAGATGTCACAAAATAGTGGGTTTAGACACTATTATAAAACTATTAACGAAGTTGTGAATGTGTGCAAGAAGTAGTTACTAAAATTGTGGTAATATTTTTACTGTCATAATTGCGAAAACATTTTTTTTTTTAAATTTCATTTAGTCCATCTGTCAGCTTGTTCAAACATCACATGGTAACAACTGGACGGCTTTCATTGAAACATCAAGTTAATAAAATATGTATGTAATATAACTGACATGGGTTATGATAGTAATATTTATAAAGAGAAACAAGAATAAGTATGTATTAAAAGATAGAAAACTACAAAAATACAAATGTTGAAAAAATTTCCACGAGCAGGATTTGAACCTGCTTCTTCATACATTGCCCTTCTGACATACCCGGTCAGGTGCTCTCTCCAATTGAGCTATCGTGGTTCTAACCAGCCCGCCGAAATTATTCAACATTATTTACTTTTTACTTTGTATGCCCATTCAATGTCAACAACTACCGTCATTAACAGCCGATCATAATATTTTTACAAATACTAAAGATCAGTTAAGAAGTAGGCAAGCTATTATAAAATGTTTAAATAATTTTAACGCAAATTTTGTTGCGAAACAAATTACAAAAACACAAATGTTGAAAAAATTTCCACGAGCAGGAGGAATGGGCGCCTTTGGCTTTCAAAGTAAAAAGTAAATAGTGTTGAATAATTTCGGCGGGCTGGTTAGAACCACGATAGCTCAATTGGGAGAGCACCTGACCCGGTATGTCAAAAGGGTGCAGGTTCAAATCCTGCTTGTGGAAAAATTTTCAACATTTGTGTTTTTGTAATTTGTTTCGCAACAAAATTTGCGTTAAAAATATTTAAACAAGATAGAAAACTTTGAAAAAAAGCGACAGCCTCAGTAGGATTACGCCTCCCTCGGTGGCCGAGTGGCAAAGCGCGGTTCGATATCCGACGGTCCCGGGTTTAGAGGGCCTACCACGAACCACGTTCGGCGTGTTGCCTCTCTGTCGCACTTGTAAATTCGTGCATAAGTGTGACAGGGAGGCAACACGTCGAACATGGTTCGTAGTAGGCCCTCTGCTCCCAGGTTAGGCAAAGTGTTTCGTTTTCGATTTTCCGATGCTTAGCCCGGGTTTGTGATCACCATCCCGCATTTGGCAACCGTGGTGATTAAGCCCATTAATGTAGTGATGATTTGATTTCAATGATGGAGGCCTTTGCATACTCTTGCATACTTATCTTATTTTTAGTATTACTCACTATAGTTTGACTTTGTTTTTTTTTTTTTTTTTTTTTTTTTTTTTCTCAATTTTTGACTTTTACGAGAGTACTGTAGTGGTACCGTATGACATTGTGGAAATTGAAACTTTTACCTGATGTAAATTTGTTAACTTATATTTTTTATTTTGTTTTTTTTACATGTTGTAGTTGTCTTCTATATTTTTTGTGTTTATTTGTAATGGAAAGTGTCCTGCTATGATAGGGCATTTACCAATATTTTAGACGCTGTAAGGGAGAAAAGAGCTGGACACTTGCTGAGTTTCTTGCCGGTTCTTCTCAGTGCAAAATCTCCCGCCCAGAGTAGACTTACGAACCAATGGCATAGTGACATTCACAAGAGTTACTTATAGCCTAAATTGAATAAATGATTTTGAATTTTGAATTTTGCCCAGCACACAGTGTTTCGCTCGGAACATGCCAGCTGGACAAAATTATTTTCTCTAATATTAAGCTTCTAATAGGTCTATCTAGTTGAGATATTATGTCATTTATAGTAAAATCTTCAAAATTTGGATACACCAAGAAATAAAAAAATATTTGTATGGAAAAAATATATATTTATGGGAAGAATTAACAATAACTAAACTAACATGCACAAACAATTACAAATTAAAATACTTAGACCTAATAACGTACAAAAATAATCTTAATGACCCAATTAATTAATTAATATACATATTTTTGAGCCATTCTTCAAAATAAGCGATTTTCGGCACGTTGAAAGTGTGACCTAGAAAAAAATTAATAAATAAATGTTGGGCAAAAAAGGGGCAAGAAAAATAAAGTCCATCGTTATCAATGAGGTTATAGCTACTTCCTAAAAAATATTCAGGTCGGGGAGAAGAGGGGATTTTTACTTATACTCCAATGAATTCGAAATTGAAGATTTTTTTTCGTAACTTTGTAACATAACGATATATTTTTCTAGGTTACAGGTAAAAAAGATCAAAATATAATAGTATTTAAAATAGTACTTACTTTTAGTAACAGGATCCATCACAGCACTTAACCAAAATTAATAAAATATACTTGTGAGACGTTATCGCAATCGAAGCTAAAATGCAACTAAATTCATGCAAATAATGCAATTGTTTTATATACTTACCCTCATAACAAAATAAAATTATTATTTACGACAAATCATTACCTACCAGTGTAATCACCAACTAATGTACTAATTACCCTCATTAATGGTTTCTGAATTGGGTGATGTTGTTTTTGTCCAGCTAGCTTGTTCTACTCGACATACAGTGCAGCAGTGGGACAGCTATAGGCTATCTACTTACTACTACTAGGATGAGAAGTGCGCATGTTATGTGTGCCCCAAACACGACCCAAAGACACGGGGTAAGGAGCATACCGAAAACCAGTCCACCAACCTGCCTGAGGCCTATAAGGGTGCACAGGCGGAAGGGAGTAAGACGGTGCAAGGAAGCTCAAACCCCAGCAGCACACAACAGGCACGGAACACAAGGGAGCAGACCATAGGCGGGGGAGGCGACAAACAGCCAGGTACCCCGAAGGTGGGCGCCGCTGAGACTCGGAGGCCCTGCCTATTGGACTCTCCCGCACAGCACTGCACACCACACCCTCTCCCTACGACGACGACGCTGAAGGACCGCACACCACCACCAAGTGTAGCACAATTACAGCCGCACTGGTGTGGGGGGTCGAAGCCTGGAGCGGAGTCCAAATAGGGAGGGGACACAGACACAAACAAACACACACACACACACACACACACTAACAAATGAACACACACAGCAACACACCACAAAAACACACACAAAAAATAAAGATAGTTCAAGTGAATCTTCATCACTGTATAGAAGCCATGACAGAGCTTCACAGATACGTGATGGAAGAGACAATAGACATCGCTCTGCTGCAAGAGCCATACGTCTTGAATGGACGCGTGACAGGGCTCGGCTCTATGGGTAGAGACATCATATACCACGAAGATGGTGAGTCAATCCCAAGAGCATGCATATACGCCAGCAGCAGAGCAAGAACATTAGGACTAATAAAAGCAGATTGTTACAGCGACCTAGCCAGCGTTGTAGTAACAATACAGACAGGCGCAGAAACAGAAGAAAGGGTACTCCTAGTCTCCGCATACCTGCCTAGCGAGGGGAACTTCGAGCCGCCATCCCGAGAAATGGAAGAAATTGTAAGAAAATATCAAGGTAAGAATACTCCTATTATTATAGGGTGTGACGCCAACGCACACCATATGGTATGGGGCAGCACAAACTGTAATAAAAAAGGTGACTTACTTCTAGAATTTATAAGTGAAACAGGCTTGGAAATACTGAATGTAGGCAACACACCCACATTCGTCACCAGGGCAAGACGAGAGGTGTTGGACATCACTATTGCAACAGATAGAATAAGCCAACACATAAGGGACTGGAAAGTAGACGAAAGAGACTCTATGTCAGACCACAGACGAATCACTTTCAGTCTGGAGGCCAAGACAGAAAAAATTCTGATTAGAAATGCGAGGAAAACCAACTGGGACACATACCAACACTGTATGGAGAAGTGGAGCCCAGGACGAGACACCCCGCTAAAAGACGCCTTAGAGATAGAAAAAGAAGCCAATAGACTGGACGAAGCTCTAAGGGGAGCATATCACAAGGCATGTCCCCTTAGAGAGATAAGAACAGACAGAGGACAACCCTGGTGGACGAAGGCACTAGGGAAACAGAGAAAAAAGACACGGCGAGCTCTCCACAAGGCTCTGAAAAAGAACGACGACGAGAGCTGGCAAATATATAGAGAAGAAAGAAATACATATAAGAAAGAATGCAGGAGGGAGAACAGGAACAACTGGAAGGCATTCTGCGCAGGAGTCGAAAAATACCCTGAAGCGGCGCGACTAGTTAAAACGTTCTCCAAAGCCAATACGCGTAAGCTAGAAAGCATAAAGAACGGGGAAGAACTAATAACCGACCCGGAAAAGATAATGGAAGTTATGTTGAAAACACACTTTCCAGAAAGCGAGGAATACAGAGAGGATGACACATCAATCCTCCCAGGTCCCACAGTGGACAGGGAGCCAAAGACAATCATCACCGAGGAACATTTATTGTGGAGCGTCCGATCCTTCCAGCCATATAAGGCAGCGGGACCGGATGAGATCTTCCCAAAAATGCTACAGACAGCTATCAAGTATATAAGCAGGGATTTGCTGGCACTGTACAACGGCAGCATCAGAACCAAGCACATACCGAAGAAATGGAGAGAAGTGAGGGCAGTATTCATCCCAAAACCAGGCAGGGCATCCTACCAGGAAGCCAAAGCCTTTAGATGCATCAGCCTCTCTTCATTCCTATTAAAGACACTGGAGAAAATCCTAGACAGACTAATTAGAGAGCAAATAGAGAAAAGCGGACTCCCACTTCACCAAAACCAACACGCATACATGGAGGGCAAATCCACCGAAACGGCCCTCCATAGCTTGGTAACGAGAGTGCAGAGATCACTAAGCAATACAGAGTACGCAATGGGCTGCTTCTTCGACGTGGAGGGCGCATTCGATAGGGCGACCCCCGACTCAATAGAGGCTACCCTAAGCCGTGAAGGAATAGACAGCGACGTATCAGACTGGGTGAAAAACATGCTAAGACACCGGCAGATACGAACAGAGCTAGCAGGGATAACACATGCGGTGGTGGCGAAAAGAGGATTCCCCCAGGGAGGATGTCTATCGCCACTACTGTGGTGTCTGCTAATAGACGAACTAGTAATCAAGATAAACAGGATGCACATATACACACAGGTGTATTCCGATGATGGCGTGCTCCTAGTGACAGGCAAAGTTCTCAGTGTCATGTGTGAAATCATGAACAAAGGCCTAAAAGTAGCCCTAGAGTGGTGCAGGAGCAAAGGTCTGAACCTAAACCCTGATAAGACCAAGCTAGTTCTATTCACAAAGAAAAGAAAGAGAGGACATGCTGAACCAGTGAAACTGGACAACCAAGAGCTGGAAACAGTCAAGGAAGTCAAGTATCTAGGTGTGACACTGGACAGCAAGCTCACCTTCAATACCCATATAAGTAACACATGCTTAAAGGCCAAGATGGCCATGATGCAGTGTAAAAGTATAATAGGCAGAACCTGGGGCATGAAACCAGCGATGGCACTATGGATATACAAGGCAATAATCCTGCCAAGGATCTTGCATGGAGCCATCGTATGGTGGCACAGAGCCGCAGTAGGGAAAAACAAAGCAGAATTAGACAAAGTCCAAAGGCTAGCGGCCTTAGTGACCACGGGCGCGATGAGAACATCGCCCACAGCCGCGCTCGAGATCCTACTGGGGCTAAATCCCCTGGACTTAGAAATAAAGAAAAGAGCCACTGAACAATGGTTCAAGCTAAAAAGCACTGGCATATGGACCGGGAACTTCATGGACGAGGGTCATGCCAGTATAAGCAAAAACTACGAAGATAGGCTGTCAATGGTCTTCTCCAACAATGATCTGATACGGAAGGAAAGGATCTTTGACAAAAAATATAGAATACACATAGGAACAAGAGAAAACTGGAGCGTAGAAACTGAAGGCACTATTTGCTATACAGACGGCTCCAGAAAAGAGTCAACAAAGCTCTCTGGATCCGGTGTGCATATTAAATGCGCAGACGGGACGGAGGTGAACAAGTCTATACCGTTAGGCAGATTCGCCAGTGTTTTTCAAGCGGAAATATATGCAATAATCGCAAGCGCCGAGATGGCCGAACACCTTAATATCACAGGAAAGTTTGTCATCTACAGCGACAGCCAAGCGGCGCTGAAGGCACTAGGCAGAGAAGAGACGACATCAGCAATCGTCAAAGAATGCAAGGAATCACTGAAAAGGCTGACCGAAAGAGCGGACTTGACGATAGCGTGGGTCCCAGGACATGAGGGAAACACGGGAAACGAACAGGCCGACGAACTAGCTAGAAAGGGAGCAGAGGAAAGCTTGGTGGGACCGGAACCCCGGTTGCCAATAGCGCACAACATCACCAAGGGAGTAATCAGCTATAGTATTATAGCAGAAACCAACCGAAGATGGAGATCCTCGACGGGCATGAGACAGTCGAAAATCTTCATCAAGGGAGTGGACAAGAAAAAGACTAGCAAACTGATGGGACTCTCCAGAGAGAACATGAGGCTAGTCATAGAGATCATAACAGGACACTGCCGATTGAACAGACATCTGACAGTGATAGGAGTGAAAACCGATCCCATATGCCCGGAGTGCACGGAAAGCGAAGAGACCAGCCTCCACCTACTCGCTGAGTGCCCTATATACTCACAGATAAGACGGGAGCTATGGGGGTCGGATACACTAGACATAGAGGACCTGAAGGATCTGAAGGTGGAGCAGATAGCAAGATTCACCAAAAAGACAAAAAGATTTGACGGGGCGCCGTGAGGGCTGGATAAACCTTTTAACCCCCTCGAAGGGGAGAACGGGGAAAAGGACGAAATGGCCCGCAGACAACGCGGGCGGATCGTCCGTTCGGCCAGCGACGTCCCCACCAGAAATAATAATAATACTACTACTAGGATTCTTATCCACGAACTTTCGCTATCTGGACGACTGCTCTTCCGATTAAGCTACCGAGACATTGGTTTAACACTCGATTATTCCTGCATTGTTCTTACAATATGTTTTTTTTTTGGGAAGAGATTGCTGTTCGTTTGTCCGCTTTGTCCTTTTCAACGTAACCCGGACGTTTTGCGGGCGGTGAGAAACTACAGGATCCTCAAGCCGTGATGATCGAAAATCCTCAGATGGTTTCTAGATGAGATGGCATTACGAAACCCTGTCCCTCTCTGTGACATTTGGATCAAAATCGAGAGTGGAACCTGAGGTCACCTCTAAAGGCTAGGACCTCGGCTCGGGTTAACCGGGTTGTGGGAGTGGGGATCAGCGCCCAGGCATTGTCTGTTTCTGGAATAGCACGTGTGAATCAGGTCTTTGTACTTTTATTCTACTGGAACGGTATCCTGGGCCTATTGTAGTGTGCATGTCTAGTGTATCTGAGTGTGTTAAAAAATAAACTAATTTCTCAGCCAATTATAACAATTTTAATGTTTAACTCACCTGCCTTGTGGTACTATAAAGACAGCATACTTGTTGATTGCCTGCTGTTTTTTCTGGTCTACTATGTACAGTGTGTACCTTGGAGAGTTTTCACCAGGCTGCATGAGGTCCAGAGTGACCTACAAATACCAATGTGTAACTTAGGAAACTTCATTAAAATGCAGGACTATTATAAACTCGGCGTCAGAGAAATCGCACCTATACGAAAATAACATTCAAGCTTCATCAACCCTTAATCCACGTATGTAACCTCACCGATTAGTGTAATTTCAAAGCCTAATAAAAAAACAATTCAAAAGGGTCGCTAGTTGCGCTACTTTTTGTGGGTATAAAAGGGTTAATACAGGTTCAATGGGGGTCATCGCTATCCAACTGTTAAAGAGGACATACGAGAGGATTTTTCAGAATTAAAACGACTTTGAAGATGGATACCACTGCTGAAGAAGCCGCCCAAGTGATTGCACTACTGCAATCAGGGATGCGGCAGTGTTATGTCACTCGGCAACTGAACGGCCGTTTTTCAGTTCGAAAAGTTTCCACGAGCAGGATTTGAACCTGGACCCTTCTGACATACCGGGTTAGGTGCTCTTCCAAGTGAATTTTCAACATTTGTGTTTTTGTAATTTGTTTGCAACAAAATTTGCGTTAAAAATTATTTGAACATTTTATTATATTTGATTTAGGGTTGATAAGGTTTTTGTTTCAAATCCATAAATTAATTACCTCATTATCTTCATCTAAATTAGTTTTGGCCAGTCCATTAGTGACAAAAGCTGTGTCTTGAGCTGATTTTATATATTCAAAGAGTTCTTCTGAAGTAGAGAGCCTTATCATTTTGTCACCTGCTAGACAAACTTCCAGAATCTGCAAGCAATGTTATATATTGAGTTAAAATAATAAAAAGGACAAAACAATGATTAACTAAATTTTGCTAAATAAGGATGTAAATTTTCTAGAATATCACATAGTTTTACAAAACATAAGACAAGTAACTATTTATCATTGGAATAATTTTAAACTGCACCTTCTAGCCACTTGCCATGCGAAACACTATGTATTATTATTATTTCAATTTATTCCAACTGCACACTATATTGTAAATTTTTTGTACTCAATAAATTTACAATATAGTGTGCAGTTGGAATAAATTGAAATAATAATAATACATAGTTTTTCGCACGGCAAGTGGCTCCTCAAGGGCTGCTGATAATTTTTGCAGTATTACAGATTTTATTAGGTAGGTACTGCAAAAATTTCGGCCTATAACCTGGCACTGAATGTTAAAAGGTGCAGTTTAAAATTATTCCTATGATAAATAGTTACTTGTCTTATGTTTAGTAAAATTATTTGATATTCTGGAAAATTTACATCCTCATTTATAAAAAACTATTTAAGCAAAATTTTGTTAATCATTGTTTTGTCTCTTTTTCTCAAATTCAAATTGATGTTAGTGTGACGTTGACAAAACAATATTTAACTAAATAATGCTTAAATAGTTTTTGTGAATAAGGGGGTTAATGTTTTATTTCTTAATTCACTCACTAGTTGGGGCATTGGTTTGAATTTTGTAGCAATAACTACAAACACAGGTAATGTTGTTCCATCACCATTCTCAGCATTCTTCTCCTCAGCTTCATGGCACCGCACTATTCTAAACATCCAAGACTTATCACAGAAGACGTCCAACAGCTTCTGGAGAATATGGCTTTGCAGCAATGATATACAGACAAACCTTCCACCTAGTTTTAATACTCTTTTGAGTTCAGAAAAGTATTTAACTATTCTAGCTCGAGTTTCTTCAGTGTTATCGGGCATAAGAGCATCTAACGTGCCTTTATCTAACACCACATTAAATTCTTCATCTAGGAATGAGGTTTTCGTGGCATCCATGTAGAGGAACTTCATGTTCGTCCTGTGAGCGTTGATCGAAGTCATCTGGTTGATGACGACCTCTGAGACGTCTATGTTGGTGATGTTATGATATCCGACGTCGTATAGATCCGCGCTCAAGCTTGAATTCCCACACCCAGTGATGAGTATTGCATCTTTCGGTTTCATATATTTGTGTAAATGCGTGCATAGCTCTAAATATTCACCATACCTTAACAATAAGTGAGAAATATTATAGCTTGTACATGAAACGAGAATAAATGAAAAATAAATCACCGGCCTCACATAACCTACCATTCGAATGCTTTATTGCCTCTCTTTTTGAAAAACTTATTCCAATAATCTTTGTCACTGAACTCTTTGTGACTTTTAGGTAAAAGATTCATTTTTTACTGTCAAAAACGTGAAGTTAATAATTTTTTTATAGTACCTAATATATTTATCTTCAACTTCAACTTTTCAACTTTTGTTTTTTTTTTTTTTTTTAATAGTTTGTTCTCTGAGGAACCGGCTAAGGTCATAGACCATGCTGCCATGTCATTAGTTTCTTAATTTCATTAGTATTATAATCCTAAAGATGATGATGAATGATAATGGAAATGATGATGATGAATGATAATGGAAATGAGAAGTGAGAAATGATATACCCCCAACCCCTCGAGTATCTCAGTAAAGATGTGGGGCTTTACTAAGTCCTCAAGCGGACTTCTTGAGAGAATTTGATTAGTAACGTTGCACTGTTTTGTTTCATTTGCCAACACTCATGCACACTCACGAACACTTAACGGTTAATAATCCACCATTATTTCACATTAATATTCGACTTAACACAAATTTTAGAAAATAAAACAAAACCGCAGACATGACTCTTCACTTTCCCGCCAAGAACTCAACTTTTGTTTAGAAATGTTTAATTTTTTTTTTCTCCTGTCAATATGTAGGAATGGTCGGAAAGGGATCATGACCATTCAGCCAAGCTTGAATGTTTATGTTCATCTCTCACTTAACACACTAAAGGGCCGTATAGGTTGGATCTCTTTGCATTCTCAGAATAAAGGAAAGAAAAAAAAGAAAATTAAATGGCGGAACATGAACGTATGTTTGTGCGTGCATGCATTGATTGTTGTGAATAATTGTGAATTTATTCCAGATTTTTCGAATGAATGGTTACATCCATCATGTTTTCTGCAAAAACGTAATAGTTTTTGCTTGAAAATGTTTCAAAGAACGATAATGTAGTGATTTTTTTCTTTTGCCATAACATCAAATCAATGTCTGTGACAGGAACACAACACAGTAACGCCAAGTAAAACATGGAAAAACAGAAAGAGGAGAAGTGGGAAGCTCTTGCCACTGTAAAATCTTTTGATTTAGGTAATGCTACTTTCTATTTTCTTAGTATACTTGAATGGTTTAGGTTTCAACGTACCAAATACTAGAGAAGACCTACATAAATAACCTTGAGTTTTATTGCCTATTTTTATTCAGTTCGGTATAAAGTAATAGTTACATACTGCTCTTTACATTCTTATTCTTCCCGCAGCTTGATTACACTTTAGTGAAAGTATTTTTATTAATCAGATATATCCTCATTTTTGATAGATTGCGATTGCGTGCGTCAAAACAAGAGATGATGAAATCATATGAGTAATATACAACAATCGTATTATCTTTAAGTTAATGATAGTATTTATTTAGTTAAAAGTGTGAATATGCAAAGTGATCATCTAAGAAAATTTATTTAAAAGGTTAAATCATAAGCTGTTAATAATTTGCCACACAAATGTGCAGAAGACTCTTTATCTTTGATTCATGGTGGTAAACCAAAAGATTTTTATCTGGAAACTTCATAATTGATATAAAAATAACCATTGTAAATGCATGTTCCCTAGTATTTAATCTTTGTTTGATATGTAAAGTTGATTTTCAACTTAAGTGTCTATAGTACCTTTTGTACTGGTTTTTATTGCAATAGACCTGGGTTTCCTGATTGTGACACGTTGGATAATTAATAAAACTTAAATTAAAACATCCTTTCTTTCTAAATTAGGCTAGACAAGCATTTGAATATGAACAAATAACCAGACTAAGACATTAGAAGGAGAAAACAGGATACAGACTAGACCAGTTGTCTCAACTGCCTGTCTGTTAAACAATAATAATAATAATAATAATAATAAATTTGTATATTGTGAAGTCAATGGCTTTAACACTGAAATTTCGTTGTTTTCCAGGTCTGGCACGCAACAGTCACCATGAATCCATATTACGACAAAGCATGCAACAAATTGAGATTATACATTCTGCTGCAACCACACCCATTAGCCTCCTCGTTCAATCACTCGTGAAACAACTGTGCTCGCTGCTAGAGAAAGATAACATCAGGGCCAATCAACTGTACAACACAATATGTGAAAAATTACATAGTATGAATCTTATTGATGATTCGTATGCTATGGGGGAGTTTGAGGCAATGAGAAGTCAATACCAGAGAGCTTTGTACCAATTAGTGACTGTTGCAAGTGGATCGGAAATACCTATCAACTTCCCAGCATCATGGCCTATCATTCAACCTTCTGGCCTTGAATGGTCTCGTTACCACAGAGAATTTGAGGAGCTGTACTTTATAGCTGGTGGAGGATTTGGAAGTGTTTTCAAAGCAAGACATAGATTGGATGGTGTAGAATATGCTGTCAAGAAAGTCTTTATAAAATCCAGTGATGTCAATTCAATCATGAGCCACTTGTCTGAAGTCAAAACAATTGCTAGTCTCAACCACCCTAACATTGTCAATTACAAGGCGGCATGGCTGGAACCAATGATAGAGTCAAAAATAGAAAAGAAGAGAAAGGGTAAATACCAAATGGACATGGACAGTGATGATCTATCAACCACAAATATAATTTCTTCAGCACAGCCTAATATTATAACATCATTCAAAACTCACAACTCCAAAGAACTTTTTAACAAAAACCATAGCCTATCTGACTTTATTATTTCATTTAAAAACTCAAACAGCCATGATGACATTGTGGACAATTCTGATGAGGACTTCATAGATTCATCAGACAGTGAAGAGGATACTAGCAGCCAACAAAAAGAGAATGCTCTTTGCAAGATGTTTGGAAGTAAAGATTTCAAAAATTGCTCTAGAGTTAACTTGAAGTGGGCAACACTCTACATTCAAATGACCTACTGTCAGCAAACGTTGAAGCAGTGGTTAGATGAACGTAACAGCCGCGTCATAGTAACTAGAAAAGGTTCAGAAGACTTGAGTTTCCATTCAGAAGCCAGTGAATCACCCATTCTTGACTCTCCACTGTCTGGAGAATTCAATTACCCTGTGACATTTACACATATTGACCTGTTAGTTGACATGTTTACTCAGCTAGTGAGTGGGTTGCGTTACATCCATTCTCGAGGGATTATACACCATGACATCAAACCTAGTAATGTGTTTGTGGTTCAAAGCGAAGGTGGTATCAGAGTGTTGTTGGGAGACTTTGGGCTGGCCTGCCCACTGCAACAGTCCCACAGTGGGTTAGCTCTAGGCACGCATTTGTATGCTGCCCCTGAACAATTAGATGGACAATGTAACCCGAAGGTAAATCACTAACTTTATTATTAAATCTTTAATTTAGACAAATAACGCCTTGGTCAAACTCAAAGTCAAGTCGAATTAAGAAAATTTTCATATAATTATTTAAATATTAATGCAAGTAGATCTGCATATTTCATTTCACAATTAAAATGAGCTTTATATGTAAAACTAACCTATATCATTTAATTTTCTTCGAGATTGGGTAAGTAAGAGGATAATTACTATATTTATTATTATTTTTTACTTCAATAACCTAACTACCTACCTAACCTACTTTTTGTTGGTATGCGGTGGCCAAGGATAGAGATGAGTAAATACACAGAGTGGAATCTTTTGCCCAGCAGTGGGATACAATATGGGCTACTTAAAAAAAAACCTTATATTCCATTCAGACATTTTAGAGATGATCTTTAATTTTATTATTTTACTTTTTTCAGAGTGATATGTACAGCCTTGGCATAATACTTTTGGAATTGGTGGAGCCGTTCAGCACGGACATGGAGCGGGTGAAGACCATCACAGACCTGCGCAAGGGTCAGATTCCAGCGCACCTCACCGCCAACTACCCCAAGATCGCTCACATTATAGGCAAGCTGGTACAACGGAGACCCAGCAAGAGACTCGACACAAACCAGCTCTTGGAAGAACTGAAGACCCTGTCAGAAAATAAAGATGAGACCATCAAATCTCTGAAGGAAGAATTAGCAGCTAAAGACGATGAAATTGCCAAGCTTAAGATGATGCTTGCTAACTTCAGTTATAAATCATGAAGTGTTCTTATTGCGTGTTTGAGTGTGTGTGTTGTTAATATAACTTTGTATTATAACTTAATTTCCTTATTTACAAGGTATTAATTAATTACTTAATTTTTTTAAGGCTGAGGATATCAGTCACATCTTGTTTGGGGATGAGTCATTCAAACAAATATAGACTTAAATATTTGTAATTTTATTTTCTCTTTTTATTTCCCCAATGGAAGTTTGAAAAGACTTTACAGTAATAGCTAAGGTTAAAAGTTCTGTTATCCCAGTTTGTGATTAGTGACATGAGCGTCGTCATACATTTCTTATCTCTACTCTTGACTCATTCATAGTATATTGAAGGTAATAAAACATTTTTCGCGCTAATTATATGTTTTACGACCTTGGAACGTCAAAATGATTTATACATTTACTATACTTACACTTGCTAAATATGACCAAAATGCAACAGCTGTTTAAGGAATCTTTGAAAGTAAAGTCAAAATTGATTAAGTTTTGTCTATCTAATGGGGCCCTCTTTATCTTGTTTACAAGTCTTAAGTAGCATACCAAATTGTAGATTCAGTGTACCTATTGGTTGTGAAGCGTTCCGTTAGATGCTTTATGTACCTTATATAAATGTATCTTTGAGTAACAAACTATAAGATTACGCGCAACGTCTTTGCAATTATAGGGTACAAATATTAGGTAGAAATAAATATTGGTGTTGTCGCCATCTTGGATTCTAAACATAATGTTACCACCAGGCAAAAACAGTCAATGAATAACAACGCAACAATAATTAAGTAATTAATTTTATTTACAGAAACACTAATTACATATATAAATTATTAACTTAATCGCAAAATTTTATTTACAGTCTTAATGTATTATGAATTGTCTGCTCCGTGCTTTAATGAAAGTGGATGAAGGCTTAAGCTTCATTGAAGCTAGATGTGAAGTGGCTAGTGTGGCTGCGGTCACAGGATGTTGTCGACCGCGTGGATGACGCCGTTGGTCGCCGGGATGTTGTGCGTCACCACTTGCGCGTTGTTCACTTTGATGCGACCTGCAAAAGCAGAAAAAAATTATGGTCTGTTTCGATGACGTCTCATCACTGCAACGCTCAAGGTTTTCCCTCGTGAACAATACATGTGCGAGATTAAGCCACAACCTCGTTGATCCTATGCACCTAATGTGTGCATTGGACGGATGTAGGGTTTTCGTGATTTTTAAAGCTCGTTTGGTTGTTACCAGAATCATTTGATTAGTAAAAATTCGTCTCAGGTATTCTGGCTACATGAGCTCTTACAAAAGTAGCTATGCCACTGGTTTGTAAGTCTTCGGTGGAAGATTTTGACTGAGGAGAACCGGTAAAAATCTCAAAGGGCATATCTGTTCTCTATCTTTTTCTATCACAAATCAATCGATAGCTTAACTTAGATAATCCCTACTGAAAAGGTGTTGAAATTTGAAGGTTAAGGTTCTTAAAACAGTATTACTGCAATTGTTGTTTTACTACTGGGAGTACTACTACCACTTCGCTGGCTCAGCGACTCGAAGTCGGTCACGCCGCTATACGCGTCTCATTTCACAACCGCAACAACACTTACGGTAAGCCACCAGGCCAACTACTGCGACAAGATAGTGAACATTTTAAAATAGCAAAGTCGCGGTTTAGTTTAAATCCCTGATCTCTCGCTTCTAGAAGTCCTTACCGGCGTTCTTCTGTAAGGTAAGCGGCTTAGTCTCCTCCATGGAGTTCCGGAGCTGGTAGTAGCGCATGCCGGCGCTGTAGAGCGTGCCGGGCAGCATGTGCCGCGCCACGAGCGCGCGCGCCGCCGCCTTGTCGGAGTAGCGCGACAGCTCGCTGGGCGCCAGGCGGCCGAACGCGGCGTCCGTCGGCGCGAATATAGTGTACGTCTTGCTCTCTGCGGAATGACGAGATGATAAGGAAGGCGTGAGGGGTGTCCGTCTCATGTGGTATGAAACTGCTCCCGTGGTCTAACCCCAAAGTGAGGCGAGGGTATCCCGGTGTTTTAGTAGGAATATCTCCATTATATCACGGGGATAGGTCCTCAGTCGCGGCGTGTATTCGAGTGGAACTTCATAGGGTAAAAAAAGTAAGTTGTAGGTGTACTTTTAAGCGCCTCATACTTTTTTACAGCAATAGCGTCTATTGGGGATTGTTGTGTTAATGTATTTTAATGTACATATAGTTTTTGACATGCTGAGATTAAAGGTACTCACAGAAATGCTCATTACTTGCACAAAGCATGCTATTATTGAGAAATTAGCATTGTTTGTGGAAACTGAATATTGAGAGTGCTTACAATCATCTTTTTAGGAAGAAATCTGTCGGCTAAGTCAGTAGTACATTGGCATACTCACATTGATGGACGGATACTAAAAAGAGGTTTAGTTTGTTTTAAACTAGATTTTTTTAACAAGGTACATTTGAGTTGTTAAAGTAAGAATAGTACGGTTACCTGCAAGAGTCTCCGCGAATCCACTGGCGTATATCGCTTTCAGGAAAGTGGTGAACCTCCTGTCTCTGTCGGCCTGGAGCGTCTGCACGATGTCGCCGACCGGCAGCGGGAACATCACCCGGTCTACGGCATGAGCTATACCCTGGAAACATTAACATTCAAATAATTCATTAAATCTGTTCAGTAGTTGCCGGGTGGTGCTTGAAGATGGATGACATAATGTTTATCTGGTAGAGTCTGGTGATTTTTTCACAGGATTGTAGGTGAATGTTTGACAAGTCACAATAAAGTATGTGACCAAACCAACCACCTGACAGTAATTACGACCTCAGGGTGCCAAGTGCGAGTTTCATTCGCCATTCGATCACGTTAACGAAAACGAGAATTTGTATGGCAACATTTTAACTCTTCTCGTATGTCGCCAGGAGGCGCTGCTTCAATGCCATACAAATTTTTGTTTTCGTAAACGTAATCGAATGAATACGGATAGTAAACAAAACTCACACTAGACACCCAGATCAAATATCCTGAGATTCTGTATGCTCCGTACCATTTATATTCGTAGTCACCGGTAACTGCATAAACAAACTAAATAATGCAATAAATATTACATTTGATAGTGGTTTTTGTTTGCATATTTATAAATTACCGGGGAAAATAAAAAATGCACCAAAAAATAAAATTTTAACATTGTTTATTGTACAGATAAAGTCTCGCAACCGTAACTGATAATCATATAATAATAATAATAATAATCATCATCATCATCAGCCATATGACGCCCACTGCTGGGCATAGGCCTCCCCCAAGGATCGCCACACCGATCGGTCCTGCGCTGCCCGCATCCAGCGGCTTCCCGCGACCTTGACCAGATCGTCGGTCCACCTTGTACCAACGGCCATCGGTTCTCCGCGCTATGTGTCCCGCCCACTGCCACTTCAGCTGAGCAATCCTCCGAGCGATGTCAGTTGTTTTAGTTCTCCTGCGGATTTCATCATTTCTGATTCTATCGCGCAGGGAAATACCGAGCATCGCTCTCTCCATTGCTCGCTGGGTGACCTTGAGCCTTCTTATGAGACCCATAGTAAAGGACCACGTCTCACTCCCGTATGTAATCACTGGCAACACACACTGGTCAAAGACTTTTGTCTTGAGACATTGAGGAATTTTGGATGCGAATACATCACGTAACTTCCCGAATGCAGCCCATCCGAGCTGGATTCGTCGAGAGATCTCTTTCTCGAAGTTGGACTTACCTAACTGGACCGTCTGTCCCAGGTAAACGTAATGGTCAACAACATCGAGTGTAACGTTCCCAACATTAACTGGAGCGGGTACAACATGGGCATTGGACATGATTTTCGTCTTGTCCATGTTCATCTTAAGACCCACTCTTTGAGAAGCATTACTGAGATCTTCGAGCATTGTGTTCAGGTCTTCCAAGGTCTCAGCTATGAGAACTACATCATCGGCAAACCGAAGGTTTGTAAGATACTCGCCATTAATGTTGATGCCGTATCCTTTCCAGTCTAGAAGCTTGAAGATATCCTCCAACGCAGCTGTGAACAGTTTCGGAGAAATAACGTCTCCCTGTCTCACACCTCGCTGTAGTTGGATAGGATTAGAGCTTTGGTTCTGTAATCGGACCGACATAGTGGCGTTTTGGTATAAGTACCTCAGCACTTCGATGTACCTGTAGTCTACTTGACACCTCTGGAGAGACTGCAGCACTGCCCAGGTCTCGATTGAATCGAAGGCTTTCTCATAGTCCACGAACGCCAAGCAAAGTGGCAAGTTATACTCTTCTGTCTTCTGTATAACTTGACGCAGCGTATGGATGTGGTCTATGGTACTGTAGCCTTTTCGGAACCCGGCTTGTTCGGGAGGTTGGAAGTCGTCGAACCTGCGCGCGAGACGATTCGTAATGACTCTCGAAAACAGCTTGTAGATATGGCTCAGAAGCGAGATGGGTCTATAGTTTTTCAGGAGCGTCTTATCACCCTTCTTGAAAAACAACATCACATCGCCTCTGCTCCATGCCTTTGGCGTTCTGCCCTCGAGGATAACGGAATTGAATAGCTTCTGGAGGACCTTAAGTATCGGTTTATCACCCGCTCTCAGAAGCTGTTGTGATTCCGTCATCACCCGCCGCCTTGTTGTTCTTAAGCTGCTTGAGAGCCATTCTAATCTCATACAGGCTGACGTCCGGGATATCTTCGGTATAGTGTCGGGTCAGCTTGGCTCTAGGATCTTTAGCCTTGCTTTCAACAGGTGTTTTTGTGGAGTAAAGCTGGCCATAAAAACTCTCGATCTCTCTCAGAATTTCAGGTGTTGATGAAATGATGTCACCTACCTCAGTTTTCAGCCTCGTCATTTGACTTTGCCCAATAGACAGATCTCTTGCGAACACTTTGGAGCCTTTATTGCGCTCAATCGCCGACTTAATACTTTCGGTATTAAATCGGCGAAGGTCACTCGTCAAGGACTTAGAGATCTGCCTATTTAGCCGACGATAGCGAAGGGCATCCGCTGAGCCATGTAGCCTCATTTCATGTCTCTGATCCATGAGTAGCAGTGTGTGGCTGGAGAGTTTCTTTAATTTAGGACGGCGGGTTTTAAAATACTTGGACCCTACCGTACGGACAGTATCCACCACCATGTTGTACACATCGTCCACGTCGATGCAATTTTCAAGAGTTTCGAAGCGGTTCTGGAGCTCAAGCTGAAAGCACTCGGGGTTTTGTATTTGAGCCGGTAGAGGTCGGAGCGTAGATTTTATCAGTCGAGATCTTTCGAGCTTGACGTTGATATTCAATGTGCCTCTGACCAATCGGTGATCGCTTCCTGTCTTAACAGCGTTGATCACGGAGACATCATTGAATATTTGCTTCTTCGTCGACATGATAAAATCTATCTCATTTTTGACTTTACCGTCCGGACTGATCCAGGTCCATTTGCGGCTTACGGGCTTCCTGAAGAAGGAGTTCATCATATAAAGATTCTCCCTCTCCATGAAGTTTGCCAGCATCTGGCCTCTTGCGTTCCGTTGCCCAGATCCAAATTGCCCCACTCTCAGCTCATCACCGCAACGTTTCCCTAACTTTGCATTAAAATCCCCCATCACAACCGTATAGTGAGTTCTGTGGCTATGCATGGCTTTTGAAATCTCCTCATACATAGCCTCCACTTCGTCATCGTCGTGTGTCGAGGTCGGAGCGTAAACCTGTATGACATTCAGTGAATATCGTTTGGATATTCTGAGTATCAGGTACGCTACCCTGCTTGACACACTTCCGATGGTTACCACGTTGTTGACAAGGGACTTATGGACGATGAATCCGACACCACCAAGGGACAGTTGGTCGCCCTCCCGGTGGTATAGTAAGTTACCAGATTGTAGGATAATCGAGTCCTCTCCCTCTCTTCAGACTTCAGATAAGCCAATGACATCCCAGTGTAACTTACTAATAGCCTCTTCCAGCTCTGTGAGCTTCGCGTCGGTCCTCAATGTGCGCGTGTTGTAGGTTGCCAGGTCGAGTCGTTTATGTTGGTAGCCGGATCTTACCCGGAGATTCTTAGCACCCCTTGCCCTGCCGTTACCGTAGCCGCTACCGTAGCTAGGAATGGCAGGGCCGCCGGGGACTGGGGGCCTATTTGTGGGTTTGTTGTTCATGTTGGGGGGGGGTTTGCCATAATCGCCTCGCTTGGCAGGCGGGTTGGCGATCGCAGTATGGCCTACTGTTTGAGGGAGGCGCTGCTGCCCGTCTCCTGAAGGCGGTTTTCCCTTTGTCGCCTTCTACGACTCCCACGGGAAGATAGGGGGTAATGCTATTCTAAGCCGGCATCACACGGCAAACTGATAATAACTGATAATAACTGATAATAATAATAATAAAAATTGCAGTGCCATACCTGCGGAATGTGAATGTCCTTCTTGTCGTCCAGAACTCGCGCGCCGTTGATGGTGGTAACCCGGACCTCGTTCCATTCCACATCGTGCATGTCGTACTGGTTCACCCTGAGCTGGGTGCCGGCGAGAGAGACGCCCGTCATTTCGTCTTGCAGAGATGCGATGTCAAACGCACCAGGTATCACGTGGTGGAGGAGGAGCTGAAAGGGCACAAAAATCATAAAAACTCTGGAGAAACTTTAAGGAGAAAAATGTATGAGGTAGGTATTAGAACTTACTCCACTCAGCAATCTGGGGTTGTCACGGAACTTCTCTTCAGCCCTATCGGGGCCACCGAGCTGAACCAGCAGTGTCCTAAACGCCTTGTCAGTCGGCGCGAAGATCGTGTACGGCCCAGTCTCATTTAGAATAGTATCCAATCCAGATTGACGCAGGTATTTAGCTGTAGCGAACAAACCATTTTCTTTCAAAATTTCTACAAGTCCTGGATTTGATTGTCTTCCGAAAGAGTTTCCGATATCAATGCTCGGTGGAGCCGTGCTCGATCCTATGACAACTAAGTCTTGAGGAGTTGAGCGGTAGGAAGAAGGCGTAGAGTTCAGGATCGATGAGAATGTAGAACTTGGAAATGATGATCTAGTCGGACTAAGACTGTTCCTATTTATTACGTAGTCGTGGCTCGGGGAGCTTGTATATCTTTCAGTTGTTGTAATGCTTCGCGTTGTTGGGGAGAACGTGGCGGTTTGAGGTGAAGAGTCGATTGTCGACAATATAGAACTATGGTATGTGTTCGGTGCTAGAGTAGTATGAGGAATAGGGTTTGAATGACCGATGGCTCCGTTACTAGAAGCGGTGACGAAAGTGGAATAACTTGAAGGGTGATGTGAAGGCTCAGCTACGTAATCTATGTTATCTGTTGTTGGATTCGATGTGGTGGAGCTAAATACGGAATTTGATATCTTTGTCGGACCAGGTAATTTTATTTCACCTTTCTTTATTTTATTTAAAATATTCTCAACTTCGGGGCCTTCTTCTGTTTGCTGACCGTTTGCTTTCACACCCTTTACTTTGAAAGATCCATCGTCTTGTTCTTCCAAAAACACAAATGTGACTTTCTTTTTATTTTGAATCGTGCTCTTGGAAACCTCTTCGAGTTTGCCGTTGTCAGATTGTTTAATGAGTTCAAAATTGACTCCTGGTGGCAGCACGCCTTTAGTCAAATCATCAAATGAAAGACGACTTTCCTTTTGTGGTTCTGGCGAAGCCGTCGCCAGTTGTGACAGACTCGAACCCTCAGCAACAATAGCGCCTTTTGGAATTAAATTGGGGTTGGTAGTTCTTATGACTTCGAATTTCTGGCCATTCAGAGAAATCTCACGGGATGTGAAGTTCTTTTCATTGAAGTCTTCTGGGTTTTCAGCTAATGCTACTTTAAGCTGCTTCAAAATATCTGGCTTTTGTAGTAGAGCCACGCTTTTGGCTCTTAGATTGTCATCAAAACCTTTGGTTTCACTTTCTTGAAGGAGACTTTTGATTTCATTGTAGAGTTTTTGTTTGTTTCTGTCTTGAGGTGGTGTCCTGGGTTTAGGTTTTGGCCTTGGCTTGTAGCGCGGTGCTGGTGTTGTGGTGGTTGTAGTCGATGTGGTGGTAGTTGTGGTGGTCGTAGTAGGGTGCTGCTTCTCATACAATTCAACGGCTTTCCTGAATAAATCCGTCTCATGTGGTAAGATCGGTCTGCGACGATCTTGGTTCCTATTGTAGACGTCTTCATAAGATTCCGTGGTTGAAAAAGTTGGTATAGTTTTTGTTGCTTGTTTACTCAGGAACTCTTCGTGCAGTTTTTCAACATTTTCCTTTTGTTTTTGCTGTTGCTTCTGAACGAATTCCTGATGTTTCTGTATGATTCTTTGACGTTCGTGAAGCTCTTTAAGTTTTTCTAAATTCTCTTTCGACTGTTGTTCGAAAAACTCTTGTATGTTGGACGACTGACTTTTAGAAAACAAGGGAGCTTGACCCAGATTGGATTGGAATGGTATTTGTGCATTATTCAAGTTATGATTTTGCGGGGCTAGATTTGGAGCTGGTTGTATGGTTATTGGATTAGGGTGGCTAAAGATTTGTTGGTTCTGCGTCGTGGGAACTGTTGGAAGGAAGGCTGGCTGAGTTGGCCTCTGGTTGCCAATGTTCACTGTGTGTGCTTGGAGGTTTGGATTTTGACCGAAAGGAGGACCATTTTGTTGAATGGGATTGTTCTGGAATGTAGGTAATGTTGGCACTTGTTGTGGCAACAGGTTCTGGTTTTGGATTGGCCTTATGTTTTGTTGTTGTTGTTGGAAGTTTTGCAGGATAGGCTGATTTATGTTCGGTGCTTGGGTAAATTGGAAGCCATTGTTGTTCTGTAGTGGAAGGTTGTTTTGTAATCCTACGTTATTGGGGATGCTTTGGCTAGGAATGATGTTGTTGAAGTTTGGTGCGGAGGGTTGAGGCACGAATTGCTGTTGTTGAGGCTGTTGGAAGATGGGCTGTTGGAACTGGAGCGGGATAGGCGAAGGGCTGCTGAGGAGGCTGCCTTGCTGGAAGTTCTGCAGCGGAGAGTTCAGCCCGAATCTTGTCTGGTGCTCATTAAAGCCTGGATGACCTAACTGCACTTGTCTTCTTCTGTCGAAGTCATTTTCTATCTGAAAAGAAGAAATAATGTTTTGTTAATAAAGCTTTCACAAGGTTCCAACTATCTATCTGAAACTAGCTAGCTTTTTAACAATAAAATTTGAATAAAACCAATTACAGCACGTGAAAATGGTATGTAATCCCCCACTTAATTGCAATGAACACATTGATAAGATAAGATTAAACGACACAATGACCGTGAATCTGTGTTAAAACCACCAGAGCAACGGATCTGTGTGCGCAGGCGCAGCGCAAGAATGCGCTTTCTTGCTATTGATGCGTCACGGACGCCGCGATGGACGACGTGCCGCAAGGCGAGTGCAGTTTCCACATGGATGGAAATAATCTTGCTGTCTTTATGATAATCAGTAAATTATAGCTGCAACGCGTGGGACAGCGATTAAACTTTCATTGTTGTTTATTTTGCCACCATTAGGTTTCTTTGCAATTGCTTATATTTATAGTATAAGTACCTAAAATAACATAGAACAAAATAATTATGCATAATCCTAGCACGTACTGTAGAGCTTTTAAAAATATTATACGACAAGAATTATGATGTATTTTGTAGGTTTTTTATTTACAACGATTTAAGATTCAATATCAATGTTTGGGTTTGGGCAAAAAAAATATGTTGACTTTTGAATTAGGTGATACTTAATTCAAAAGTCAACATATTTTTTTCAAAATAACTGACAAAACTGAGATCTTTTAAACATACATTAAGATATTGTATTCGTAGCATTCAGTGAACAATATTTACTCGCTCATTATATTACATCAGAACACATCAGACTCCTACGCAAGGCCGTGTGAATAAGCCACCGCATCACTTTCTCCGGCGAGCACTAAACTGACAAGTTCTAGACCGTTCAAACGAAGGTACACGACGCCCGCACATCAGACTACCACAACCTGGCAAATTGGTTAAAAGTGTCAAAACATATAATTTGACAGTTTTGGATATAATGTTTTTGTTTTGTTTATATCATTTTAACGCAAATTTTGTTGCGAAACAAATTACAAAACATTGAATGGGCGCCTTTGGCTTTCAAAGTAAAAAGAAAATAGTGTTAAATAATTTCGTCGGGCTGGTTAGAACCACGATAGCTCAATTGGGAGAGCACCTGACCCGGTGTGTCAGAAGGGTGCAGGTTCAAATCCTGCTCGTGGAATTTTTTTCAACATTTGTGTTTTTGTAGTTTTAGATAGGTTGATGTGCCGGCGTCTGTACAAACCATTTGGACGACCGACGCATAGCCATTAACATGCGCGCGCGCACTCTTTATTATTGTATTCATTTTCACCGACTCGCGAGGCGATATGTATCGAACGAAGATATGTGAAAAGTAATTAATGACAATTAATAAGTAAGGAAAGATTAATTACTATATATCATTCAACACTCGCTTGGTAGCATGACATGTTTTTTTACTATGTTTTTCAGACTTCTTCTTGTGTTCGAGTGCTTAGAAGCGTTCTTTCGGTTCGGGAGCCAAATGAGGAGATGCTGTGGATGAATGTGAGAAATTGTGATTCAACCACATTGCTACTTTAGATTAAACTGATGTAAAACCACAACTTTTGTTTATAGACGAGAAAAGGTAAGTATTATTTGTACCCGGGGAGACGCAGATTGGTATGTGAAGAGTCCCCGCCCAGACAACTTTAACGGGAGACTCTAAGGAGGGGAGAGGGGCAACGGGAAGGAAAGCCATACCCTACCCACCTTGTGAGTCCACTGAGCTTTCTGGTGGGGTAACAAGACAGTACCTAATCGTGATGGGTTAACAGCACAAACTTTACAAAAAACACAAATATTGAAAAAATTTCCACGAGCAGGATTTGAACATTTGTGAAAATGTTGTGTGTGAAAATTTTTTCAACATTTGTTTTTTTGTAATTTGTTCGCAACAAAATTTGCGTTAAAAATTATTTTGAACATTTAGCACAAACTTTTTTTTCTTTACTTTCAAATTTATCTGGTGTCAGACTTTTTCAAACCGCCAATTCTGAATCTGAAATGACTTGTTATAAAAAGAAGGCTAGGTTATAAAGACCTGACTAAATCGTTATAATGGGTAATTTGCCTAGGTTTTTTGTCGTCTTGCTCGGTGTTAACAGAAAGTAAGTATATTGCGTAGGCGTAGGTAATAACAGACTGATGAAAACGATGAAAGAAATTAAGATTTCGGAAGTTTGGAATGTAGGAACTTGATGAATGTTTATCATTTAAAAAGTGGTTTGTATTTATCACACACTTAATTAATCTAGTTATTTATGTAACTTGACATGCATTTATTAATTCAAATTCAGTTATGTAACCTAATGATCTAGAGTCTTCTAGCGTTCAGAGAAAGGACATCAAACGTCTCATCGCGAGCTGTCGATTCGAAAGTCAACTTTCAACATTTTGTGGAAACGACCGAACATTGTGATTCCGTATGCGTCTACGCAGCCGCGAACCTTTCAACCGTGAGAATAAAATCTATTTTATGACGTGAAAACCGAAAGCTCTGGTAATCTACGATTGGATACGACTGGCATGTGAAAATTCCTATCGACAAGTTGGGTGTGCTAGCAAACACTCTTTCATTGAAAATCTTTGTAGGTAGGTACCATGTTTAAATTGAGTAGAAAATTCTTTATCTTTATAACTTTCCAGACAATAAAAAATATGGTTTGCATGTTACTAATTTTGTTTTTTTATTTTATTTGCCACTTTCTTTACCAGCTCCTAATATATATGTCCCCATCTGCAGGGGCACGAGCCTTCCTATGGATGGATAGGGAGAACGGACCATAAACCACCATGCCCAGTGCGGATGGGTGGTTGTTAATGACTGCTGATGCAGCCGGGACCAACAGCTTTACGTGCCTTCCGAAGGAGGAGGAGCTCGAGATGATAAATTTTTGGTCACCCATCCGATGATCGGCCTTTACGAAAGTAACTTACCCTCAGCACTCGCAGATCGAGCTCGTTAACCACAGCGCCATCGACCTCCCAGCCAGCACATTCACCACTTTAATTTAATTATTTTATTTTATTTTGCTTTAATGTGCCTAGGCGCAGAACAAGCACCTCCTTGTTCAGTGTCCCATTTTACTCCACTAATTATGTTGAAAATTCAACACTTACTTTCTAGTAACGTTTGCACAATTCTTTGTGCAAACATACAATAGCAAATTCTCACATGTTGATCCAATTAGTAATTTTAAAAAAAACGTTTAATACACATATAAAAAAATGAGTTTTTAGAAAACTAGCCCTAAACAATACCCAACCCTATGTTACTTGAGCAGTACACAATGTTTATACAATGTAATGTAACACATATTATACATACATTTTCTATTTCGGGACTACTTCTCCGCATAAACTTTAACAATACTAAGCTGGTTGAAAATTAGAAGAAGTAATTGGTCATTGGTGACGAAGTTTTTAATTAAAGGAATCGGAAGAAGTTATTGATTATGGAATTGGAGATGAAGTTTTTGGTGATGAAGATGATGTGGTTTTTAATGTTGATATTAGTGGTGAAGTTAATAATGAAGCAGTTTTGTGATGGAGATTTTATAGTAATGAAGCCGTTTGCGTCATATGGCTGACGATGATGATGATGATACCAAATCTCAAACTCAGTGCCTGCAATGTGCTTAAAAAGGGGATACGAAGCTTTCTCTTCACGCACACAATAATATAGGTACATATCAATAAGAATTATGGTGGCGGGGAGATCGATGGCGCAGTGATTAACGCGCCCGGTCTGCGAGAGCTGAGGTTAAGCAACTTTCGCAAAGGCCGGTCATCGAATGGGTGACCAAAAATGTATAATTTCGAGCTCCTCCGTGCTTCGGAAGGCACGTAAAGCCGTTGGTCCCGGCTGGGCCCACGTGGTGGTTTATTGCGCGTTCTCCCTATCCATCCATAGGGAAGGCTCGTGCCCCAGCAGTGGGAACATTAAAATGAACTGATGATGATGATGATGGGATAAGAATTGTTTGTAAACAATTTTTATTTTTACAATAATAAAAAATATAGCGAGCTCGAGTGGCAGTTAAACTTTATTGACCGTCACGTTATTATCGTCATTTCCATTACATTATACTATTATGTTTATTTCATAATTTCATTTCATTCATAATATTAGCATTTTTACACTATTTGTACACCAAATAGGCACAGTTACATATTCAATAGCTTATACTCCCTTCTTCACCCCGTTCGCCTTGCCTACATCTCCACCGTCATCGTAACCGCCTCTGTGGTCTAGTGATTAAGATTACCGTCCTCAGACCCAGAGGTCCCGGGTTCGATTCCCAGCAGAGGGTACATGTTTGTGTACTCGGTTATGTTGGTGGTAGGGCTTGTTTGTCCGCCTGGCTAGCTACCACCATCTTATCTAAATATGTCGATATAACATCAATGTTTATAGCGTTGTTATGTTCCGGCAGCTAGATATTCTTATATATAACCATCCTCAGTAGATGAGGGTTCCGGGTGAAGTACGCTTCCATCTTTGGCCTTATCACTTAATATCACGTGAGATAATAAAGGTCACTTACCCGTTAGCAATAAATAAAATTATAAAAAAACCTGAACCCCTGCCTCGATTGTACAAGAGTGGGGCCCGCAAAACCAGAGGAATCGCAGACCCGTTGCCGGCCTTTTACGAAGGAATAGGCTCGTTTCTTGAAGATCCCAAGGACGTAACGGTCCGGAAATACCGCCGCCGAGAGCTGGTTCCACAACACAACTATATGGTCAATAAGTTTCTGATCTTTCGACTTTCAAAATCGAATGTCCTTTTAATACTAGTATGAAAGTTGAAAGTTCTATTACGGACGTAGCGAGCAGCGGACTGAAAATCAGATCAGCGATAATGTCTGCCATGTCAGTAGAGCGATGTAAGAGTCGCTTTATTTCTGGCCTAACCGACCGTGGAGAGAGATGCGATAACGACTCTTTAGTGTTGTCACACAATAACTAATAGTACGTGTTGTGCGGAGAGTCAGTTGTTTTTACAATAGATCGTAATGTCAGCACTTCAAATATCATAATCACAAACACAGTAAGTTGTACTTAATGCGTTCATAAATTGTGCGGCAGTGGGTGGCTGTTACGGATCACACTGTTACGTACTTCCGTCCCTTTTCTACGAAATCACTCTCACAAATTGTATATATAGAAGGCGAGCGGAAAGATGTTACACATCAAAAACTTGTGACTTATTATTTATTTTAAAAGCAAATACCTGCTGCACCAAAGGATTTCGCGACCTTGCGGTATTGACCGAACTTCACGCACCGGCGGCGCGGTGGAAGCAAACAAAACAATAAATAAACATCTATCACAATCGTATTTTCATACCAATTATCTAGTATTTAATTAAAATTTTGTCACAGCATTGCAGTAGACGCTTAACTTGCATGACGATGACCTAAACGCACCAACGGCTGCGCCAATGAAACTCTTGCGCTCTATGCCACAGCGTTTGTTCTGTATTCTGAGGCCACAGCTTAGCTAAAATTAATTAATACGAGTAGCCGACCCTGGCGGACTTCGTACCGCTTTGACAGTTTCTATGTCAACAAAACAAACAAATCGTTAAAATAGTTTACGCGTGAAAACGTGTCAAACAAACAAACAAACAAATTCACTTTTCTTAAGTATCCCATGACTTTGATTTTACTCTCGAGAATATGTGTACAAAATTTCTTGATAAATAAATAAATAAATAAATAAATCATTTATTTGCTTTTTAACATGGTATGTAAGATGTTACAAAATATATAGGTAAACCACATGTTAAGCTAATCTAAAATATAGCATGCAAAACATTAGTGAGGAACTTAGACTATGAGCTCTACATAAGTACTTCCGAAGATCCCAATATTTGTTTACAATAAAATAATTTATGATTTTTTATTAAAAAATTCTTGAATATTATAAAAATTATTGTCGTTTAACCAATTATATAAATTTCTTTTGAATGCAATGTCATTGTCTGTCTTCATATTATTAGGTATTTTATTAAAAATTCTTACGCACATCGTCAAGCAACTATTACTAAATTTTGCAGACCTCGGCGTGTCTTTTAGTACAAGTCTGTGTTGGTTTCTTTTTAATCTAGAGTTAGTTTCACTCGCTGTTTTAAACAATTCTTTATGTTTTTTAACGAAATTACATATTTCATAGATGTACAGCGATGGTAGCGGTAATAAACCAAGATCCTTAAATAATGGTCTACATGACTCGTCAGAGGAGATTCCGCATATAGTTCTGACACACTTCTTTTGAGCTATAAATACCCTATTGTTGTCCGTACTGTTACCCCACATTATGATTCCGTAACGTAATATTGACGCTATATATGCGTGGTAACATGTAATTGCTGTTTTTTTATTAGTTACGTTTTTCACTTGGTTCAGAGCATAAACAAATTTATTTACCCTACTACATAAGCTGTCTACATGTTTTTTCCAATTAAGATCTTGGTCAATAATTATACCAAGAAATTTAGTATGTGTAACTTCTTTAACTTTAGTTACATCTAAATTGAAATTATACTTAGTATGTTTCGATTTATTAAATTGGATATAGTTTGATTTTTTAAGATTAATTTTAAGATTATTACATTCTAGCCATTTCATTATATTATCAATTGTATTATTAATGTCAACTTCATGATTATTTATTGCATTATTATTTTTTTTATCAGATGTCACGATTACAGAAATATCGTCTGCGAACAAAATACATTTATGATTAATTATTTGAGGAATGTCGTTTATGTACAAAATAAATAATATTGGTCCTAGAACGCTTCCTTGAGGGACACCGTATCTGTTCTCTCTATATTTGGAAGAGTAGGACGTAAGTTCATTTTTTTCTATATTATTAATAACAACGCATTGTTTTCGATCAAATAAATAAGACGATATCCATTTTTGAGCAAGTCCTCTAATGCCAACATTTTCTAATTTTTTAATCAAAAGGTCGTGGGAAACAAAGTCAAAGGCCTTTGATAGGTCAAAAAAAAGCCCTGTCGTATACTTATTATTATTAAGACCTGTTAAAATTGTACTTAGTAGGGTAAACATTGCTAAAGTAGTAGACTTCCTTTTTTGAAAGCCGAATTGTGCCTTTGTTATTATGTTGTATTTGTTACAGAATTCTATAATTCGCTTATACATGCATTTTTCAAATACTTTTGATAGAATAGGTACAATAGTAATAGGACGATAGTTGTCGACTTCATCTTTTTCATCTTTTTTGTGCAGTGGCTTAACGACAGAAAATTTCAATAGTTCCGGAAAGGTACCTTCACTAAATGATAAATTAATGAGATACGTGAGAACTGTGGTCAACTCATTAATACTCGCCTTGATAATCCTAGTACCTATTCCATCATAGCCCTCAGAGTTCGTATTATTTAAACCTACAACTTCCCTCTTGACCTCATCTTCCGTCATGGGCTTCAGAAAAATAGAGTTAACCATCATTGAGTCCATGGTCTGATTATTAAAATATCTCATGCTATTGTTTGGCGCGGTATTTGTTAATTCAATAAAATAATTATTAAAAGCAGTCGCTATATCCGTTGGATTAGTTAAGCATTCATTTTTTATCTTTATTTCCGTTATGTTAGTGTCTAGTTTATTATTGCCAATTTCTTTGTTAATAACAGACCACGTAGCTCTACATTTATTTTGACTTCTGTTTATAAATTTTATGCTAGAATTCTTTTTCGATCTTTGGATACACTTTTTTAATATTTTAGAATAATGTATGTATCTATTTTTATGTATAACTGTTTTTTGTTTATAATATCGGTATCGTAAAGATCGCTTAGTTTTGCAACTGTTTTTTAGACCTCTACTAATCCAGCGCACGCTACTTTGGTTTGTATTATATATCTTTATTTTTATTTTCGGAAAACATAGATTATAAAACATACATAAGAGTTCATGAAAGCTACTAAATGCTTTGTTTAAATGATTTGATAAATGATGATCGGTTGAATTAGTTTTCGCGCGAAAACGTATCAAACGACAAAGAAACAAACAAACTTTCGCATACTTAGATCCTCAACAAAGTCTGCTTCTTCCTTACTTAATTATGGTTCTGAAAGTTCATAATCGTTTCTCAGCGGTTTAATTTGGATGTAATTGGGTTCTGGATCAACACCAAATTCAGTTTTAAAAGATTTTGACCAACATTACAGTCACTGCTTAATTTTGTCAACATCAGTTGTAACGATAATGTAAAATGAAATACTATTAATTGTTCCGAGGGTATACACGACGTCAAATACATTTGTCATGTCATTTATTAAATGCTCATTAATGTCACTGTGTAGCGTACATAAGCATGTCGGCATGAAACATTGTGTTCATTGAATGCACTAATGGTCTATATCCATTACCGACCACGCCACTTTGCGTCGTCGTTAGTGCACTGTCGCATTATTTTGTAGCTGTTACATTTTAACGATATAATTTATTAGCTCATTTCTTTGCGTTACCGGTTTCGGTATTCGGTGAACAACCGAAGAAGTAAGCTAGATGTTCTATGTAGTTGCGTTGCGCAAGTTTTGTTTTTTTTTTAAATAAAAAGTTTTTTTAGTGAAGATAGTATAAATATGGTTTGAAAATAAAGAAGGACAAATGTAAATTTTTTGCCGACTCTGTGACCTATCTAGGGTTTATCATCGGTAATAAGGACGTATAGGTACACGCGTACCTACCTACTGTTGTTTCCATAGCTAAATATACCTTTCACACTAAAAATACAATATTCAGGTTAGTTTGTGTCAGAAACACTTCTCCCGTACGAAAGCTACTGATTCTACGTAGTTACTGGTTAGTTAGTGTGATGTTAGTTATGTATAGAAAAATATATAACTAACAGCACTTGATAAAAGGATGACTTGCTTCACGTAGGACTTGAACCCACGACGTTTTGCAAACCGGACGACATCGACAGCTCTTCCAACTGAGCTGTCGAGACATTGATACCGTGTCAAATTTTTTAAGTGCTATATAGTTTAATAGTGGAATTATCTCACGCACATTTTCTTAAACGTTGTGAGACAACTACAAAGTAAGCGTAAAATTAAAACGTGCGAATAAACACATTTATATGACTTTCGCTCGTGCAGCTGTATTACCGTAGTAATCAAATATTCGATTGCATAATGGCAATGCGTGGTGTGAACTCCGTTTGACCTCTGTTAAAGTTCCGCATAAAGGCTCTCACACACGATACGCAGCGCAGCTTAAACGCGCGCCCGCGTTTCAGTAGGTACCAAGACCGATATGGTCACTAAGTATCACCTGTTGTATTGAGAATTGAAAGGGCTTTTTGGTCAGTGTGTGTTTATCTATCAGCTTTCAGTTTTGATTTTGTATTATACCTACAGATTTTAGTATCAGCGCCTTTCCTTCCCGATTAGTAACATGCGATATGAATCAACTACAAAGCTCGACAACAACGCGCATAGTTGTTAGCATACCAACTCTATTCATTGTTTTTTGTTTATTAGATTATTTTGCTGTAAGAACACAAATAAATAAATAATTATTGACTTCGTTGCACTCGTTTGGACGAGGTTGTAGTAACGCGGGCCCGTTTTGAAACCGCCCGCCGCCCGCCGCCTGCCTGCTATGTGCTGTGTGCCACACTACTTCTGACCTGCCTGTAGTATGAGGAAGCCTTAAAAGTATGCGCCTAAAGAATGCGCATCCAATTGGCAATGATTTTTCTGGTGGCCGGCCTTGTATTTTGTCATTATTACCGTGCATTGTTTTGTCATCAAGCATTGTTTACTAAATTTCCATATTTTTGGATATTTCATTTCCTTATGACCGTACGTAAAGTACCTACATGAAATTTTGATGAAGTACAAATATACATATTTGAGTGACGATGACGTTGGTAATAATAAAAGGTTAACCTTACCTACCATAAGTATGACCACAAGAAAATGCAAGAAATCTTATAAGTAGGTATTTTGAGATTCAGGTGATCGAAACCGCACTTCCGGTGACAATTCCACTTAAATTTTGCTATACAAATTCAATTTTTGTCAACTTTATCGATTTATCGAATGATGAATAAATCTCGCACCGGGCACCCTGATGAAAGCTCGTTTGCTGAGGCGTGCGTTTCCGAGACGCAACTTCAGTGAAAGTGAGAAGCACGTGTGACTACCCGGACAGTCTCCACAGCCTTCCATGCCATATGATGCTATGTGATGCAATAAATTGACTATGCCTATGCTATGTATATTAAACAATGGTTCTTATTTTGCCTAATAAGTTATATTTAATATTGTTTTCAAATTACAATTATAATTCTAAACAAACTTAAATACAGAACTTGACTTGAAAAAAAAAACAGGGAAAAAATAATTAGAAAATTAAAAACTAAAGACCTATAAATAAAAGATGTCCTCCAACTGTGGGCTCATGGGAACGGTCCCAAGAATGCTGGCAACACTGCCCCTTTGGATTGCCAAACTAATACGCTGGCAAAGGTAAGTATATTGTATCACATACATTTCTTAAAGTTTACGCGAACACTACACATTTAAATAATACTTACAACTTATAAACAACATAATAAACGCGAGAAGACCCAAAAAAGATGTTTTATTTCAAAGTTACATTGTCATAAGTTTTACTATCACTAAATAACTGCTTAATTAGCTCTTACCAATGAAACGGTAATAATATACACGTTATGTGAAAAGCTCATTTCATTCCCCCATGTAGCTTTGAAAAGCTTGACAGGAAAAGGGGAGGCTTGCCCACTAAACACCTAGTATTATCCCTTCTCTGCCTCGGGGATGGCTCTGGATGAGGTCCAGCAAGCACCAAGTTCAACCACAATGTCAAAAGACAAGACATTTTCCTAACACCGATCAAATGTAGAGAAACAAAATATATTTCGACTTTGATTTGATTGATAGAATGTAGACGAAACGTTATTTTTATATTTTATATTTTTATTTGATGAAAAAAAGAGAATCATAGTCAATCGTAACTTGAAACTTGAACGACGCTCTTCGCAGATTAATTTACCTAACTTGACTGAAATCAAACCGCACTTGTCGCAAGCGAATCCGACCCAATTATTAGTTTGCGTAATGAGGAACAGCGCCTGCCACCGCACCACACTGATGCAACACTCGCATAGGCTCATCTTACCGACGTTGCTTAACTCTCGATTATATAGGATAAATAATATTATATACTCTGGTAAGTAAAATACAGGTTATTGAAAATATCAATTCGATACTTTCAATTGCAATGAAAATTGAGTTATACTTTCAACCGTCGAGGAGTTCCCTCGTGTGGAGACCATCCTGGCTGCAGCATCAGGTCATATCACTCAAATAAAAGTATTGTCACCCAAACTGAACGAGTGTACCAAATTTCAACTACGCACGTCTAGCGGAAGTAAGTAGTCAACAAGTGAAGTTGAATAAAAGCTTGTAAAAAGATGCTTTGAAGCAGGTGGTGTTGCCAAAGACTAAAATTAGCTACCGACTAGTATTTTTAATGTTTAAAGGAAAAAAAAATAACAAGCCTTACAGTAGTCGCATATGATGTGTAACATTTGACATCTCACCTTTTGAAATCAATATTACAATAGAAAATAGAATATTGAATTAACAATGACGTATTTTTTTTTTATTTCCTTTTTTTTCTTCCTTTTTTTCCTTCTTTTTTTTATTATTACACTAGCAAACTCGCAAACGAACTACTGACTGAGATTTATATATATTTCATGCACTGGCTTACTTCAAAAATAAGGAGACTGCTGAAGGTAAGCTTTATACAAATGCATATCACACTATATAAATAAGATAATATATATATATATATTGTATATATAGAAGGCGAGCGGATCACACTGTTACGCTACTTCCGTCACATTTCTATGAAATCACTCCCACAAATTGTATATACCATATGTTGATTTGCACCTGCGCCATATTCATAGCAGCGGTCATATTGCTTATACTTATTACAAATAAATTATGAAAAAAATGAAAAATAAAACATATATTAAAAATCTGTAAATAAGCAACAAAAGTAGGTACGTATGCTTAAGCGTAATCTTAGGCCACTTTACGTAAGGTTGTCGACTTAAAACTAAAAATACTTTTAACACCGAGCAAGTAATAAGGAACCGATGAATTAATAAAATTGTTGTTAATCAGAATAGCGACCGTCGTCGTCTAACGAGAATTAGCGGTCCGGACCACAGTAGACACCTTACGTAAAGTGGCCTAAGCTTACGCTTACGCATACGCACCTACCCCCGTTGCCCATTTACAGATTTTTAAAATATGTTTTTTTTAAATATATTTTTTTATAATTTATTTGTAATAAGTATAAGCAATATGACCGCTGCTGCTATGAATATGGGCTGGCGCAGGTGCAAATCAACATATTGTATAAAAGGCGAGCGGAACGATGTAACACATCAAAAATGTCGACTACTGAGTCTTGTCGGACACCGGTGCCACTACCCTAGGTGTAAACTAGTAATGTACTAATTACTCTGATGTAATTTAAAAGGTATGTGTCTGTTATCATTACCTGTCTACACAAACAACAAAATGTTTAAGAATGTTATTGAACTATATTTACTAACTACTTAGGCCGATACTGAATCAATTGAAAAACACAACATCCTACCGGAACTGACCTGTCAATAGCATGCCTCGTTTAGGCGAGTCATTATCATATTTTGGCACAATAATTTCTTGAATATAACCGTCCATATCCGCTATTTAAAATTTCACAATGCACCAACTAACTATATTGTAAAAATCTGTCTACGGATGTTGAACGACGGATGTAGGATGCTAAAGGCTCAACTATTATAGTCACGGATTGCCTCAGTTCCTAACGTTTTCACAATTTGTAAGAAGCGCAGAAAACGGATTGTGCCTAACAGAAATTTTGCAAAGGAGAAAGTGCGCATGCGTTTGCCAATATGTTAGTCTATTTGCTAATACGTACATGTACCATTCAACACGTTGGCTGCATTAAATCTAGATACAATAGGTATTGCTGTGGATCCACGTACCGGCATCCAAAAGATTTAAACGAATATTTCTAAACGTAGAAGATATAATATCTAGAATATCTTTAGAGTAATAATTAACGGGATTCTACTAACCACGTTTTTACTCAATATAATACAATAAAACATGGTAAGAATTCCTACAATAATGAATGACTCTAATCTAGAGAATAAGTATTTAGAATAAAAACAATCTGCTTAGTTCGTTGATCACACTATTTTACCTTGTTATCTATACTAATATTATAAAGAGGAAAGCTTTGTATTTTTGTATGTATGTATGTTTGCAACGAATAAACTCGAAAACTACTGGACCGATTTAAAAAAATCTTTCACCATTAGAATGCTACATTAGCGCCGAATAACATAGGCTATATTAAAAAAAATGCGGTACGAAGTCCGCCGGGTCAGTTAGTATATTCAAATTAAAATAATGTATTAGGCGTAGCAGGTCACCAATATTTTACCGAACTGGAGCGGTCATTTATTAGGACGAGCAGGCTGACAGCCGGCTATCTTAATTGTTACTGAAGACGGAATGGTAAAACGGAAATCGGAACACAACAATGCTACCAACATTGTTTTTATTGCGACAGACATATCTAAGATGTTGGTATTCAAATGGGCATAGTACAAGCCCTACCACCAACCAAAACTACTACAATGATATCGCCGCTAGAAATCGAACACGGGATCTCTGAGTTTGTGATCGGTGGTCTAACCACTAAACCACAGAGCCAGAAAGCATATACAGCCAAAAATAAATCAGACAAACTCAAAACAGACAGAGTACAGAGATACGGGCCGTAATTGACAATTTTAAGTGGAAATAATCCGCTTATTGGTATAGATCTGCGCCGGAGCAGCGGAGAAAGCGTGCGTATTGTGCCGCCGCGCAGCACGCACGCGAGATTGCAATTATATTGGTTATTACAATTAACGATCAAGCTGAAGTCGCCCAGCTAATTTATTGTATCTTTACACTTGTAATGCACACATACAAGCCTGCAATACATGTATCGTAAGAAACATTCTCATCATCAGTAGCTTATTTTATGTCCCCACTGCATGTAATAATATATTGTATATTATTTTTATTTGAATATATATATTTACATGACTATAATTTGATTGAAAGATGGAGAAAAATAAATAAGCCTCCTGAGTTTTTAGCCAGCTCTAATCGGTCGAAGGTTCTCCCAAAATCCGAACTGGTGGTAGACTCAGTATTTTAGTCTTTTAGTTCTTTTGACGTCAATAAGTGGCTGTGAAGGCTTATGTTGAATAAATTATTTGACTTTGATTTTGACAGCTAGGGCACGAGCCTTCCCTATAGATGGAAGCCTTCCCTACGGTCCATAAACCACCACGCGGCATAAGTAATAGGCATAAGTAAGATAATGGAGTAATCGTATTGGTGGATTTTTTCCTCGCTCACCTCCTAGCTACCTCGCACACAGCACAGCTCTGGTGGAAACGCAGCCTTAACCACCAATGCAGCCGGGACCAACAGCTTAACATGCCTTCCGAAGCACGGAGAAAATCAAGATGTTAAATTTTCGGTCACCCATCCGATAACCGGCCTTTGCGAAAGTTGTTTAATTTGGACAAACGCAGATGATGGTTGGAGCAGTAGTTTTTATTTCTACTGCGTTCTTAACGCGGTAAAGCCGGTGATAGCTCTTCAATCATTGTCTTTCAACAATTGTGTGCTTAATTAGAAATGAGGGTTTTAGGAAATGCATTATGTATTGACCATTAGAATGCCTTAATTACTGCATTCATCATATGAATTCCAGGCACGAACTCAGGAAATTGTTTAAGATTATTATCATAAGTGCAATTCGTCTGTGTACGTCCGTATGTCGTTTGATTGGTGTGGCGCGTTATGGGTGAGATGACTTATTGCGTTAACTTTAACGATGCTCGGCTTGTTTCTAATAGCCTAGCGGCAGAATGAGATTGTATTTCATGTTTGGAATTAGACATGTACCTACCTACCTACTTCCAATGTTTGTTTATATTGATGCGGACTATTTTGGTTTATTTATTTATTTGTTTATTAGGACAACCAACAAGACAAACACTGAAACAAGCAAAAATTGTAGACAAACATAAAGTTAAAGCTAAGTGTCATCTTAATTACAGGTTGCCACGGCATGCATTGTGGACTATAATAAAAAAAAAAACAATTTGTTGGTTGATGACTAAGGGTTCTAAATCAAAATAAAAATACAATTCGAGTAAAAAAAGTGAACAACAAAAAAAACACACTGCGCAATTAAATATGCCCCGCGTTATTCCAGGCGCCAAGGTGCCCAACACACTTGCCACATTACCGTGTTAGAATCATCATCATCATCATCATCATCATCATCATCATCATCATCATCATCATCATCATCATCATCATCATCATCAGCTCATTTTATGTCCCACTGCTGGGGCACGAGCTTTCCCTAAGCCAGAATCAATTTACTTAAATTAATTGTTCTAGTAAAATATAAAATGATTATAGATAAGTATGTAAAACCGTCAACAAAAGAAACGTCTGCAAGCAAAATTCTTAACAAAAAATTATCAAATATTTTTTTTAAGGCGCCGCGCTCTGTTGACAGAGGTTCCATTGCTGCGGAGATTGATGAGGGTAAATATTAAACTTCCTTGTTGATTATTTGATGTTTCCATTCGGTAAACCTTTCGCAGAACACCGACGAAAGTATAGGCACGTCGCCCACGGCTTTCTACCGTCATTATGCATTGTTTGGGTTCAAGAGTATACAGTTTAGACGAGATATGCGCCGGCGCATTATGTGACTTGCGTAATGTTTCACGTCCGCATCGTAACAGCTGAGTTAATTTGAAAATGCAAAGTGCATTTTGACTCAAAGTATCTAAGCATAGCAATAGACTTGATAAAGCCTATTGTAAGCTAACGACTTAGGTTCCAGTAAGTATTAGTTTGTTATGAAAGCGGTTGGTATTTATCATGAAAAAGACTTTTCATATTATCTAAGCGCATCCTATTTAAACTGTTAGACTTGTGTTTGAAGTAAACAAAGATTACTGCAATCTAAGGGGATATAGGCCCATAAGTCATATATAAGTCAAGTTACTAAGACAAACATACCTACACTACGTTGTCCAGATGCAGGTTCTCCCCTTGTGGTATTGTTTACGTGGGAAGGCTGAGCCCAGCAGTGAACTGATGATGTAGATAACGTTTAAAAATATTTCTTATATTGCATCCTTCAGTTAACGACTATGACAAAGTTAAATGAACGTTTTTTGCCCTTAATTTACATTTTGGTTAACTAAAATACTAACTAATAACTACTACTAAAATAAAAATAAAAAGATGGTAATTTATTGCGATATATCAAAGGTTGATTCAAGGTCTTGCGATTTTCCTCAGGGAACCTTATTGCGTCATACATTTGTCACGCGCGATATTAATATAATAAGAATGGTGGGAAACCACACCGAAAAGAAACAAAAATACTAACAACACATTAAATATGATGGATTTGACAAACGCTGGTAGGTAATTAAGATTCTTGGGGCTCTGTGAATGTTTGCAGTCGAAATCGGATGAATGGCCCATTGAAGCTGTGTCGTACATTGTTTTTAATTACCCTTATCTTGTAACTACATCAAGGACAAGTACCTATTACAGCCGCATAGCTGCTCATACGCATGTCTTATTTAAAATTATAATGTCAATGCTTTTGCCGTGCGTACCTATGTCGTAAGTACTTACACAACATCTGGGAATATTTTAGAGTAAACTATTATGGAAGCACTAGGTTATCATCTCACCTGACGATAACTGACGATAAGGCGTAAGGCAGCACTACAAACTCGGATGAGGAACAAGGTTTTATCTGTAGCTGTCCAATGGCTGTACAAAATACAATAATGGTTGCTATTAACTTTGATGTTATGGAACCAATCTTAAACAAGATGGTAGTAAGGGGCCAGAATATCACCTACGAACCACCAAACCTTTTCTTTTTTGGAGAGGATTTGTTGATTGTCTCAGTCGGCATATTTAGCGACACCGTCTTTTTTGAAACTTAAAGGATTCTTCAAGCCGTGTGCTCGAAACACCGTCAGAGGTTTTCTAGAGGAAATGGCATCACGTCTAATACGGAGTAGGCAACAGGAGCAGTTGCCTACTCCGAAGGGTTCGGATTGGATCGACTCGGGGTCACCAAACCGTAAACCTAACCCCGCTGGGAGTCGAACTCTACACCTCTGGGTAAGAGAGAAAGAGGTTGAATCAATTTAATCACTGACCACAGAGGCGGTTATCAATTATAATTTGGGAGATTATTGTCTGTGCTTGATACGTTGAAGTAGATGCCATTTATTCGCACAGTTTTGTCCATATACTTGAAATTGTGGTAAAGCATTATTTTCCACCAACCACAAAGTATCTTAGAGCCTTTTTAATTTAAAAGTATATTGTCTTTATATGATGTGCAAACATTCATCGAACAAATGTTGTTTTTTAAGAATAGGACTTTGCGAGAAAAATCTTTTAACATTTCGCGAATCGAACTTCTGTACTTGTGCACTTAAACAATTTAAAACAGTATGGATTAGAGACAAGTGAAGCCTGTCAGTTATTCTGTAAAAGTAAGAGATGTTAAAAAAACTTTAACCCTTTCACCGGTCCGGTTAGTTGCCGGCTGCCGTGTACTTGCACGCGCGATCGCGCATGGCTGATAAAACTTCTTAGTATTAATTAAGAATGTATTATGTATCGAGTGTAGAATCACAACCTTTTTTGAAGTCGGTTATAAAATCTTATTAATCACTAAAGTAGTCATTTTTATACTTCGACAATTTTAGTCATTGTCAGTTATATTTTTCACCAATTATCAAAGCGACATTTTTATACATCGACATACATATATCATGTTAATATTATACTGGGACGAAATAAAACCAGCTTAGACATTTTTATACATCGTCATTTTTCCTTATAGTCTCAAGTCGTATAAATCCTATAACTATGACAAGTATGAGAAAGTGATTGTATTTAATTACTGTTCGATATAATATTGTCTTAATATTAACTAGTTAGAAGGTTACGTATATAATAAGTATTAAAAACGAAGTATTATTCGTGCTAACAATTTTAGCCTGTGAAAAGATTAAATTGATATGGAAACAAAGCCGTCCAATAAATTGATTAAAATCAATTTCAACTTAAAAAATAATGTGTTTCTACAAAACTTTAACTAGAAATCTCATTCCAAATGTTAAAACAAGCTTCAATTTAAAAAGTTATTTTCATTTAAAATTATTAAAGACTCATAAACAATTTAGTCTCAACATAAGCTCAGAATTTTATATATTTTTATATTTACGGAAAAAAATGCTGTTCTCCTGAATACACCTGTATATTTGTTCTAAAAGTTTGTAAAAAAAATACGCAAATAGATTTTTTTTAATGTGGCTACGGTAAATATATAAACTCACCCTTGGTCCTGTGATGGCGCAGACCGCATGCGCCAACAGCAGTAACGAACAAACGGTACCCCTCATGCTGCACTCTCAACAATTAGAGCGGCTGAGTATCATCACAACACCACAACTGGGGCGCACACAATACCACAACAATCCAAAATCCACTGGCACCACACAATTACAAAAAAGTATTGAAAATTTAAAAAGTTAAATCTGTCAAATTTTGGCGCGGATTCTAAGTGACAGTTGCTTTTTTTTAATCGCGTGTCGATGGCAGCACGCGGCGACGACAGTCCGTGCGATAGTAGCGCGGGCGGCACGGCGCGTTTCGTTTTACCACCCCTTCTCCGGACGCCCCTACTCGATCTTTCGAAAGGATTCTGAGGCAGATGCGAATCGCTTAAAATATCAGCACGGCCGTAATTGTGGGACGCTAATTGAACATTGCATAAAACCTGCTTGAGTTATTTTTAATTTGATAATATTTGTTGCATAAAAAATAATCTTAATAGTGTGTCATCGTCATCGTCAGCCTATAAACGTCTCACAGCTGGGCTCTGCTGCTTGGTGGGCCACATTTTGCGTCAACCAATGGGACAGCCTAATTTGTCTTCCGTACCACGCTCGAATAGATCTCGAGATATTTTTTATTTGGGACCTGGTATTGTGGGAGCAGTGTTGCCGTTTGTACGGCAATTGCCGTTTCGTACGGCACTCAGGCTCTTTAAAGACGAATTGTACGGTATACGGCAGAGTGGTCATTGCCGTACGCTAAAATACGGCAATCAGGCAATCATAGCATAAGGAAGTAGGTATTGGGTAGGTATACCACTAGCTACTATATTTACGAAATACAGTAAAATTGTAGATGAAAAAAGAAACGTAATCAGCGTTTGCGTAAAAATGAACGCTAAGTTTTGGAGCAAGATATTACATTTATCGGAACCGCAATTTCAGAATTTGGCGAAGTTTGTTTTTGAAGTTCTTTCCTTGCCACATGCAAATGCCGATTCAGAAAGAATCTTCAGTGCTGTCAACTTCATTAAAACAAAACAAAGAAACCGCCTCTTAACATCTACTATAAATGCAACATTATTAGCCAAACAGTGCATTTCTAGAAATCATTCAAATTGTACGAGGTTCAAGCCAACTCCCGAAATGATAGCGAAAATAAAAAAAAACCGTCTGATTATGAAAAGAATGCCACTGAAGATGTCTTATTATGTGATGTTGTGGATTTGATGGGAGGAGAGGAGTGATCTGTGGTGCCTTTTTCTAATAAATCTATTGGTTCAGTGGCATCTTTTTCATAAACAGAAGGTTTTTATTTTTTTGACTTGTGTTTCTTGTCTGATGAAAAAAAATCCTTTTTCATGTAAATAAAAAAATGTACGGCAATTTCATCTCTTGCGTACGGTAACCCTACAAATGACCAGCGGCAACACTGTGTGGGAGTTGCTTAGTTTGCAAGATTCCATCTTCGAACGCACAAACCCTGCGTCATCAAGGTCATATTAGGTACCTACCTACTTGTTTCATTAATTTAATTTATTCAATATAGTTCATAGTTCATGCAAATCATGAAGATGTAGATAAATATTTTAAAATGTCTAACTACATCGTATCTTATTGGCCAGACTTCGATGTTTGGACTATGGAAAAAAAATCATAACCAGCCGGATCAGTACACGAGACACAACTGCAGACATTAAAATAATAGCTGAATGACCTGTTATTTTCTAACCAATTTGATCACTTGGTTAGTATATCGCTGGATAACTAATTATGAAACCAAAATGGGGTTAGCTGACAAAATTGCAATGAGTTCACACACACTATCATTATGAACTGTAGGGTGCGAGACCGGTCTGCTGCAATCACGAAAAATATTACATGGACAAGTTAATGACGTCTAATTATTCTAACGATAATGTGTTATGTGCAATACGCGTGCATTGAAAGTTAAATCTCAATTACGGGCGATTAATGAAAATTAATGGAGTTCTACAGAGACTAGGGGCCGCAGCTTCAGGCTTGTTGTGCGATGTTGTGCGATTATAGCATGGAAACAGAACTGCCTTGTTAAAATAGTAGCCTTCGCTTTTTTAACCACTAGAAATCCGACTTTCTTTATTCAAATAAACTTTATTGTTAAGCACTTTTGAATCATCAAAAACAAATATTTATTTATTATATTAGGCTGTCATGTCCACAAAAATTAAGGTATTACATAAGATGATACATGAGAGCCATGTTAGGGCATAGCAAAACTAGAGGTAGGTTTACAATAGACCGACGTACCTATTCAGGACCTATTCAGGAGTATGGGCGGAAGAAACAAGAAAAATATATATTATGTCATTACTCGTTACTAAATCATGCAATATATATTTTCAGTCATAAAAACGTATTTTCAATTAGAAATACCTGTTGGAGTGGTCGGAGCATTTTTCCAAAGTTTTATAAGGATTTTCTTAAATTGTGATTTTAAATTGATTTATAATTTATTTCTGAAATGATTATGATCATGCCTTTCATAGGTATTTGCTGGACGACAAAAGAAAGGAATGACAACACAATTGTTCCGTGCAGCGAGGCTACGACCCCAGGTTTGTAAGAAGCAGTAGGTAATATTAATAAGACATAATTACCCAGCATTTTTCATAGAAACGTTTAGCAACTCCAAATTATAAAAGAAACCTTTGAAGTAGATAATAATTAACGGACAATAGCGGTGGCATCGGTTGGCCAACCCGTCGATACCTATAGGCGAGACGTTTCGTCAGCATCCGTCAACCCTTTTGCAAGTGATTTACAAGAAATCTTATGGTAAAATCATTAATCAAGCGAGGTATCTTAGCCATTTGGAAACGGCAGTAACGTACCATGAACACAATGGGCAGAAAACCTGGCCATTGTGCCATTCGCGGTGAAAATAATGGCAGCGTGTGTCTTGCGCCTAATTGGGGTACAGTCAATCAGAAAAGTACTCGACCAATCTTGAGTAATTTGTTATAACGAGTAATTGTTGACGTCATTATCTTTTAAGCTACGAAACAACTTTGAGACAAACTTTTGAAAAGTGGTGAATTGTTCAGTTATTTTTGATGTGGACTGTACAGCCAGCGTTTTACACCATTTAAATGGGTGTTGCAACAGGGTTATCGTTGTGCATCGGCACCGGTGAGCTGTATTGTTCAGCTTTTTGTTTGATACGTTGAGTTAGCGCGAATGAATGGATAATTTACGCGGAATACTGCGCGCGCGCCGCAAACGCGTAAACGTTGCCCAACGCAGGCACCGGCCGCTGGTGATTTATTTTGGTGTGCTGACAGATGTTCACGGGCACTCAATCAACTTTGAACAAAAGCAGTTCATGCCATAAAGATGAGCATGGTCCCTGTTTAGGTCAAGAGCGTAACGCTTTCAAAATGTTTACAACTCTTTATGAATAGGCAATAGGTTTTCGAAGTTATTAGTTGCATCTTTATCGTTTAGATGATGGTAATTGAGGCTGTTACTGAAATTATTTGATTTCTTTGGACAGTTATTCCTTTCGATTGCGGTGCACGTCAACAAGGCCCATCACTTGTATGTTTTAAAAGTAAAATAAAACACTATTGAGTATTGAATGGCTGTGGTCAATGTGTAAAATAAAAGATGATCGAAGGCTGATCACATGTGGCGAGGATGTGTGGAGTGACAAGAATAGATAAACTGAGGAATAAGAAGAAGAGAAGTCAGTTAGGTATGAGGTTTAAGGTCCACTCAGTATTACTGACAGTATGTATTACTGACAGCACCAGTAACAGTAATGAACCCTACTATCTTGGCATGGACAATGTAACGAAAAGAGATGATCAGAATGAAACGAGAAAAGAGGTGAATCTGAAGGGCTATGTGAAGTGAGAAAAGGTCTTCCTTTTCCTTTTCCAAAAGATAGATAGACTGAAAGAAAGAGTGAAAGATGAGAAAGGTGTAAGTTTTGAGATGAAGTCTAAGCGAAGAGAATTGAAAAAAAACATGTTGCGCCCTACCTTAATTGGGAAATAGGGCAGGTGAATGAATCATCATTCGCCTGCCCTGTTTCCTGTATCATCAGACGTGAAGAGTGATTTAAACGCATGGCAAAGATCTGTATAACTGGAAATATTAAAAAAATGTATAAACACATAGTGCCTTACAAATAATAAGCTCCGAATATGTTTTGTTCCTGTCATGTAAACGTCATTTCAAATTAGAGTAAAAGAGACAAAACACAGAATACCTATTCGAAGCTTATTTTTTGTTTATTTGTAAGACCCATATGCTTTATTACATTGTTGTATATATTTTTTGCATTGTACATAGTTTTTATAATTCCAATTATTTTCTCACTTCTCCGTCCACCCGAAAGAGATCGCTTTGAAGCAATTATCGCCAAATTATGACGTTATTATATTTTAGGACACATATTTCAATTTATTTTCGCTTTATAAAGCATTTGCTGTACACAAATATACACTCTCAAATCTGGTTGAATGATTTTTTTAAATCACAGTTTTTGCTTGAACTGTTTGACAGGTCACGTTGCAAGGACAGTGAATTCGTTTTGTAAATTCAATTCTGAATAAGCCAGTAGATAATTAAAATAATGCAATATGAAAATACTGAGAGCCAAGCAGTTGGGCAGGTAAATTAATGTTTTGTTATTTATTTCGAAACCTAATGGTTTTCACAATAAGAAAACGCAGTTTTTACAGTGCCGATGTCGTTGTCGTTTGTCGTAACATTCGAGTTGTATTCTAATCAAATTAGTGCTCGGTTGCCAAAAATAGTGACCTTTTAACCGTAGTATCAGAGGAAATTGTTTTTTTTTTCAATTAAAAAAAAAATTTATTCGGCAGACGCTGATTTTTAACGAAACGATTTTCTGTACCTAACACTGTTAGCAATTGTTTTTGACAAATAAATGTCATGCAAAACGTGCATAAAAAAATTATTAAAATGTTTTAAATGTAAAAATTTTAATTATAAAGTAAAATGTAAATTTTAATTTTACCTAAATTCATTCATTCATTCTAATATTAAGCATTTAATATTTGCAATGCCTTTGCAGGGCTCTTGTGTGAACTGATGTTTAGTTTTAAGATCTATTGTACCTACACCAAGAATAGCAAATAAAAATTTGAATTTGAATTATTCGTTTTATTTATCCGTTTAAGCCACTCATGGCATAGCCTTCTGTGGCTACACCATCATCATCAGCTTAAAAGTTGTACAAACATAAACTCCGGTTTTGTCACATGGATGAAGATATAGTCCATCACCTACCGCTCTGGCCCAACGCAAACGTCAACCACTGCTATTGGACGACAATAACTTGTGTAGTGAATTTAAAATAAACATAAAATTAAACAGAAAACTTTTACTATAACATGTTGAATTTATTTGTCGTAAATATAAAAAAAAAATAACAAATTTTTGAGCGCAAAATACACCATCAGCATTAAAACAACACGAAATATAAAAGATTGAAAGAAATGTCGGTTATCGGAATCTCTCGCAGGTAAATAAAATATGTAATAATGCACGGAAATTAGACTTGGTAAAGAGGTCCTCGACCACGTGTCTTACGCAGCTCGAAATTAGTTGGACACCCATTCTGGGACCCAGTATGGCGAGAGATGCTTATCTTTTATGATATGAACCGTTTTTGTGATCTAGTGGTTAAGACCACCAGACTCCGACTCAGAGGTCCCGGGTTGGATTTTTTTTTTTTTTTTTTTGTTAACCCAGGGGAAAAATCTGCACACAGATTCCGTGGATCTGGGGATGGCCTTCTCCTCTCACAAGGAGGAAGACCGACCCAGTAAACGACCCCTGGGGTTTGCCTTTGGTCTTGCGGACCGCGAAGGCTATCGGAACGCGCGCCTCCATGGCGTGGCCTAGGAGGCGCGGTACTATAAATGGCGTTACTTATAAGTAACTAACCGGACTGTCTGCAGTGAAGCTGCCTAAACGAGAGAGTGAAGCTTCTGATCAGTCCCGCGATTGGATTGATCCGAGCGGCTTCGTATTGAGAGTGCAACGGGCGTGAGTTGACATGGCCTCCCGGATGGGGAGGCTAGTGTGGCGTTACTCACTACGAGTACACGCCGCTATGTACGGGGTGGCGCGCCCCCAGTGGGGCGCGCTCTGCTGCAGTTAGGCTGCCTATGTCAACTGACTTAACTATTTGTCACAGTGGCCTGTGCCGCTAGTAGGCAATCCAGGTCACTTGACAGCTTGTTAGAGGGATCGGATAACGCGTGTTTAGGCCTACGCCGGTGTGGGATGTGAGTTGGTACCGAACTATAGTCCGCTGCCTTTCTAATAAGCGGGTTTGAGTGATTCTCCGAAGATTCGAAGAATCGCTCCGCGATTGTACGGAGATGCTGTTGCAACGTCGGAAGTTCCAGATCTCTATGCAGGTCAGCATTCCGTACGTACCAAGGGGCACCAGTGGCCCTACGGGTGAACTTATTTTGGATTACTTGCAACTTGTTAAGCGCTGAAGGCGCTATGTGGCTAAAAACAGGTGACGAGTACGTCATCGTCGGTCTAACACAAACCTTGTAAAGGGTTCGCTTGTTTCGGAGTGACATTTTACTATAACGGCCTAACATAGGGTTAAGCCGGTTTAGGTAGAACCTAGCGTTTCTACCTACTATATTAATGTGAGGTCGGAACGAGAGTTGTTTGTCTAACGTTACGCCTAAATATTTGGCATTCCGTTGCCAAGGGATCGCGGTCCCTAGCATGCGTAACGATGGGGTTCCGTATGGGACTACGCGGGTTCTACGCTTTACATCGAAGAGAACTGCGACACTCTTGTCTGGGTTCACTTCGATGCGCCACTTTTTAAACCACGCGCTTAGTATGTTAACCGCGATTTGTAATTTAGAAATGATAGCGCTCGGTTTAAGACCGCTACGGTATAGCGCTGTGTCATCGGCAAAGAGCGAAAGTTCTATGCCGTGTTTGGGGATCGGAATGTCGTTAGTATACGCCGTGTACAGCAAGGGCGATAATGCGCTGCCTTGCGGCACGCCAGCCCTTATCGGACGCGAGGAGGAAAGCGTACCTTCGTGTCTAAAACGAAAGGTGCGATTGGAAAGATAGGACCTAATCAGACGGACTAGTCTATCTGGCATATCTAATTGGTAAAGTTTATACACGAGTCCGTCATGCCAGACCTTATCAAAGGCCTTGGCTACATCAAAGAAGACAGCTACTGTCTTCTTTTTATGACGGGTGTGAAAACCGCTCAAGATAAACTCGATTATGCGGTGAACCTGTTGGGGACAAGAGTGCTCTCGCCTAAACCCGAACTGTTGGTTAATTATAAGGTTGTTTCCGAAAAGGTGATCTCTCATACGAGCGAGTATGACCCTTTCGAAAAGTTTCCCCATCGCCTTTAGGAGGCTGATAGGGCGGTGACTGCTAGGTAAGTTTAAAGGTTTACCCGGTTTGGGAATCCCTATAACGATTGCTTCTTTCCAGCCGGCCGGAAAGTGGCATTGATCGAAACAGGCGTTAAAGATAAGGGCGAACAAAGTAAGTACTTGGATCGGAAAGTACTTGAGCGCTTTATTAGATATTCCGTCAGCGCCCGGAGCCTTACGCGGCTTTAAGCCCTTTATAATTGATTGGATCTCATCGGTAGAGATCGGAGGGGGTGGGGGGTCGGGGTCGGTAGGAGGGCGGGAGCTCCTGTCAAGGAGGTCCTTCTCCACCGCGCGGATGTGCGCCGGTTCGCACTTTTGGGTACTGACTGAACATTGGGAAGCAATGCTGTCAGCGAAACATTCGGCCTTTTCCTCATCCTCGAAGGCTACTGAGCCATCGGGGCGGGAGAGAGGAGGTGTGTGTTGCGCCGCGTCGGTACGGAGGGCTCTCGCCACTCTGTAGTACGCGACGTGGGAAGGTTTTATTTCCCTCATAAGGTCACTCCACACTTCGTTTCTCCACTCGGAAAGGCGGGACCTAAGCGCGCGTTGAGCACGGTTTGCGGTAAGCCTAAGCTCTGGGGTGGGATATTGAGCCGCTCTCCGGAGAGTGGCATTTTTGGAAGCAATCAAGTTACGGATATCCGCCGGTAACCGACGTACAGGTACGTCGACCACCCGCGACTTATCTTTCACGGTTGATTGCACCAAGCTAGTGAGAGAATCCACCGCACTATCGATCTTCTCCGCACTATCGAAATAGTCCGGGGAGTACCGAGCGAACGGTGAACCGGGTGCGTCTATGGTGGAGGCGAGAGCTGACTTAAAACCTTCCCAATTGGTGAAAGTTTTAGTCGTACTAGTGTTACGAGAGGTGGGCGGGGCCTGAGGCCCCAGCACTAACGAGACCGGACGGTGATCGGAACCTAGGTCATCTAGTGTTTCGATGGCACCTAGGTTCAACGCGACGTCTTTCACTAACGCGAAATCTAAGACGTCGGGCCTATGGTCAACGATATCCGGATAATGAGTGGGTGAGTAAGGACATATAACGTCTAAACCTAACCTCTCCGTTATCCGTAATAACTTAAGCCCATTTGGGTTGGTATTTACACACGTCCAGTCCGTGTGCTTTGAATTGAAGTCTCCGAACAGGATCACAGAGGGCCCCAAAGAGAGGAGCGCCTCGAAATCACTGCGCAGAGGGGGCGTGCCGGCTGCTATGTAGACGCCCGGGTTGGATTATCGGCGGACGTCTTATTTGCACGGTTTGGTTGGTAGACCTTACTACGCCTAACGAACTAAACCTTTTTAGTGCGTGTGCCTGACTAGCTACCAACATCTTATTTCTTTTTTTATATTAAAAGGAGGCAAACGATCAGGCGGGTCACCTGATGGAAAGTAATCGCCGCCGCCCATGGACACCCACAAAACCAAAGTAATCGCAGATGCGTTGCCGGCCTTGAGGAAGGAGTTGGATCTTGAGGACGAAGTAGGAATTGGGAGGGGGGAGGGGTGAGAGATGGGCCTCCGGTACTTTCACTCACCGGACGAAACACAACTGCAACGAGTGCTATTGTTTACGCCGATATTCTGTGAGAGGGTGGTATTATGCCAGGCCAGCCGGCCCATTTCGTGCTGCAACGCAGCGTGGCTCTGCCACTCAGAAAAACACTAATCTTATTTGAACACGTCGCCATAGCATCAATTGTTGTCCATAGCCAGTGCCTCCGTAGTTGAGGTTTCCGGGTACCTTACCATCACCTAACATCAGGTGAGATGAAGGCTTAAGCGCTTACCCGTAAGTATATAAATCATCCATAGGGAATGCTGGTGACCCTGCAGTAGGGACACAAAATAGGCCGGTTATGAGGAGCTCGATGGCGCAATGGTTAACGCGCTCGGTCTGCGATCGCTGAAGTTATGCAACTTTCGCAAAGGCCGGTCATCGGATGGGTGACCAAAAAGTTTATCATCTCGAGCTCTTCCGTGCTTCGGAAGGCACGTTAAGCTGTTGGTCCCGGCTGCATTAGCAGTCGTTAACAACCACTAATCTGCACTGGGCCCGCGTGGTGGTTTATGGCCCATTCACCCTATCCATCCATAGGGAAGGCTCGTGCCCCAACAGTGGGGACATATAATGAGCTGATGATGATGATGATGATGGTGTGATGCGATGAACCTCTTCTCAAACTCCTTGTTACTTAACAAAGTTGAAATTTTGACAATCGACATTATGCGTTACGAAGTGTCACTCAAATAATTATACAAAGTAAGTAAGTAATTTGGGATAAGTATCTAATGTGGCAACAACCATCGGTTGCTGGGCTTATTCTAAATGTCAGAGCATTCACGTGAATGGCTATTTAAAAAGGAATCAGAAGCGTATACTTAAATTCCCATCGACCACAACTTAAGTTAGCCGTTTTAGATGTTATTACATTTATATAGTGTATGCCGTCATAAACACATATACTTTACTAGCTTTTGTTCGCGGCTTTGCTCACGTGGGCTGTTAGTGGAGAGTTAGACAACTAAACATGTCACGACGTTTCAACATTAATATTTTAATTTTTTATCATTAAAAAGCCCATCCATGCGAGCTAGAATTAGTAAAATGTGTCTAACACAAAACAACGGTTACGTTGTTTTTATTAAAAGATCACTCTGTGTAAGTAATTTTGGTTCGTTTTGTCATTCCCTACTTAAGGGATCATTTTCCAAAAATCTTGAAACACTTCATAATTTCTAACCAGGCCAAATACCGATATTTAAGGAATGCCAGATTTCTATGCAAACTTTCCTTATTTCACCTGTTTAGGGAAGATTTTTCGAAAAATGCAAAAACACGTCATTCTTTATTTTTATCGAAAAATCTATAGATCGATTAAATTATTCATATTTATAGATAATACTTTAACTGATATTACTTTTTGGGTAAATACCCAAAAAAACCTTCTTCCCTTTTTTACTCCCCTGAAGGAAAATAAACATAATTCCTGAAACACGTCATTCTTTTACTTTTTATTTTAAGTGCTAATTGCTGCACTGAAGCTGAATTAAATATTTATAAAATACAGTGAAAAAATTAAACGCGCACCGACCCAGCCAGGAATTGAACCTGGGTCTTCCGCAATCCTGCACTGCAAGGCTGCACTGACCGCTATGCTATTGGGAAGGCTGACGTAAGCGTTGAATTTTGTCACTGCTTTTTAATTTTTGAGAGCTTATTGCGGCACAGCGCCATCTATCCAAAGGTTATTGCAACCGATGGCTATGCAGGTTCATCTTTGCAGATGAAATACCACAAATTTGATAAAACAACGCTATATTAAATTTTACTTTTTATTTTTAAGTGCTGATTGCTGCACTGAAGCTGAATTAAATATTTATAAAATACAGTGATAAATTAAACGCCCACCCGACCCAGCCAGGAATCGAATTTGGGCCTTCCGCAATATATGGTTATGGTATACTTCTAGACTACTTTGGAAAGAATGAGATGTTTCTTAACTTAATATGAAGACCCTTTTTGCTTTTTTATACCACTAAGGTGGCAAAGTTTTGGGGGAGACAAAGATTTTTGATAATGGTAAGTGGTTGCACTCCAATTCAAATTCAAATAATTTATTGCACACATGTGGTTTAAAGTTCACTCACGCTTTGCGGACCGTATTGTCTTATCTGATTGATTTATTTCTCAATACGTCTGGGAAACACCAATCAGTTCATGACGCATAAGTACTGGGTAACCGAAATCCATGTCGTCATATCTCCCAACCGAGTCATTGTCCAGTTCCGTTTGAAACGATGTCATATCCGTGGCCACGCATTCGTCTGTCACGGATCTCAGTCGCATCTTACGTAACTGCCATCTTCAGATCCTACTTGAAAACCAACTGACATCGGCATACATGGCTTTGTTTGTTCACAACAGCCGAAAGTTCGTGGTATGCGCACTACAATGTATACAAGATGAGACAATTCTCACGTTTTTGTAACGTTTTTGGAGCAACCCACCTGACCGTAGCTGATAGGACATGTCACGTCTTCACAAATAAACATATAAGTATATACCACCTATCTACCCAATGTTAGCAACAACAGATTTCGTAATTTGAAATTAGGAAAAAAATTTCGGACTTTATTTTAACAGCCTCTGTGATCTAGTGGTAGTGCCTCCGATGTCTGGTCTCATACCTAGAGTTTCAGGCTCATTTCCATGAATGCATTGCGCCATTATGGTAGTTAGATGATGGTAAATATAACTTTTTTTTAAACAACATGATTGCAAATTGCAATCTACTTACAATTAAGAAATAATAAAGTGCTGGAATAAATTCCCACGAGCAGGAGTCGAACCCAGACTTTTTAGAAATGCGGGTCAAGTAATGGTAGGGACCATTACTTTAGTGGTTTTATAAATCGCCAGAAGTTGCGGGTTTGAATCTTACTAGTTTTCAACACTTTTTCTCGTTCAATGACAGTTCACAATCACTTTAAGAAGATCTACAACCGCATGTTGTTAAAAGGTAACCGATTAGTCACAGCCAGATGCACAGCCATTTGAACCTGACAATCATACCGAACCAGGCCATCTTGCCAAATCCTTTAAGAGCCATCAATTACCAAATTGCTTACCTAATGATAAACACAAATAAACATTGCACTACAGCTGTAGTGATTAATGGATTCTTTGAGAACTGCGAGCGAATCATGTTACTTATTGATTGATAAAGTAACACCAGCGACGAAACATCTTGCAATTATATCTTAGTATGTGACTTAATGAAAAAACTTGATTTATGTAGTTAGTTAGTGTTGATATTCTTAGCTTAAAATGCTGTCTTTTTAAGTAGAGATAATAATACTGTAATGTATTTACTTGTTGCATTAAGAAATATAATTATTGTACCAAATATCATGACATTATCCTAATTAATCTTTAGTCGTTAAAAAAAATATTGCTAAAGAATATTGAAATTGTACTGGTAACTATTTGCCAAAAATAAACTGATTAATAGATAATGTTTTCAGAGAGTTAAGTTTGTACCATTTAGCATAATGTTATACTTAGCTAATACAAAACAATTGAATTGTGAACAAAACAAAATGATATCTGATAGGTAAACGCGTGTAGAACCGTAAAACTTAATTCATGCCAAAACAAAAGTATTGAGAACGAAAAAAAAGAAAAAAAGCAAGAAGTAGGTATTAATGCGTCGTCAAAACTATATTGTAGGTTAGGTAACCTTTATTGTAACATAGGTTATAAAAAATGTCAAGACAGTGATCGTTACGACACACGAAGCTAGAAGGTCATATTATCTTGAAAAGGCTATAAGTGCCTAACTTTTACTGACGACCGCGCGACCTTGGACCACAGGTTGCTTCAGCGGTCACCGTTTTCAATGAAAGCATTCTTTCAAAAGCTTGTGTTGCATCTTTAAAACAAAAAGCGACTGTAATTAGGTCATTTTAAGTATGATGTTGTCATGCAGCTGTTTAACATAAATTTTAAGTTACTTTTTCTTTTTTAAAGGAGTTTTGTTGCGTTTTTTTGTTATGTATTTAGCAATAATCGGTGTTTTTGTGTATTAGGTTTTTGTAGAAAATACCCAGGAGATGTGGGTCAAGACAGTGGGCTAATGTCAGGAACTCATGTTAAATGGCTATCGCTTAAGTTGTAACTATTGTAAGGAGAGTAAGTAAGATTATTTACATATATTTTCGCAAATATTGTTGCGAACAAATTAAAATTGAAAAAAGACAAAGTGTTGAAAAAAATCCACGAGCGGGCTTCGAACCCGCACCCCATGACATGCCGGGTCAGGTGCACTACCAAATAAGCTATCGTGACTGAATCCAACTCGCCGAAATTAACTAACACTAAGTATCTACTCTTACTCCCTTACTCTGTCTGTCTTTTTCATTTTGTAATTTGTTCACAACAATATTTGCGTAAAATTATATGTAAATAATCATAAATACAGCTTGCCTAATTCTTAACTGATCTTTCAATATTTGTAAAAATATTAAGATCGGAAGTTGACGACGTAGTTGTCGACATTGAATAGGGCTTTGGCTTACAGAGTAAGAGTAGATAGTGTTGATTAATTTCGGAAAGTAAGTAATTTGTAAATATAGCATATTACTGCTGGGCAAAGGCCTCTTTCATTACAATTAAGCTATCGCTGTAATTTACGGGTATTGAGCTTAATCAAATGTGGGTTGATGATCACAAACCCGGGCTATGCATCGTAGATCCGAAACACACTTTGCCCGACCTAAGTGAACCCAATTGAATTGAACCGAAGAACTCCGAATTTTTGCTACTCGGCCACCAATACATTGTAATATGTACAAACGCCTACATATCGACCTAACTGTCAAATTTATTCATTAAATGTGCAACCATCTTCTATATTGTATTTATATACATATAATGTCTTGTCCTGACTGATTCATCATCGCAGAGCCTAAACCGCTGGAGCTAATTAGGTGAAATTTGGACTTTAGGTTAATTAAGTGACGTAACCAGCCACTAAGAAAGGTATTTATGGAAACCACACCCTATGGGGTCAAATAGGGGGTGAAAGTTTGTATGAAAGTCCGTCAGTTTTGAAGTAAAATACGTGAAAATTGGTATTTGGATTTTTGAAAAGAAATAAAGAATGACGTGTCTCAGGAATTTAGTTTATTTTCCTTTAAAGGAGTAAAAAAGGAAAGAAATTTTTTTTGGGGAAATCGTTATTTTTAAAGTAATACTTAACTATAAAGAGAAATAATTTAATCGATCTATAGATTCTTCAACAAAAATAAACAGTGACGTGTTTAAGCATTTTTTGAAAAACCTCCCCTAGAGGGGTGAATTAAGGGTGGATAGTTTGTATAGAAATCTGTCATTCCTTAAATTTTGGTATTTGACCTGGTTAGAAATTAGAAAGTGTTTCAGGATTTTTGGAAAATGGTCCCTAAGTAGGGGGGATGACAATTTGTACAAGTTGTTGTAGAATGTTTCAAAACGGACCAAAATTACTTACCTATACAGAGTGATTTTTATTACGTTGTTTTGTGTTAGACACATTTTACTAATTCTAGCTCGCATGGACGGGTTAAAAATCTTAATGTCCAGATCATCATCATCATCATCATCATCATCATCACCATAATCATTATCATCATCATCATCATCATCATCATCATCATCATCATCATCATCATCATCATCATCATCATCATCATCATTTTATTACAAATGAACACAAGTCGTGTAGCCCACGTGAGCAAAGCCGCGAGCAAAAGCTAGTATGTCATATACATAAAGCTCAAACTATTGAGGAAAATTAACAATTTGTTGTGGTCTGATGTGTAGGCGTATGTACCTAGAAAAATAGGAGAGCGGAGAGTACCAAAAACTATTGGCAATACCTATGTGCCATTTGTGCCAACTCATTATATGTCCAGCCGTCCGTTACAACGGCTATTATATTTTGATGGCTCTTCAAAATATCAATGATGATCCTACTTCATGTAACTTAAGACTCAATAATAAAGAGCTTATACACTTGCAACAACCTTATGTAAGTTTAAATGGTGAAGTAACTGGCGTGGCCGAGGAACTTTCACGATTCCAAGGTCGTTGATAGAAAGTGATGGACCAGCTGATTATATTCCCAAATTGGTTGCCGCCATTACACATATCGCGCTGTCATTGATGGATATACAAGCTGTCCATCTTAAAATTCCGTGGCAATTCAATCGTTATTTATGAACTACTCAACTAATGGCATGAGTTTAACCCATCAATTGGCATGAAACATTTCTTACGGATCCCCTCGTGTTTATTTTATGACATGTGGCAATATGTAAAATGTTCCGCGGCGTAATCATTGACTGTTAGTTGCAAATTGATTTACTAATTGAATTTTGAGGATTCTATCAGCATCTTGTGGTTTCTGTGCAAAAAAGCTGATTGCTATCTACACAGTGACATATGGGGACATAATTTAATAGTGCTGACGAAACGTTGTTGCGAAATGTATTGCGGGAAATTATTATTATAATGAGAACTCCGAAGGTACAGATAGGCCTGACCGTTCAGCAGAGTGCCTAGTGGGTAATTCCCGTATACGAATATATGTATGGGAACTCGACCAAATGAAAGTCGTCTAAATGACGGAATTGACACTTTGCTTTAACTCGTATTTATTTTAACCGATCGAGAATTAAAACTTAATGTGTAACTGAAGTCGGCTATAAAAAGCCTTTTATAAAGTTAAATAATCTCTGCCTCTTTGGAATAATTTTTCGCAACTAAAATCCTCCTTTTAACAATTTTATTTTAATTACTTTTCTGCGACGTTATTTATATCTTATCAATTGAATATAAAAGTATTGTCGAGAAGCTGTTAACTACTAATAGGGCTTTAGATTGTAGCAGGACATACACATTTGGTTTTCTTTCCTGAAAATTTGGGCGCTGCAGCAATGAGCACGATTAAAGATTACACCGGGATAGTTCTACAATAAAAAAATAATGCAGGGTCCACGCATGCTAGCAGATTACTGTTGGATATTACAACGAAAAGTCCCCGAAGCAAAAAACATCAGATAACTTAACTTTTTTCATTAAAACCCTTTTATTGTCAAAACAAAAAACTTATAAATGACATATCTGAAATATTCTGTTATCAATTCTATGATCCTTAACTTTGTTTTAAACATAATTAGTTAAAAATGTTATATAAGGTCACATTTTATCAACTGCAAATATTTTGAGGATAAATTCAACAACATATATAAACTCAAAAATATTGAAAAAACCTTAAATTTTTATATGCTAGTTTTCATAAAAAACGCCAAAAGACATTTCGATTAAAAAGAAAATTAAGCACTTTCGCTAGTTTCAATTCAAAGGAGCCGAAACAGAGAGACCGCAATGCCTTCACCGCTTACACGTCCCCCTATATTCATTAAAAAAACCGATTGACAGGCCGCTCTTAAAAATATTACAATTTTTGTGTTAGGAAAAGTAAAAAAAAAACTAGCCTGAATTTTTTTTTAAATGAAAAAAAAGAATTAAATATTTTGTCAAAATATTTGCAGTTGATAAAAAGTGACCTTATATAAAAAGTGTTTTTTTGGTTGTCCAGTGAAATTAGAACAGCGTAATAACACTTATAAAAACAGTGACGATTGCGACATGCCATCCTACTTTCCCATATCTATGTATCTATCCATCCTACATCACACTCCTTTCTGTGCGCATTCACAATTAAATTGCTCGCGTTCACAATGGTGACAATTAGCTTTTAATTATTGTAAAACCAGACTAGATTTTATCTACACTTAGTACGGAAAGGTTCATAGTTTCGCACACGTTCGCGCCAAAAGCGTCTATTCATTCTGTTTGGAATTGCAAAAAGATGTTATCGTCAGGGATAGCTCAAAAACGCGTAAGTAGCATTCGTATACCGCGTCACAAATATATAAAGATATATAAAGCGAAACAGGGAAAGTGTCTTTATATAAACGAGAAATTATTTATTCGGTTTCACACAATAATACATTAAACAAAAATGTAAAATATAATTTAATTTAAAATACAAAGTGACACAGAAAAGGTATGATTACCTACACTATGATTGACGTACTTTTCATATAAAATGGCTTTATTATTATGTGCAGGAACCACAACAGTTACTGTATCCTAATTGGCACGTAAAACCGCCAAGTAAATAATTAAATATGATCTGGGTACCAAGTGCGAGTTCCATTCGCCATTCGAAAACGAGAATTTGTATGGCAAAATTGTAGCCTAAACTGAATAAATGATTTTGAATTTTGAATTGAATTTTGAATTTCGTTTTCGTAAACGTAATCGAATGAATACGGATAGTAAACAAAACTCACACTAGGCACCCAGTTATTGCTTCCTCCTGAAAAATTTGGTGCTTGGCACTCATACGCGGTATCAATGCTACTTACTCATTTTTGAACTATCGCCGACGTTCGTTACGTATTCATTGATATTATTGAGTTCTTGGGCAATCAGTTAATTGTTTCAGTTAGATTGCTCGATTCTTTTAGTCGAATTGATTAAAGTACAATGATTTTTGCACAATGCAGCTTAATGAATTTCTTTTCAAGTGGATTGTCATGGTTCAACAGATTTAGTTTACATAACACACTTTTTTAAAGCTAGTTATTACGTAATGTAATAGCTTTGATTAATCGTGGGTATGCTGCTTATAGGTGAGGTTTTCGTATGTACGTAGCTGTTTGGTTTTCTACAGTAAAGTGCCAACATTAATCTTGTTCAAACACTAGTTCCTTAGAAAGGTTTCCAGATACAAGTTTTAATTCCAAAAGTATGTCATAAATAAATCTTCTTGAATACGTACAGTAAAACGCCCGTATGCGCTAATAGGTACTAGTACAGTCAACAGCAAAGGTAACTGATGATTGGTCAAGTTTCTAAATATGAAATCAGTATGAAAATCAAAACTTTTTAAACGCATATCAAAAAACCTTCGAGTGTCTGTCTACTAGTACCTGCAGACTTTGACTGTAGTTATATAGAAAATACCGACTTACACTATCGACACTTAATTTTGAAATCTAGTAAACATCATCTACTTTTGCTGTTGACTGTACTTCGTTTTCGTTTAACGTTTTTTCTGACTTTTTAAGGGTCAAAGCGTGATGTTAAATAGCCCACAAAAATTAAGCTATCAAATGCAAAAATATTTTTTTAATTCGAACCACTAGTTCCTGAGATTAGCGCGTTCAACCAAACAAACAAACAAACAAACTCTTCAGCTTTATAATATTAGTACAGATTATAGATACAGATAGATAGATTATAGTATGGAAACGCAATTTTGCTTATACATATTTTATTGTGGGTTAGATTAGAAGATCTACTATATATTAGAAGTATGATGGTAAACATGATGTTGACATACAGATGTATTAGAAGAGTTGGTAAACAATGATTACTTTTATTATTTTTCTAGTCAGGAAGAACGACATCAGTATTAGTTGAAGGACGTAAAAGATCAGTTGTTGAAACCTCAGCTATTATAGAATGCGGGTGAAGTGCGCTTTCACTTATCATCACTTAATAACAGGTGAGATGCAGGCCCAATGCTTAACCAGTAGAAATAAAGAGTTTACACCCCCCCTTCCCACATAAACATCTGCGTCACCGGAACAGTGGTATGCCTAAATGGCCTATTGCATTTTCTCCAAGCTCATTTAACGTCCCCACTCTGGAGCACGAGCCTTCCCAATGGATGAATAGAGAGAACGGGCCATAAACCACCACTGGTGGTTGTTAAGACTGCAAATGCAGCCGGGACCAACGGCTTTACGTTTCCTCCAAAACACGGAGGATTTTTTAATTTCAAGTACGAAAAAGATAGTTTTGTTTAATGAAATGAACAGGGTGTGCTTTGTTACAACTTATATCGCATACGACACGTAACATCATAACCTTATTCTCCCAATGACATAATAGAAAGTGCCAGTGCCCTAAATACTCGCATTTACACGTACGGCGAACGAGTGGATCCTTATCGTGGTGTAAAATCGACGCTATAATCGCAGCTGGCTTGAGAAGGGCTCGTGGGAACCCGGGTTGGATAACAGATACACCATTGTAAGGTGTGCTAACTGCGCGTATACTGTTAAGGCACAGACGCAGGCAGGCACATCAACCTATTCAAAACAGTGATGGCCGAAACACATAACCACGTTGGGACGTCGCACCGCCAAAACCGGCGGCGCCTGTCTAGTATTTGACAGGTAATAAGGTTTAGCCTGGCGCACCGCTTATTTTTGCGGTGCGACGTCGCAACGCGGTTGTGTTTCGGCCTTCAAATTTCTTCAATACATTTTCAAACATATGCCTAAGGCATAAAGTTTAAAGTCTATTGAGGAAATTTGACAGTTTATGGTAAGTTTATGTGTAGGCGTGTGTACAGTCCGTAGAGTATTTTAGCTAGCAAGCTCCGTGCTAGCGCTGTATACAGTCCGCATTAAATAGATCGATGCAATAAGTCAAAAATGTTGCTTAGACATTTGATATCGACAAGTTCAAATGTCAAGACATTTTTGTCTTGGAATTTTATAAGAACACAAAATATATAAATGAATATTATATTAAATTAAATGTATTTAATTATTTTTATTGTGAATTTGTATATTTAGTTTTTTGAATGAGCTCTTACGAATCAATCGGTCAATTCATCATCGGTTCCTAACCGTAGCGCAGGATACCTTGTACCGAGAAGAACCGGCAACTAAATCAAGCAAGCTATAAGTAGTCATTTAGCAAAACTCTACCAGTCACATGAGAAACAGCAAACGCGGTAACAATTACCCCGTGGGAGAGTTCCCGCACAGAGTCGTTGTACATAACTATTACAACCGCCACAGAACAGCTTCCTGCATCGGTTTGTTCTGGAAACCTAGCCATCAGTTATTTGGTAAATCATTCAATCATCCGCAATCATATAATAATCCTCTTGAAAACAAGGAATGGTTGAACTTGAACAAATGTTCCTGTATTCCTGCCAGAAGCCTCACGCAGATCGTCGCTCCATCTCGTTCACATCATTATCATCAGATAGGAGGCACAACAGGTCTTCTGTCGCCTTTGCCACTTCAATCGAACCTGAGACTCTTAGATCCACCCGCGACCCTTCTTACATGCATGCAGCGCTAGACTAGCACCCGTTTGCACTAAACTTATAAATCGCCTAAGTTTTTGCCTAAATACTACCCGGTTAAGTCGGCACCTGAGTGTAAGCGACGTTTTCGATTCAGGTGCCGAGTTAATTTGACCGGGTAATAGTTAAGCCAAGACTTAGGCGATTCATAAGTTTAGTGCAAACGGGTGTAGGTCTCGCAACATACCATTACTAAATAAATTGTAAAAGAAAATGAAACCAAATCTACTTCTGGAAGAACTTTAATATGATTCAATGGAAACAAACATTATACTCGTTAATATATATATATACTGTATACAATAAATACTGTGGGGCCGTGCGCCTGTACCTAATCTAGACTTCATGAAAATCACACAAACGTGTCAAAGAATCTAACTACACCACTCCCGAACTCATAGTCAATTCACAGTTTGGCTTTACCTATATTTAAATCTCTACTGATATTTTAAGATTATGTACAGATGTCGCCCAAGCCAGGCGATGAAAGTATTCTCAACACAAGGATAGAACCCGCTTTGGCTATTTAATGATATTATAAGTCCCATCAACCCTCTAACGTATGAGCAGTAAATTACCTAAGATTTTATTAAATTATATTATTTTATTCATTTATATTTGGAATACTTTCAGCGAGTGGTCACAAGTAACAGACGTAAAAGTCATAATATACTATATATAAGTAATGAGATCATTTTAAAAGGCTTGTTTTTCATTATGTTAAAATAAATAACTTACTACGAAAACATAACATAAAACCGTCACTTTGATACTTATAAATATTTGGTACGAAACCAATTGAATCAAAAATTATATTTTTAATCTTTTCAAATAAAAAAATCCTAATCCTTAGAAAGGTAGAGTTGAGAAAAACTTCTTAAGCCTGATAGAAAGTATATACGTTAGACCAAACCTTGGTCCAGGGAAGTTACGAATCATCTACACATAAATAGTACCCTAGAATCTAAACACCTAATACTATATCTAACATAGACATAAACTGGAAACTCTTACTTAAAGCTTACACATCTTAATCGTACGCACATTAGTGACTTTACAAAACTCTACACGATCACAATTACTAGAACATTTTATATTAAATACCCGATTTCACTATTCGCTATAGTTTATTCTACTTTACAACTAAAGAACATTGAAAAATCTACTTCAATTTAAATTACGTCAGTCATTAATGATTTTTCAACCTCAAAACCGATTTTTGTGTTCTATGAACAACGATATAATTAAAATTAAAATATTCAACGAAGTTTTTATTTGTCATTCGAGAATCACACAAACATTAAAACAACTTGGCAATGATCATAGCTTAAAGACGAACATTTAGCAACATAATAATACATTTCCAAAATGCAACTTTTTTTCTCAATTTCATGCATTGTCCTTTCATTATCACATTTTTCTACAACAAAATACACCGACTAAAATGAATACTTACTCTATTAAATGAGATCTATATGAGATCATACGTATTTTACGTCATACTCGTCATGCACATGCCATTTAGACTTATAATTGGTCTAATCTTTATTTGTTTTCTAAGTAGAGCCGTGATATGAGGGTCTGTAACGTATACCTCCTTGTACTACAATTCAGTCGATAGTAATTCTATGATATTCGTTGTAACTTAAAATGAAAAAGCAATGCACACTCGATTAAACTAATTCTCTCAATTTGGCACTTCACTTGTGCCAGATATTAACACTGAGGTGTTACATGTCCTAAATTTACTCAACATTTGGCAAATAATTAATTATTCGTCTATCATGCTTTTGTCTAATGGCGTAACCGTTAATGCCATAATTAAAATGGTGTTTTCTAAATAATTTTGAAAATGCTTAAGCTTTATTAAAGTCCAAAACTGAAATATCTAAAAACAGTATAAAAATTATTTTCTATTTTCATTAAAAAATTGTGTTTGGTCATGGAAAACGTCATAATCCATTATAATTTTAACTCATGTCTTTACTCCAGCCAATGTGTGTCATAGCGTCAACTAGTCTACTGCTAATACTCACTGACAGGCAAGATTTATCTCGAGACACATCGGGTACAAGTTTTAACATGTAATGGTATAAAATTAGTAGTTCCAAAAAAACGTACATTTTACTCTATCGAAAGTTAACTCGGTCAACCGGCATTTTACTATAATAATGTCAAAGTTGAACTATTGTTATGGAACAGCTGATTTCTTTGGTAGTGCGATAGGTATAGCGTCTATAAACTCGCAGGTTCTTTCTTAATTTTTATTTTTTATTAAATGTTATATGCAATGCAATTTTAGCATAAGAAGGAGATCTAGCAATAATACTTTTACGAATATAGGTAGGTCTTATTAGGTGATTGAAGTTATCCGTTTGACCCAGTCAAGCACGTAATGGCCGATGAATTATGGCGCCAGTTGTTATAAAATGGCCGCCATTCGCGTACCTACCATGACGAATGAGGTTTTGATATTAGCTTAAATTATATATAAACGCAGGTTGTTACAAATAATGTGACTGTTATAAGATATTACCAAAGTAGAATTTTACAATATTAGAATATGTAAATTTATATTTTTTAGGGAGGCCTTTGCCCAGCAGTGGGACAGCGAGGGCTAATAATAAATAAATAAATATTTTTTTAAGTTTGTGTCTTTAGTTAGATTTGAATATGTCTTTTTGTTGAATTCAATTATAAAAATCACTTGGTAATGAATATCAAATTCAATATAACTAACGTATTGCTTGTAGCTGTAGCTTGCATATCCCATTTTCACTGAGACAACTTCGTTTGCCCACTGCTAAATAGTAACTATATTAATTCCCAGATCAGTAGCTTTCCATGACCAACTAAACCAACTTAGATATTGAGTATGTGTGTAATGTTTTTTTAAACATACTACATTACACTTTTTCCTTATTAGAATATATACTTAATGGAAGGAAAGTTAATGTTCAAAATAATAAGTGCAACTTAACATCCAGAGCTCTATAGCTAGCAGGAAATATAGATACAGCGATGTCGATTTTGCTAAAAATCAACTTAATTAAGCGAGCTTCATACGTGTCGAACAATTTTCATCGGTCTTATTTACTTGATAGTATAAAGCAGTAAGTAAATAATTTAATATGTAATACATAATGTTCAGTACTTCAGGTCCCATTCACAAATAAAGCAGGGAGGCGGGTGTCACAGGACATCAATTACGGTTGCATGTTTTCACTCGATTTTACATCAACTGGAACGGTATCGGATACCCAATGACATCAATAGACATGGTATTTAAAGTCCGTTAATAACTACACAAAAGTTATGATAGTAGATATATGATATATTTAAATTTACCACTGGAACAAATTAATTATGTTGCGATATAATACGCGGCCGAGCTTTCATTGTAAGTGAGTTTATCATTTTAATTTCGTTTTGATTTTAAAAGACCAACATTATCTAAGCTTTGTGACGTAACAATGCCGATTTCGCTAAGGACACTAAAGAATGCACCGGATAATTGCGGCACAATCACATCAACGTCACATCACATCATCACCACACAACGAAGCTGCGCGGCAAAAGCGCTGCTAACGCGCTTCTGCCGCACGCTCTCAGTCAGTTAGGTTTTTAGTGTTGTACAATAGGCGCTGTTGAAGTGCAGCTGTCACAGGGCTGTAGCTCTGCAGCCACACGTTTCTTTCTATGGGTTTCGATAATACGCTAGGCTGATGTGCAGATGTCACACGGCCAAAGTTCTGCAGCGACACGTATTTTGTATTGGTATGGTTATTGATAGCAGCTCGGGCTGGGCGTCACAGCGGCTACTACGAGTGCGCCCTTAGGCCAGCTCGCCGGAGCCAAGCCGGGCTCAGGAGGGGCGTGGTCACGCGCGGCCCAGCATGGCGGCCACGTCGCCCGCCGACTGCGAGTGCAGCAGCGCGCGCGCAGGTCTCGGGGGTGCCAGCCGCGGCAGCCCCAGCGCGCCGTTGCCGCTCGGCGCGCACCCCGTCACGAACTCGTGTCTGGAAGCCTCCGTTGGCGTGATGCGTCGCTTCGGGTCCCATCTGGTGACAAAGGTGCAATTAGTAATGTTGTGTTTACCGACAGCCGTGGAGCTCGATGGTTGAAAAGTTCGATTCGATGGTGCAGCGGCTTGCACGTTTAGAAATGCACGACACGCACCTGCTTATTTCGACTGACAGGCAGCAGTGTGCAGATAGACTTAGAACAAGCCCTACCACCAAATATAACCTCATATGCGGAACAGCTAAACTGTAGTCAGTGGTTAGGGGGATTGAATCTCCGGTACTATTCATAGAAGCATACTAACTAACATCACAGGGTCAGCAACGCGCGACTTATAGTCTTTCCCGTTGCAACCGTCAACATTACTCCGCTTACTAAGAGACGGATAGTACCTAGTCTCGGTAATGGACCGATCAGTAATCAGTCGTTTAAAAAATAAAGTAAATTTAAATTGGTTGTTAGCACAAGATCATGTATTTTGTAGTACAAGCCGGTGTCCAGGCGATTGCGACACAGTCTAGAAACCTCTAATTGCTGGAATGGTAGCCGCAGCAGTGAACGTCCGCCGCACGTGTTCCAGTTTTTGCTTCACCTCGGCACCGCGGCGGATTTATGTTTAACGTGCTTAAGAACTGCCTGACATGACATAGGACATAGCTCACATACACGGTATAATTATCGCCATACATTATCACATATTTTACTAAAAAAGTACTTGGTACCTATTTTGTCCTCTTCAATAATACTTAGTTTATTAAATACAAAGAAAAATATTATGAGAATGAATTAATTAAAAATAACTAAACACTTGACTATATAGTCAGCCTAATCTTAGAAGTTCTTCCATCCAAGGCTATAGGCAATCCCCAGGGGTTTTTACCGGGTCGGCTTTGGCCATCTCCGGAGCGTGGACCTAGGTCCGGCTAGGCCCGTTATAGCAGGTTTCCCTTGGGTAAACAAAAAAAAAGGCACACGTGAGATTTGCTCTTCATCATCATCATCACCATCAGCCTACACTAGTCCACTGCTGGACATAGACCTCTCCAAGATTAGATTTGCTCTTGCTTTCTAAAAAATGTGAAATAAATTGTTTCGTAAAATTACTATAATTTATTTATGTAAGTATAGTTTTTCAAAGTTTACACTAAAACAATTTTACAAACACATTGAAACAAAACAAACAAAACATTTAAAAAAACATGCATTTATCATATAAATTTTACGCAAATTGTATTGCTAAGAAATGAGAATTCAGAATAGGTGTTGAAAAAGATGAAATTTGATAGTTGCCTGATTGAATTTATAACGTTTAATCTTAACGCGAATTAGCATTATCGTGTATATATGAAGAAGGAACTTTTGTGAAGTCAAATAATTTAAAAAGATGCAAAAGGTTTAGATGTAGTTTAGTTAGTAGTTGTCTTTACATCAATTCAATCTTCACAGTCATGGACTCTAAGCTCACAATTTCAATTAAATTTAAAGTGCTACTCTTAAGCAATACGCATTGTTTTACTTTATTTTCCATTCACATTAGTAATAGGAGTTCGTAATCTAATATCACTTTCATTTCCGTCGGCTAAGATTTATGTCATCATTTTAATATTTAAATCGATTAAGCTGTGTAACGAGTAGTGTTCAATAATAATAAACAAATTAGATTATGCGTTCAAGTCAAGATTCCAATGAAATAGGAAATACTTGTCTTGCTCCGTATAGCAATTCCGAGATTGAAATCGAAAAATGTCAGAAATCTTGTTTCAGTTGTCAAACAATTTAGTTAGTTTATGTTACGATCAGTAGAACAGATAAAATTTACGTTGTTCTGGTCATATACATAATCAGTTACCAACCAGCAATGGGCTGACATGATGGGTTATGGCTCCAATTGTGTGTCGTTTATAGGTGACGGTAACGCATACGGTTACTCGATATCATGGTTCAATCCCCATATTCTACTGACGTGAAACGTAAACCCATGCCTAACACAAGCATATTTTTAATCTAGGTGAGCTTACATGACCGTTTATGTGTAAATAGGAGCATTAATAAAAATCTTTATAAATAGATTTAAAAAATAATACTCTACAGACAATTTTCCGACTCTACGACAGGCCTACTACCTAATAAAGTTTTTTTTGTGGTTTTCTGTTTAATGTGTCGTGTCTAAAACCCTCTTAGCTCCATTCTGAACTTTAGATGGCCGATAGGTGCTGCATCTGGCTCAAGGCGACAGCGCTGTCACTTCACCCGTCGAATGTGGAGTGGAGTGGAATGGCCAGCCGCGAACCAACAGAAAGGCATATAGGAGCCGAAGTAGGTAGCCTCACACTGCACGGAATAATTGAATTGTCGATCCATTTTTTGTCGCCCAGCGATAAGTGGGTGTTGTCAGCTGTGGCTACCATTTTAACAAGGCAGTTTGCTTTCCATACTTTACTCGTTCAACATCAAGGCTGAAGCTACGGCTCAGTTTTTACTACATAACTTGAATATTAAATCACAAGTAGTGCGTTAATTATGATCGATTTAAAATCGTTTGAAACTTTATGTGTCTTTATCAGTATTATAGATTGCTCAATTGATAATATCTTTTCCGTTTTTATGGAGCTTTAAGTAACTGAGCAGCTGTGATTATTTTTATTTCTATTTAATACAGCAATTTTTTTTTAAGCTATGTTGTGTTGAATTACCTAAATACTTCGTAATCCAATTTTTGAAGTATGTAACCAACTATTTTATTTCTTCATTCTATTCTACACAAATTGACAATGACAATAGTTACCATTAACTTGTATTCATTTTATATTTATCTTCAGACTCATTATTATTTATGAAATTTATATAAGAAACGTAACTTAATTAAAGACAAAATAAAACCTATAAATAAAAAATGTCTTCCAGCTCATGGGAACGGTCCCAAGAATTTCATCATTCAAACATTTCATCTTTGTATTGCCAAGCTAATAAATACATTGGCAGAGGTGGCTGCCAGCCTTATTTATTATTTATTGAACTTATATAATATACAATTTAAACTTTCCTTGATTGTCCCGTAAGCCTTATCCCGTAACCGATAGCGATAAAACCTACGAAGTTTTCTGACTTATTAAAACCATCACGGGGTACGGGTGCTCACGCAGACAAAGTCGCGAGCAGCCCGCTAGTCATAAATAAACTTTCCGCTCATTTCGCTGGAATAAAAAACCGTCTATTTGCATTCTAAAAACGCGGCGAACCACATAAGCGTGCGCGTGCGCATGTCAACGGCCTGCATCTTAAATTAATCTGAATTAATTTCCGTTAATTAATTCCTATTGTCGGTTGGTTAGGCGCGCGTTTCTTTTATTGTCTGTTTTTACATAACATTGACAATGTATCCGAAAGTGGTTCCGGCGCGGTATGTCATCGGACGTAAACGGCGGCGCCGGCGACCTGCTTCGATTGCATTAGCCGATAGCCACGTTTATTCGAGCGTTTAAGATGTGTTGTGATAGATAATTTTAATTGATAATAAGAAACCATCTTCTCGTGTAGTTCCAAATAGGAACTTATTCTTTGTCTTAAAATCGTTGTATGCCTTGAAATATATTTCGATCGTTAAATTAGAATTTTTATAAAAATTATTTTAATGCAGAAAAGTGTTGAAAAAAGCTTTTTTGGTTAACTACGACTTAGTTTACACAGATATTGTACAAGCATACTTGCTAACCCTCTAGTGATATTATATAAACAATCCGTATAAAAAAACATTTTCTTTAGCATTTGTGTTTTTGTAATTTGTCGCAACAAAATTTGCGTTAAAAATTATTTGAACGTTTTACAATCCGTAAAAGTTGTTTCATTCCAATGTGTAGTGTTCGCGTAAACTTTAGAAAACAATATAAGTTATCTTTCATATTAATTGTAGTGATGGTTAATAATGGCTGGCCAATATTATAAAGAGGAAAGCTTTGTATTTTTGTATGTATGTTTGTAACGAATAAACTCAAACTACTGGACCGATTTAAAAAAAATATCACCATTAGAATGCTACATTAGCGCTGAGTAACATAGGCTATATTTAAAAAAAAATGCGGTACGAAGTACGCCGGGTCAGCTAGTGTTTTATGAAGAAAGTTATATTTTTTATATTAAAGGAACAACAGCAACACACGACGGACATAAAATAAATAAATATGTGCAGTTACATGTAAAGAGCCATTTAAGCGAAACGTGAATGTAGAAACAGTATGCCGTGGGGCTGGAATGTGGAGTATGCAGTCGGCATGTAACCGGTCACCCATCTGAGGTAGGATCGACACGCACTCATCGCATTGGCGCTGGGTTACATAAACACGGATTAGTTTTACCGGCTTTGAGTGAGCAGTGACTAAGATGTAGAGGGTATACCAAGTGTATACTATATAGCTACTTATTTTCGAACGGAGTCGGTAAATAAGCAAACGTTCGTATAAACAAAATATTTTTTTAAGTCAAAATGTTATTCAAATAAACATAAGAAAAGTGCTTTTGAATCGTCCAAACATTTTTACTTATTACATTTAGTATCAGAAAGCAGAGTTATTTTTGACATTCGATCACGTTAACGAAAGCTAGAACTAATATGGCATTGAAGCAGCGCCTCCTGGCGACATACTTACGAGAATAGTAAGCATTTTGACTTAAAAGATTTCGTTTTCGTAAACATGATCGAATGAATACGGATTGTAAACAAAACTCACACTAGGCCCTCTAGACAGGAATTTACAATTTTAAAACGTCAATATCATGTCCGATGGGTTTGGGGATAATGCCACGGACTGTGTTTGTGTAATTTGTTCGCAACAAAATTTGCGTTAAAAATTATTTGAACATTTTATTGAATAACCTAATTAAAAGGATCGGTTTTTTAATAATTCTCTTTTAAAGGACAATAACGCTTATTTTGGCATAAAAAACAAGTTAGATAGTGTTGATTTTGCATGTGTAACGCCTACTAGTGGCTTGTGCGCTTGACACACGGAAGGTGCGGTGAAATAGCGGGTCAAACTTACGCTAATTGCAAAAATATTTAAACATTTATTATGAATTATAACTTGGTACAAAACGCAAGTATGTAGTGTAAGTATTATATATTCATAGCTTGAATGGAGTGTCGCGTCTGCGGCTCGACAGCTTGTGACCGCGCGTCATTGCGTCACTGTAACCTTTCACTGCAGATGCTGCGTACGCGCCGCTCTCAGCCGCTTTTTGCGGATAGACTTTATGGGAAAACAATTTCGATTTCGCAATGAAGTGAGATAACGATTTTATTATTTTGATACCACGACCTTCTCAAACGGTTTCTTTATTTCTGTACTTCCTGCATTTGAAATTGTATTTTCTGTAACTTACGCAATGTGTAGAATTTTACACATGGGCCTTTGTATTGTTACGATTGCAATACGACTTTTGATTCATTGTCGTTTTTGAAGAAGAGATCAGTGTCCTTGGACCGGTGTGTGAATGTATTGAATGTCGTCATATGGGTAGATTACAACCTTGATCCAGTACTTGCATGGGAGTTTAAATCTGAAGCAACAGTATGTAAAAGTTTTGCATTATTGTTTAATAATTGAAATTTTACTCCTTTTATGTTTAAACCTACAGATTATCTCTTTGCTCGACGTGGTGGATAGCAATCGCTGGCCATAGACTAAATAGTTAATACTTATTCCAGAAAGGCGAAACACTTGCCTTCTATCTGCTATCTTACTTAATGGTCTTCACCCAGAATCTTCAACCAATGAGACAGAACTTCATCATCATCATCATCATCATCTCAGCCAAAAAGACGTCCACTGCTGGACAAAGGCCTCCCTCAAGGATAAATAATTTTGAGGGGAATTTGCCATAATCGCCACGCTTGGCAGGCGGGTTGGCGATCGCAGTAAGGTGAGAATAATCATAGAGAGACGCCGCTGCCCATCCTCTGGAATGGTCCCATAGTCGCCTTCTACGACACCTACGGGAAGTGATGGGGTGGTGCAATTCTTAACCCCGGCACTATACGGGGAACAGAACTTGGTCTCATAAATTTTTTTTTTTTTTATACATAGCACGGCAAATGACTCCAATTCACCTGATGTTAAGTAAATATGGAATCCAGATGCGACGACAACTGGTGCAGCGTGAGAACAGCGCAGCGTCAGTTATCCTCACTTTGCTGGCCCACAAGGTGCCTCTTCACGCCTCGTTTGAAGGACCCCATATCATAGGAAGGAGGGAAAACGTGTGCTGGCAAACTATTCCATGTTTTGGAGGTGCGACAAAAAAACGAGTCACCAAATTTCTTAGTGCGCGATGGAATATTAGAGACAGTGAAGCGGTGACTCCGGAGAGCAGCACGTGTACTCCTATGGAAGAAGGGAGAAGGTGGGATGAGGTCAAAGAGTTCTTCAGAGCACTCGCCATGGTATAAGCGGTAAAACACGCTGAGTGACGCAATATCTCTTCGCAATTGCAGAGTTTCAAGAGTATTTGTGACGTCTGCGTTGCCGATAATGCGTACAGCGCGACGCTGCAATCTGTCCAAAGCATCGAGAAGGTACTTTGCGGAACCGTCCCAGATGTGCGAGCAATACTCCACGCAAGACCGTACCTGTGTCTTGTACAAAAGGCCCAACTGGTCAGGCGTAAAGAATCGCCGCACCCTGTTCAGAATACCGAGTTTTCGCGAGGCTGTTTTGATCACGGCTTCGATGTAGTCCTTTTGGTTCAGATCGCAGCGAATCGTCATACCGAGCATGTTGATACTGCTCTGCAGGCTTAGAGATGTACCCTGAAGAGTTGGAAGGGGAAGGAATGGTGACTTTTTTGCCGTGAACGCACACACCTGTGTTTTCTTGGCATTGAACTCAACAAGATTATTGGAGCCCCATTTAGATATGAGGTCCAATACCCGATCGAGCTCAATGACAAGATTCACTCGGTTAACTTCGGTTTCGACCCGCCCAGCCGCTGGGTGACCGTTATATCCCCCATGCACTGTGCTATCATCTGCATAGCAATGAATATTTCCAAGTGGAAGCATATCATTGATATGCAGAAGGAACAGCGTGGGGGACAGAACGGAACCTTGAGGGACACCGGCGTTCACTGACATGAACCGCGAAGCGCATACATCAGACAGGACACGGATTCTCCGCTCATGTAGGAAGCCAGCGACCCAGTTGCAGAACTGAGCAGGCAGACCGTATGCCGGGAGCTTGGAAAGAAGAGCTTTGTGCCAGACCCTATCAAAAGCCTTGGCTATGTCAAGGCTAACAGCCATTGACTCACCACGCTTGTCAATAGCTTCACCCCAGAGATGTGCAACGTACGCTAGAAGATCACCCGTTGATCGTTTCGGCCGAAACCCGTATTGGCGATCATGAATTATGGAGTGTTCTTCCAGGTAGTGTACAAGTTGTTTATTTAAAATACGTTCCATGATTTTGCACAAAACTGAAGTAACGGCTATGGGGCGGTAATTAGATGGGTCTGACCGATCTCCTTTTTTGGGGACCGGTTGCACATTAGCTTCTCTCCAAGATTCCGGCACACAACCAGAAGAGAGCGAGAGACGGTAAAGGCGCGTTAACACGGGGGACAACTCCGAATGAATGACTCCAAATGAATTGAATAATGATAATGAACCGGATGTTTGCATTGCTTGTGTGTTAGGAAACGAAATAATTCTGGTTTTGAAAAATATACGTTTGTGATATCCACAAACTTTCGCGTTCGCTATCGTCGAATTTTGGCAATACTATACAAAATGTTTGGTAATAGGTAAATATTCGGGAAACATAGCCATGCAACCAAGAACACTGTGATAACATGCAAAATCATATTTACGTAGATTTACTTTTCCATAAAAAAACTCAGATTTACCTACTTTATTACAATATTTAATTTTGGGTTGTATTTAATCGATCACCAAACTAACCTAACCTAACCCACAAAAATACTAAGTTAGCACCTAAAAATACAAAGTTAGTACCTAAACTACTATTTAGACGCTAACTTAGCATTTTAGGTGCTAGCCTACTATTTTTTTGTGGATCAATTTATTATTTCTCTTTAATTTTTGTTCACTCCTGCAATGGTTTCGACTTTTGTGTATGTTTGACCATGAGCTGGCGACCAAGAACAACGTATCAGCTTGACCTAGGGTTGTCATTTTACAGTTTTACTTATTAACAAAGAATCTCAATATCTCGACCATGCGATGGTTTTCAGTTATGTCCATAATTTTCCAGGGTTCTATGAACGGTACCCTATCTGCCATATTCGGGATTATACAGGTACCGTAGAACGGGGCTACCTTCGAATCAAGTGTAACATTAACACAAATGTTTAAAAAATTTCCACGAGCAGGATTTGAACCTGCACCCTTCTGACATTCCGGGTCAGGTGCTCTTCCAATTGAGCTGTCGTGGTTCTAACCAGCCCGCCGAAAGTGTAACATTGATCACAGCTCCTGTTCTCTGCAGTTGTCTTCCACATGTAGTCCTACAGTATGACTCTGGGGAGAAACGCACTAGAGACGCCTGGATCGCTAGGGATACCCATATTTGCAGCTACCTAAGGATTTATAGCTGCGATCAATGTTACACTTATATCAAAAGTAACCCCATTCTACGGTATTACCAAACACGCTTTATAATACAACTCTTACGTAATTTAATCGCATTTAAGTCCTGTGTTGAGCATATAAAAGGTTGATTAACCTACCAATTATGTGCCTTCTTTGTTTTATCGCAACGATTCCATTGATACATTCATTGGAGTCCATCGTTAACGAGCCGACACCAACTGATGTTATGCGTTGTCGCTGCGTACGGTCAGCAAGCGGCCCTAGACTTTCACCGAGAAAAGGTCAGCGCTGTCATAGTATAAACATATAAGTAAGTCTTCTTAGGTGGGTGCGTTCAACGCACGTAACGAAATATTCGTATTTCACGTTTGGTCTCGAAGTTGGACGAATATACCATACCATGGTGTCTCATGGTGTATTCATATTATCAATAGGAAATTTTCACATTTACACCACGAACAGAGTACTTGAATATCGCCGTGTCGTCACTCAGTAAAAGACTCAGAAAAAATAATTGCAAGATTTAAAAATCCCTCTGGTCAATTGGAAGGGATTAAAAAGATAGATCACTTGTTGTGTTAAAACGATTAGAACATCTGGAATGTAAATATGTTTTTTTAGATATTCGATATAGGGTCAATTAAGCTGTCTTAATGACAGAGCCAGGACTGTAATCATCGTTATTTATCAATTGCATTTAACTTCAGATCTAGAAAGAGATTTCAAAGATACCGTTTAATATTGTATAAGTCTCTGTTGGCACCAAAAGCAGGCACTCATCCTGAAATACGCGCGCGCTGCATACGATACAACAGCTACGTATCCAGCAGACGTAGAGCTTTAGGCACTGCGCAGACGGCGGGGCGGGCAGGGGCGGGCAGGGGTGGACATGCCGCATATACATAGCCCGGCGGGCACTGGTGGCGCGGCGCGGTCTTTTTGTCCTCCATGTGCGTTGGTAGTATAGGATTCCCTTTGCGCTATCGTTCACGGTCAAATTGACTGGCCCTGCCCGCCCCGCCGTCAGCTCAGCGCCTTAACTTAAAGCTTAAAGCGCCTTACGTGGTGGAATACACAACCTACTGCTTTGTTTTGACTATGGCGCTGGCACGGTGCTTGCAGGAGAGAAGCGAGATGCCTCAGGCCCCACGTGACCGCTCGCGGTGATTTGTGGCGCACGGTGTTATGCCACATCCGTTGCAGTGACGAATGTGGCATAAGGCACGGTGTTATCAACCTTTTTCATCTCAAACACGCTTGAACCTCTACGATTTGTGAGAAAGGCGCATCCAATATATAGGTACGCGCGAAAAGTTTTCGAATAGTGTAGTATAGAACATTGTCAATGTTATGAAAAATGTAAGTTTATTTATTAAAGCTGAAAAGTTACTTTTAAAATATGGATTTTTAAAATTCGTAGAGTTGGATGACTAGCTAGCATTTAAATTATCTTAATATATATAATTGTTCCGTACGTGTTTAATACGTATGTCACTGAACTCCTCTTAAACTGCTCGACCGATTTTGATGAAACTTTTTGTGGGCGTTTGAGTGGATCCCTGGATTATTTAGACTCACAATTGGACCCGTGGTGGCGCTGTAATAAAGTTTTATGATTATTTTTTAAACTATCATGCGATTGGTGTGTTTCTGTTTGTGTGATTCTTAAATTAAAACGGATTGGAGGCCTCTAGGCCTGGAGGCACGTCGAGAAGATATTTATGACTGGACGAATTTTAGGCGGATGCGTTATGATTTACGCAAAATAACCTTTCTGACCCACCCACTGAGCGCACCCGACTTACGTCACAATAAATAATGATAAAATAAGCGCGTATCTACATATGTAGTTATCTAAACTGTATAATTTTAAAATTACATTGAAACAGTTACATTTACTAAATAAATAAATATATAACTAATATAAAAAGAACCATAATGCCTGTGTGTTTCAGCCTATTTGAAATCCCATAAAAAACTACTAAACATAAGTTTCTCTTAGATAGTAATCTTTTGAGTAAAGTGCAAACTTTAGCTTCCTATATCCAACAACGTCGCATGGCCGTTTCTTTTTATTGTAAGCAGTTCTACGAGTACTATATCAATCATCTGCTCGAATCTTTTTTGTCGGATTATCTTAAAAGTTGCGCAACCACAAAAAGGTTGATTGTCACAGTGACACGACGGCGCGGGTTCATCGCGGCTGCGTCGTGGCCTTCCCGTTCCGCCTCACGCTGCCCGGCAAAAAGGTGTGAACTTGAGGTGAAAGTCTTTAGGGATCCGTGGTGGCGTCGGAAAATCAGCTGATAAAAGGTCACTTTTGACAATTTCAATTATTTTGCTACTGTGATTCAGAATTTTGTCACGTGCCAACTTCACTATAATATTGGTATCATAATGCACAATTTTCCCTATCCATCCTTAGGGAAGGCCCCAGCAGTGGGAACAAAAAATTGAGTTGGTGTTGTGTGGTGTGGTGGATATACAATTCACAATAATAAATGAACACTTATGTAGATATAGATCAGACCCTAAAATTAAGTTTAAAAATAGAAATTCAACAAATACAGACAAACGGTGAACTTCATAAAAGATGTCGAGTGCAACAATGTGAAGTAAACAAAAAGCCAAAATAATTACGTACGCTTTAATTTATGGTGCTCCATATTGTCATTAACAGCTCAAAGGTTACAGAGATAGACATTGTAGGAATGTACTATACAGTTTATGAATCTTTTTTTTCTTGTTTTTTTGTTAAGTTTATTTTTCTTTATAAGTTAAGTTAAGACTTAGACGTAAATATATCGGAATCGTACATCAAAAAATTAAATAATAATTATAACTAAAAAATACGAAGTCGACGAAAAGAGACATTCTACAGAGTTTTAAATATCACGATACGGAACCTAACCGATGTTCTTTCAATTGAAACCGTGATAATATCTTAACGCATCCACGATGCATTCATTCTTATTCCATTTTTAGTGAAGATATTATAATCTACTGCAAACCATTTTCGATCTTATGACTTTTAAATTAACTTCTACTAGAGACGAAAATACAATTAAGTGTACATGCAAACACAACAATGGAACGTGACGATTAGAGCCCTCTTCAGCACATATGCATAAAAATGACATTCATCTCACCTGTTGTAATATGTTTCTTAAGTCAGCAGTTATAAGGTTTCGAATGCGTGGAAGTTATTACGCTATACAGGTAACCTAATTACAGTGATTTTCGGTACTTAAGTGCGTAAAAAAAGTTATGGTGCTTTTTTTACGCACATTTTTATGTGTAAGAAAGTATAATGTTGTATTCAAAATCAAAGTCAAATATTTTTTATTCAAATAAACTTTAAAATAGTGCTTTTGAATCGTCCAAACATTTTTACCATTCTATTAAAAGCACATTAAAAAAATAATTTTAAATAGTATGGTCTCTACACTCAAGCTGTCTATGCATGCTCAATTGACATGAAGACGGGCCTAAATCCAAATAAACTAAATATAAAGAAAATAGCATTAAACGATCAGATGTTAGTCTACTCATTGTTCCGTCACAGTCCAGGATTAAGTATGCCATGAGCGGAAGTGATATAATGTGCAAGGACAAAGCGCTGTTAATCCATTGCTAAGGCATAATAGTGTAAAACCTCTTCTGTCCATGCTCAATCACGGTCATGGAGTATTACTATAGGCTTATAGTTATCGAGGGCAGCTATCCTAAAGCATATACTATCTGGGTGCCTATTTGTGAGTTTTATTTAATATTTGAAAAAACACAAAGTGTTGTAAAAATTCCACGAGCGGGATTCGAACCCGCACCCTAATGACAAGCCGGGTCAGGTGCACTACCATCTATGCTATCGTGGCTCAATCCAACTCGCCGAAATTAATCAACACTATCTACTCTTACTCTGTAAGCCAAAGGAGCCCTATTTCATTTGCTATTCGATTAACGTTAACAATAACGAGATTTTGTATGGCATAGTTTTAACTGAGGAGCTCGATGGCGCAGTGGATAACGCGCCCGGTCTGCGAGTGAGGTTAAGCAACTTTCGCAAAGGCCGGTCATCGGATGGGTGACCAAAAATGTATCATCTCGAGTTCTTCCGTGCTTCGGAAGGCACGTAAAGCTTGCTGCATTAGCAGTCGTTAACAACCACTAATCCGCACTGGGCCCGCGTGGTGGTTTATGGCCCGTTCTCCCTATCCATCTATAGGGAAGGCTCGTGCCCCAGCAGTGGGGACATAAAAATGAGCTGATGATGATGATGAATTGTAACTGTCTAAACTCTCGTCGTTTGCCTCTAGGAGCCGCGCTGCTTAAATACCATAAAACAATTCGTTTTCGTTAACGTGATCGTAAAGTGTGTCAGTAAAAGGCATTTACTAAGGCGCTCCGTAGACGGAGCTACTTCATATGAATAAACGATTAACTTTAAATTTCGTTATAGGTTACAACTACAGCAACAGTTTATGGTTGCTGCAATTCTAAATAAACTATTCTAATCCATAGTCAACAGTCAGTGTTAGCTAGTTGGGGAAACTAGCAACTTGATACAACTAGTAGGTACAAATTTAACTGAAAACTGGATAACTTGCCACTGGAGTTGCTATCTATGTCTGCGCAGTTTCTTTAGGTTGTACATTTAGTGCCTTACAAATAAACAAAGAATAAGGTCCGAACAGTTAATTCGTGTTTTGTTCCTAAACGTAAACGTCATTTCAAATTAGAGTAAAAGAGGCAAAACACGGAATAACTATTCGAAGATTATTCTTTATTTGTAAGACCCATTTTTCATAAAAACTATTTAAGCATTATTTCGTTAATCATTGTTTTGTCTCTTTTTCTCAAATTCAAAATGACGTTTGTGTGACGTTGACAAAACAATATTTAACTAAATAGTGCTTATATAGTTTTTATGAATAAGGGGATTGAGTCAAACAGGAGTTGCCTGTTGCCGCAACACGGAGATCAAAGTTGCTCTGTCTGCATAGTGTCTAAAACGACATAGCGAACTTGCTAAATAGATAGCGGATACCTACTGGCTAAATTCTCTTAGTTTATTGCAGTTATCATTTAGAAAGCAAACAGATTAAACTTTATCAAGTCTTGCGCGACACAGGCATTGTGGAACCGTGAGGCGGATTATGTTATCTGATGAGATGGTAGACCTTCAGTTCAGACGTAGAAAGTGTGTGTACTTTGACATAATGACATTTTTGCTAATGTTTTCACAGATAAAATAATAATTGTGTTAGTACATATTGTATGAAAACTCTTTAAATGTAATTTAATAGAAATGTAACTTTTAATTATTGTTGTATATTATTCTGTGGCATGAGCACGCTTGACATTGTTATATTTTTGCTGACACTAGCAATAACGTTACTTGAACGATTTGTATATTTTATTATGTAGTACAATAAACACACTCCACGGTGACGGCCGCTTTACTGAACCTCCCTGTCCCGTGCAACATAACCTGCGTAAATTACGTAAACATTTAACCTACCTTCTTTAACTAAACTACAATAACCTACCAACCTTAACAACTATTACTTACCTTGTAAATGCTACAACGTTTACAATTGTTGTTACACAATGAGTAATACTCTTTCTGGTCGCTTTTCTAGTCATAATTAATCAATAGCTACCTCCTTGGTTTAATCGACGAAACCGTAATTAATTCGATATTTAATTTATACGAATGAGTAGTACTTACTCATTCGCTTAAGTTTTGATTTATACTTGCACTTAATAACTATAGACATATGACTTTAGTAAAAAAATGTTCGTGAACTTTCTTTCGAATTAGTACAAGTGCGATGTACCTTCTATCAACGCGAACTAATAATGCACGTCTCCTATTATGCGATAGGTCAAACAAAGTTATAATACACATTCACGCACCTTAGAATGACAAACTCATCGTGTTGTATCTATGTGACAAAATCATATGTTACGTAAGGTTTGTCCACAACTTTGCATAATTCTCGTGTCGATGACACCCCGGCGCGGACATTTTTGCCAATATTCGGATGTAACTCAGCCGGCTCGAGAGCTGAAACCAGTTAGACTTTCTACAAACATAAAGACGATGTTATATAAATTAGAAAACACATGTAATATCGAAGCGTATAATAACAACATTTTTTATTTATTGCCATTATCAAGTTAAATAGCTTATTTAAGTTATTAACACATTACGTAGTTATATGCAATTTATTATGATAATAAGAAAACTTATTAGACCGTTTTTGTCAAATAAAACTTTTTGTTATGTAAGTCTTTGTACTAAACAAATAACTTGAGTATAGATTTGTTCATTTTGTAGCACTTTTTAAGACTCTACGCAGTTTCTAGTTTAGGTTTCATAGTAAATTATATTATTTAACTTTTCTATTCATAAAAAACCTCCATCATTGAATTCAACTCATCACTGCAATGGATGGGTAATAGCTTAATTACCACGCTTGCCTAATCCGGGTTGGTGATCACAAAACTGGGCTTTGCATCGAACAATCTGAAACACTGTTTGCCCGATCCCGGACCCGGAACCCGGAACCCGAAACCTTCGGGTGTCGGGTATCTATTCATATAAAAGAAAAATCTTGACTGACTGTCTCAAAATTCAAAATCATTTATTCGTTTATGCTACAAATTAGTTCTAATGAATGTCACTATGCCATCGGTCCGTAAGTCTACACTCATTAACGCCAAGCCTAAACCATTGACCCTAGAAAGCTGTAATTTGGCACAGAGATTTCCTTTATGATGTAGACGAGAAGCAAGACGGAATTTCTGGAAATTCCTACGGGTTCAAGGGATAAGGGTGTTATCGCGGACGAAGTCGCGTGCGGTCGCTTGTCTTAAATGAGATTCAACCTTACGATATAACTGTTACATAATCTCTGTCTTAGAATGCAACGATTAGTAGCGAAAGGGCCTTTATCAATCAACAGGGCCAGCTCAGTCCGGGATGGTGGGTAAAAGGCCATGTTACAAAAACAATAGGACCGACGACAAATAACTCTCTTGAGTGGGTGCGCATTGTCTTACATAACTTTTCAACTCCTATCATCGGAGGTCCGAAAATATTTCTCATACCATTTAAAATCATAATGATCGTTCTTCATAAAAAAAATTAAAAACTAAATATTAAAAAATATAATCATTGAAATTCATAATATCACTAATTATACACTTAGTTTTTACTAATATTTGTTTTAATATATTTGTTTATACTAATGATCGAAACTCATAATCATTCGAATAAATAACTATAATATCCATAAATGTGTTTATCCATATTATTGAAAATCATAATGTCTATATTCATAATTTTGTTTATACTAATATATTCATTTTCATATAGTTTTTAATCATAAGTGTAAATGAAACGGGATAGGTAACAGTTATTCATTTAAAATAGTGGGTTAGGTTAGGTTAGAACTGTGACCCCAACAACGCGCGAGCCGAGCGAGCGAAGCGAGCGTGGCGCGGCAGAAGCCGGCGAAGCGCCAGAAACTAATTTTTGATAATTATGATAATTGTCTGTTATAAAGTAAGCTATTCTGAACAACGACGTTATGAGTTGAAGTATGTTCTTAGTAACAACATTATTAATTAAAGCAATATGATCATTGAATGTTATGAAGAAAAAAGATCTGAAAAAAAAATTATAAATTTAAACTGGTTCTTGGTAGTAACAGTATTAATAAAAAAATTATGATCATTAACTGTTATGAGCTCCGTTGGTAGTAATAAAAATGTATGAATAAAAATGTATGAAAACGAAAATTATGAAGAGTGATTATTATGAACACAAATCTGTAGGAAGACAAAGAATATGATTTAGAATTTTATGTGAGCCAATATGGACCCCTTTTGAGTAATATAAGGTAAGACAACAATGATTTCCTAATTGTTTCTATTATTTTTCGCTTCTTCCTTTCACATAGTTAGCTGTGTTTTCGTAATAACGCCTATTAAGTACGAAGGTTTTACTTTACATATACCTACGTAACCTATACGGTAAATAAATTTACCACCTTAGATTAGTTCATGCTTACCACGTTCTAATCGGTTCGAGATCTAATTATAAACACACAAACACGTGTCGCTTTACCTTCTACAGTTTCCTTTCTATATAAGGTCACATTTTATCAACTGCAAATATTTTGAGGACAAGTTCAACAACATATATAAACAATTTTTATGAAAAACCTTAAATTTTTATACGCTAGTTTTCAAGAAAAACGCCAAAAGACATTTCGATTAAAAAGTAAAATAAAGCACTTTCGGTAGTTTCAATTCAAAGGAGCCGAGACAGAGAGGCCGCAATGCCTTCACCGTTTACACGTGCCGCTCTGGTTTCATTCAAAAGAGCCGAAAGAGAGGCCGCTCTTAAAAATATTACAATTTTTGTGTCAGGAAAAGTAAAAAAAAAAACTAGCCTGAATTTTTTTTTAAATGCTAGGGCCTCATTTCTCTGATATAATTAGATGTTTTGTCAAAATATTTGCAGTTGATAAAAAGTGACCTTAGGTCTTTTCTTTGACCCACGGAACCTTTCTCTTGGGTCCCGGCCAACGGAACGGCAGCACGGTTATGGTTTCAGCTCTGCTCTTTTCAGATTTCCCAGAGCAAAAGCTAAATGAGTGCTATACTATAACAGGCTAAATGTTAATAGTTTAGATCTACGGCTAGGTACTACAATCCCCTGGCTAACGTTTACCCTCATTTGATAGCTAATTACTCAGAACGTGCAGTACTTAGGCCGGGGTATAACTAGAGCTGAAGAAGTGCAGCCTACTTATCTAGACTGGTGTTGTGATGCAAACCTCTATTATCGGCGACTGAATGGCCAGTGATCCGCAATGTTAATGAATGTGGCTCCTCTACTACGCAAACACACGTTTTGGGATCATATAGATAGATAGTAAAAGATATACTAATACAACATGTAAACTATTTAAATATTATGTATATAAAAACGTGTGAACAAGTAGTTAATTCTTGATGTTTGTAATCGATGGAAGTGAATTAAATAGATACTAGATGGATACGTTTATTGCTTCACCCCAAAAGTAATACCTAAAAAAAGTTACTTGCAACAAGAGAATAAAACAATGTTACAATCACTTTAAAGCGATCTCTTTTAGATAACATATTTATGAGCATGTGAGAACTATGTGCAATGTATTATTATAAAACATATTATTTAAGATTTTAAAAGAGAGAGAATGGTCAAAATTGACACTGACACAAATGTAGGATTAAGATTATCCAAGTGATATAAATCTGAAAGTGTGTTTGTTTGACCTTCACGTCAAAATGGAGCAACGTAGCAAAGTGTTTTTTTGCACAGATATAGTTAACGTGCTCAAATGTGGCATAGGGTACTTTTTGTCTTGGTCAAATAAAATTCTCCCGGGGGACGCGGCTTTAGTGAGAGCCCGAGGCAGCGGGCAACAGAGCATGATGAGAATGTACGCGATTCCATAGTAGGGGTATAGTGAAGTAACAATCTTAAGCCATCGTTGCGTTTGCAACGGATTGTATTGCAACTAATAACCGTAAGGTTTCCAATACATATTGGTTTCCGTATCAGGTGTTTTAGTAGCTGGATTGCTAATAATTATGTAGTAACCATTGGATAGAGACATGCGTATGAGCAAAAAAGTATTACGCCACATTTACACCATCACTCTATAAACTAACCACTGCGACCTCAGGGCTTCCCAATCATCATCATCACATCATCATCATCATCAGCCTATCTATATCTATCCTATATGTCCACTGCTGGACATAGGCCTCTCCAAGTGCACGCTACTGTACACGATCCGCGGCTACTCTCATCCAGCTCTTGCCAGCACCCTTGCGAAGATCGCTCCACCTAGTCTGAGGGCGTCCTACACTACCCAACAAAGAGATCTAATTACCCAAACAGTAGCAAAGTGCAAGAGTGTTGACGGATGCAATAACCAGTCAAAAACTGATAACAAAAATATTAAAATTATCCCTGATTTTGGTCACTCGATGTTTTGTAATACTTGCGTAGTACCCGGTATTACAAAACATGCTGCTGACTTGCACGAAAAACCCGAACGCGGTAGCCGCTGCGTCAACGTGATATATACTTTCTTTTATTTAAATAAACAAAGTCTTTATTATTTAATCACAAAGCAGTTACATAAACACGATACAAGGTATGGTCCCGACACTTTGGGGGGAGTATTCAAACCTGTCTAACACATGCCAAGGAAGGCCTTATTAGTGCCAATGCTAATCATGCAATATGTATATAATTAATGGCATCCGGCGTTACTTTGCAGAAATCCATGGCACAAAAAATTGCAATTTAAATAGTATGTGGTGTTAATTCCGGTAAATCACTCGTTCATCAATCTTGGATACAGTATGCAAGCACCACCCTCCCACCCGCAAAAATATGCATATGATGAAGAATCCTTTCAAATATCGTACCAGCCTTTCAATACGGAACAAAAAAATAACGCTGCTTGGCGGCAGAAATAAGTATTGGGTTGATCGCTTTCCAGAAGGATTATGGGCAGAACCATCAGAAATTTCTAACGATTTGAGCTTAATTCAGATTAATGTTATTGAGTTTCTCTGCAGTGTTAGGTATAGAGAGTAGAGTTATACAATAAGCTTACTGTTCTGCAAGGTAGGTAAATGTAATAGGCAGACTGTAGGCAGTGCTCACTTGAGGCAGTACTCAGTCGAGGCAGCAGTGCAAGAAATACAGTAGCGCAAGTCAGGCTGCCACGATTGCACCTCTTCAGAGTATACAAGTGGCTCATAAATATGAGACTCGAGGCAGTACTCACTCGAGGCAGCGGTGCAGGAAGTGCAGGAAGGCGGGGTCATCGGCGCGCACGGCGGCGGCTAGCGTGCGCGAGCCGGGCCGCCGCTTGCGCCCCTTCGAGTTCGTCACGCTGCGCGGCGACCCCTTGGAGTCTGCAAACATGTTCAGTGATGAGTACAGAAAGTGCAGAGCTACAGAAAATTATAACTCTTGATAAAAATATTACTGCTGAGTGGCAGTAGGATGCTGTAATGTATATGTAAGTGTTTAGACACTAAAAACTTAAATTCATACAGATTTTAGTTTAACAGATTTATAAGTGATACTTGTAGCCTAAACTGAAGTTATGATATTGAATTTTGATAGATATTGTTGAATTTTATACATTGCAATCAAATCTCAAATTCTGCTTTTAAAACGTTAATTATGTCTCTATCAACAGCTTGACTAAAGCTTAATCTAGTTAAAGATGTTGGTACAAGTGACTCAAAGACCACGTCTGCGTATCCTCCTGCCCTCAATCTATGTACTACAAACTCTCATAAAACGCCACTATCACAATAATTAGAGGCAATACATAACGTATAATTACAAATGAATAAGCCACTGAGCTGCGTGCGTACTCAACCACCATGGTTACATAAGTCTCCTCTTCGGATTGAACTTTCATCTACCTTTGACATAACCAGTATTTTGTTAGTCAGTTGTTCTTACGACACAATAATTTCGTATTAGTTTAAATATTGGAATGCTTAAACATTGTATTATATATACTTACTTTTACACTTTCGCGTTCTCTTATAATTAAAAATGGGGGACCAACGCAAACTGCTTAGTGTGGGTATTCCATTGGTCGCGGGCTGAAGACCGGCGCAATATAGATAAATCATAGTCATAGTATTTTTTTGCATCATGTTCTGCATACATAGTGGTCTTGACTTTAAAATTCAGAACATGAGCCCGAGTTCAAAAAATGTAGAGTACTTAAGTTCTGCCTAGGGTATCTAACCTATTCAAACGAGTGTGCGATAAATCATGTCAAACATTAAATTATGTGTTTATTATTTATTATTATAATGTATTACTAAAACACAATATTTTTAAAATTATTTAACGCTCTCAGTATTCTTAATAAGTCGGTCCGTATTTAGATAATGTAGAATTTACAACACTTTTAACAATTATATACCTACTATAAAATATAGTGAACGGCTAAGACGCATTCTAAGGTAACATTTACTAAAGGTGCACTTACCGAAGAACAGTCTTTTCCTGGTGGCGTGGAGTAGTAGATCTGGTGGTGGCGGCCCCAGCAGCTCCATGATGCAGGCCAGCTGCTCTGCTTCATTCTCTCCCGGAAACAAGGGGTATCCCGTGTGGAGTTCCGCAAGGATGCAACCTGAGACCAACATGTTAAATAGTTTAACCTCTGTCAAACGATTGTGAACGTTTTAATACAGCAACGAGGCCCAGGCAAAATGCTCTTCCACCTTCAGCCTTATACAATAATAATACCGCCACTTATTATATGGAAACCAGGTATTTTCCCGTTATTATGTTAAAAATGCTTCTGCACACTCGTCTTGTCTTGAATTTCTTTAGGCTACAACTACCAGAAGATGCGAATATTTTTTTTTTATTTTGTCACCTAACCGGTGACCCACCGGCATGCGGCAGTTGCTTGTCATGTAAGATCACAATAATATATAAGGTCACTTTTTATCAACTACAAATATTTTGACAAAACATCTAATTCTATCAGAGAAATAAGGCCCTAGCATTTAAAAAAAAATTCAGGCTAGTTTTTTTATTTACTTTTTCTGACACAAAAATTGTAATATTTTTAAGAGCGGCCTTTCTGTCGGTTTTTTGAATGAAACTAGGGGCACGTGTAAGCGGTGAAGGCATTGCGGCCTCTCTGTTTCGGCTCCTTTGAATTGAAAATACCGAAAGTGCTTTATTTTTTTTTAATCGAAATGTCTTTTGGCGTTTTTCTTGAAACCTAGCGTATAAAAATTTAAGGTTCTATCATAAAAATAGTTTATATATCTTGTTGAATTTCATCATCATCATCATCAGCCTATACTAGTCCACTGCTGGACATAGGCCTCTCCAAGTGCACGCCACCGAGCACGATCCGCGGCTACTCTCATCCAGCTCTTGCCAGCCACCTTGCGAAGATCGTCGCTCCACCTAGTCTGAGGGCGTCCTACACTACGTTTGCCGATGCGCGGTCTCTACTCGAGAACTCGTTTACCCCAACGGTTGTCGGGTTTGCGGCTAATATGACCGGCCCACTGCCACTTCAGCTTGCTGATCCGATGGGCTATGTCGATTACTTTCGTTCTCTGTCGGATCACCTCATTCCGAAGTCGATCCTTCAGAGAAACTCCGAGCATAGCCCTTTCCATAGCTCGCTGAGCGACTTTAAATTGAATTGTTGTTGAATTTATCCTCAAAATATTTGCAGTCGATAAAATACGTACCAACCCTTATTTAACTATATGAACACGTATCTAACTGTTAACACCCAAACGACTTTTACTTTTATTGATACTATGTAACAATTATATAATTTTTCAATTCATATTAACCATGATTGATTAATATGATTCGATGTAATTCGGTCAACACACTTCCATGGTAATGAGGATGACATGAGGTCATGACAGCAAAGGTCATCGATCTCGCAGAAATGCTGTTGTCAAACAGTCACGTCACGACACAAGCCCATTCCTGAGTGTCGTGTAGTTTGTAATGAGTTCTGGGCGTTTTAGCGTGTATTTATACACTAAACATGAAACGCAAAACCTTAAAAATATGGACTGAATAAATATGTGATCTAGGTCCGCAAATCGCAAACAAAACTCGCAATAGACTTGTGTTACCTGTAATATGTAAATTGTGTTTTTGTTTTGTAATGTCTATGCATTTTTTTCTTTTCTTTCTAGGCACTTAGCACTCAAGAGTTAAGATATAATTATGCAATCCACTCGAGGTAGCTATTACAATATAATAAAATTTTACGCAAATTTTGTTCCGAACAATTGAATTGACATTGAATACGGCTTCATTGACTTTTGAAAGGTTTGAATAGAGCCACGCACGGTAGCCTAATGACTGTCAAACGTCAACCTGGTATGTCAGAGGATACGGGTTCAAATTCCACTTGTCGAATTTATAAATAATTTTTTAAATTTTGCTTTCTACTCATGGAGTTTAAAGAAAAAAAAAACAATCTGTTATATTTTTATAGATGACCTTTTGATTTGCCAGTTCTTTTATGGAAAGTACTAGTGGCTCCCTCTGCGCTCATGTCCTATTGGAAGATGATGTGGAAGCTGGTAATGCGCGGCCCAACAGTTACGAAATGGTAGAAAGTGGCGGAGAAAGGTGACCCGCACATCTGCGCGCGCGCCGCTCGCGATGGCAACTCGTTTTTACGCAATATTTGCCAGACCTTGTATGTATGCTGAATGTGCTATTTCTCTTATTATGGACAGTTTTAGTAGCGCAGTCTGGTATTTAAGTTAATTGGTTCGGATTAGCAAAGTAGTTAAGCATACATATTTTTACTTCAATACTAAATGTATGAAGGAAACTTTTAAGTCACTTTTAAATGTTTTGGTAATTTTTTGCTTTTGCTTTTGAAATCTTTGGTCGCATAGGCTAATTTTACTAATCTAAAAAATGTGCTGTCCTCTCTGCTACTGTAGAGTATTTTTTAAGAATAGTTGGCACAATGAAGTTGTACACCGAAGACTAAGGCCAAGCACGAACAATTATCGAATTCATGTCGTAAAACTCGCTAGCGTAAAAAAGTTGCAAAAAAGTAGGAAAAATTGATACAGCGCCAAAACGTCTGTAAATGGCACTAACATCTAAATATGTCGCATTAACATCAACGTTTGTAGCATTGTTGTGTTCCGGCAGCTAGAGATAAGATAGCCATTGCCTCAGTAGTTAAGGTTTCCGGGTGAAGTGCGCTTCCATCATCATCATCATCAGCTCATTTTATGTCCCCGGGGCCAGTGCGATTGGTGGTTGTTAACGACTGCTAATGTAGCCGGGACCAACGGCTTTACGTGCCTTCCGAAGCATGGAGGAGCTCGAGATAATAAATTTTTGGTCACCCATCCGATGACCGGCCATTGCGAAAGTTGCTTAACCTCAGCACTCGCAAACCGGGCGCGAGCTCCTCCACCTTCGGCCTTATCTTCACTTAACACCAGGTGAGATGAAGGTCATGTGCTTATCCATAACATTAAAAAAAAACATTTGAGAAACATCATTTCATAGAACTTATGATGTTGCAATTTCGTAAAGTTCGTGTGAGGGCTACAGGGCTCAGCTATAGCAAGAGTGGTGTGTACGTTACCCATGCTCCACATGTCGATGGGCGTGCCGTACTGCAGGCCGAGGATGACCTCGGGGCTGCGGTAGAAGCGCGACTGGATGTACGTGTAGACGCGCGCATGCGTGTAGCACGAGCTGCCGAAGTCGATCACCTTGATGGAGGAGCTGCCCCGCGCCTTCAGCAGAATGTTCTCCTGAACAGAAACAAGCAGATATGTAAGTAACTATTGAGTATTTAAAACTACTAGTGGTCGCCTAGTGGTCGAAATTCGACCGTAATTTTATACAGGCTGCACGGATTGTGCACAATGAAAAATTAAAAAAGATAGAATGTGAGTTTGGATTGGCATTGACAGATTTGGGCCGCTCCTCAACATTTTTGAAAAGAGTATATATGCGTGTGTGTCAAATACATGGTAGTGTGTGTAATGGTTGTTTTATTGATTTAAAGTATTTTTTATGCATAATTAAAAAAAAAAATCTGCAATCTTTCTCTGTATAAACTATAAGTGTGCGAAATTTCATACTCCTCCGTTCGCGCAATTTTCGTAAAAAAAGGGGTACAAAGTTTTTGCTTCACGTATTAATATATAGATTACCCCCGTAGGTAGAGAGCTTACAAACCACATGAAATGAAATTAATTGAGGAGCATTGAGCAAAATTAATGTACTTTATTCAATTCGACTTCTCTTCAATAAAAGAATCGAGTAATCTAACAGAAACAACAAACTGATTGCCCAAGAATCTAATATTATCGAGGAACACAACGTCGGGGATAGTTAAAATTACGCTCTTTGTAGTAAGTAAGTAAGTAGCATTGATAAATAAGATAAAGATAAATACTCTTATCTCGGAGGAGGAGGGTGATGGCGCAGTGGTTAACGCGCCCTGTCTGCGTTTGCTGAGGTTACGCAACTTTCGCAATGGCCAGTCATCGGATAGGTGACCAAAAGTGTATCATCTCGATATCCTCCGTGCTTTGGAACGCACATAAAGCCGTTGGTCCCGGCTGCATTAGCAGTCGTTAACAACCACCGCACCGCACTGGGCCCGCGTGGCGGTTTATGACCCGTTCTCCCTATCCATCCATAGGGAAGGCTCGTGCCCCATCAGTGGGGACATAAAATGTGCTGGTGATGAAGCTCAGAATAGTTATTCCGTGTTTTCTCTCTTTTACCCTAATTTGATATTTACGTGGCAGGAACAAAACACGAAATATCTATTCCAAGCGTATGCTTTGTTTATTAGTAAGGGCCATAAAAAATTCGAGACGTAAAGTACAACAATAATTATTTGCGAAGTTACCTGCAAAATAAAAAGACTACATTATGTATTACTCATATTATAATTGTCTTCGAATGAAGCGTACTCATTATATCGATTGAACTTTACTTTGCAAGTTCGTTTGTTCATATATTAAGTTGTAAAAGTTGGTACGGCTCAATTAAAATAACTTGCTTAGAACTACACATTATTTTATATTCAGTAAGCAGCTAAGTTTCTCTGGATCTAGCTTTGGGGATGTCGTAAGACTACAGAGACAACAGAAATCTATACTAATATGATAAAGCTGAAGAGTTTGTTTGTTTGTTTGGTTGAACGCGCTAATTCAGGAACTACTTATTGGTTTGAATTGAAAAAATATTTTTGTGTTGAATAGTCCATTTGATGATTGAGGAAGGCTATAGGCTATATTACATCACGCCATGACTAATTGGAGTGGAGCAGCAATGAAAAATGTTCCAAAAACGGGATTTTTTTTTTGAGAGTTTTCTTTGCGTGCCCTGCGTAAACGGTGAAAGTTACGCAAAAATCATGTAATACAAAATTGTTCCCCATTAAAAGTTCAAAAAAAAGTACGCGACAGCATATGTCTAGCTTTTAAGGTTGACTCACTATAACCTTTTTTATGGTAATGAAATTAGTTCTAAATTAATACATTATTTACGAAGGTGTTTTAATAAACATGATATTAATCCTTATCCAAATAAATAAGTTATTTATCACAGGGTGAGACCGCGGGGCACAGCTAGTGTGAAGATACTACGCGGAATCCATTTTAAAGCACGCAGCCCAAATTTTATAGCTTTACAGAGCCTTACGTGTGTTTACTAATATACGTTAGCAATGTAGAGCTATCAACTATGTGTCTGATGTGAATTAAAATTTAATTCCATGTTAGATTTTTATTTTTATTTTAGGACATTCACTGACTAGTTCCTGGCTTCTATAGCTTGCTGATTTAAACCATTGATAAAGCTCACCGGTTTGAGGTCGCAGTGGATGATGTTCTCGGCCTCCAGCAGCCGCAGGCAGCGCAGCAGCGAGCTGGCGAACCGCCGGATCAAGCTCAGGCTGAACCCCTGGTAGTTGTTCTTCTTTATCAGCTCATACAAGTTTATACTAGAAAAGAGATAACACGTTTTAAACACTTTTTACAAGTTTCGCGTGTTTTATTTTACTTAATATAATATCGATGGTGGAAAAGAACACAAATATTATACCAACGGTTCAGCAGAGTTGTTCAGCAGAGGTGTTCAAACTTTGAACAATAAAGGAAAAGTTAAATGCTATCGAACTGCGTATATAACTTATTTTCGGCCAAAATGGCGTTTCGGTTGTATCCCTTTCCAGCATCGATGTTGTCCTGACGTTTCGAACTCATTGCAGGGTCTATTGTCAAATGGAGACTAATAAAGTGTTGGTCGTCTCATTTTTTTAAAGATATTGCTGTTGGTCTTTTATGCTCTTCACAGTGTAACCGGACTTTTGTGGCCGGCAAGAAACTAAAGGTTCCTCAAACCGTGGTGATCGAACATTATCAGAGCGCTTCTAGAGGAGATAGCATCACGCAAGCGTGACCCCGTCCCCTTTTAGAGTCTCTGAGGTGTTCCGATCGGAATCGACGACGTCTCATAGTAGGTAATAGATTGTTAATACTTAACGTAACGTACACTCACGGTTAATGGTTGAACAATGTTGTGAAGCTTTAATTGTTTTCCAAAGTTTACGCGAACGCTTCTCATTACAATGAAACACTATAAGGCAAAGGGTTCGAACCAGAATGAATAATATGTAAAGTAAGGAGGGTAGGTCAGAATTCAGCGTTTTTGCTTAGCTTAGGTATTATAATATGTATTCAACACAAAATATTGTATGGAATAAATGAATTGTATTGTATTGTATAATTTATTTTCGTAGTCTGTTATATCAGACAACTCAATAATGTGCCCAATCTATATACATATTATATAAAAATATAGTGTCAGATAGATAGATTGATTGGGCATGAAAACGAGTCTTCTGATATATTCAGACTTGGCATTGAAAGGGTTAACGATTTGTCTTTAATGATTTTAATACATAGTTTTAACCTTGCCATTAAAGGTTTCCCCTTTTTGCGAACTGCGACCCATTGGGATCATTTGTGCCACACAAATTCTCGTTTTCGTAATCGAATAGTAAATAAAAATAACACACTAATCTCTATACTCTACATTATTTAACAATTACAAATAAACACCAATCTTTTTTTTCATTGGAAATAAACTACCAATTCGTTTTAATTCAAAATTAAATCATGAACAATCGACCTGGTTTCATTGCGGAAATAATCTCGCGCGTCCATTGACAGTCAGTCACCCATAAATCTTTCCATAGTCAATATAGCGGTAACATTTTTTCTATGTAATCAATAACCAATTTGGCAACACTCCGATGTCAGTACACTTCTCGTCCGCATTCCCGTTCCGGATCAATGCCTCCAGGAAATTGTGTTAGGCCAAAACAGACGATACAACATTATTCAACATCACCCGAATGATATTGGTTTATTACTTTGACAAACACATGTTATTTACTCTTATGTGTACTTCTCTGTTTTCTTCTGTTTATTGTGTATATCACACAACAATCTCTTAATGTAGTGTAGGGATATTGTTTTCGAAAGTTTACCTACGTGCACACTGCACATCGGAATGTATAATATTAAAGAATCTATTCGCGTATAATTTCTAGATTTTTGCTTTCATCCTGACTTTTTAAACCCAATACAGGGTCCGTGTTCATAGAGAGTCCTCCTGTGACTACGGACTTGTCCGTAGATAAGTTAGTACGTATCACGTATCACTGTGATCAGAATAGTCACCATTATTAAAGAAAGTTAACTAATGTATGGTTGCCAAACTTATGGGCATCTATCTTTACAAAGTAAGAAGAGAGATCGTGCAACCACTGTCAAACGTCTTTGACCACCACGTTTGTTACTACCCCACTAACTAAGATAAGATAAGGAATATAGTTTGTTTCCCGGATTAAATGAAGTTTGCATTTAATAAGGTTTAACTTATAGTAGCATCTATTAACAGTCACCAACCTCATGAGCTCGAAGCTGATGCATAGGTGGTTCCTGAAGTAGAAGTAGTCCAGCATATGAATGACGTTGTGTGACTGGTCCTTGTCTTTGAGACGCAGGTGGTCGAGCACGCGCACCTCGACCAGTGCCTGGTGGTGGAACCGCTTCTTGTTGCGGATGATCTTGATGGCCACCTGGCCTCCGCTGCGGTGGTCAAGCGCCCGGATCACCTGCCCGAACGAGCCTTTGCCGATCACTTCCAAGATCTCGTACCGATACGCTATGTGGTCGTGGATTTGCTGAAAGGGGTAAAGGGAATTGGATGAGTTGTTTGTTGTTATAAAGTGGGTAACTCGTAGGAGCTTTTTTAGTAAGGGTTAGACAATTTCTGCTTTAACATCGGAAGAATGAGCGGATATTGTAATATCGTATTACTTAATGGCGTAAATACAATCAATATGTTTTAATCTAAGTGCAGTCGTACCTAAAGATTACCACAGCAGAATGACTGTTTTGTACTATTATGAAATGAAAAAACGCACAAAATTACAGATAGATTTCTTGAAAAAAGTGTATGAAGCAGCGCTGTTTTGCTTTCGCGATTTATTTTTTAGTAAAAGTTGCTTTTATTGATAACCATCATATTTGAAAGCAGTCAGGAGAGCAAATAATCATTTTGCCGTAAGCATGACAAAGAAGGGATTTGTACTAGGGTTTTGAAGTGGGTGGGCCTTTCCTCCCCCGTCAAGATTTTCAAAAGTGGTTATTTTTATTTTTATGTAAGAGAGTCATTTTATTTAATCTAAGAGGTGCCAAACAAGCAAGCGGGTCAGCATAGGAAGCAATCAACGCAATCAATGGATATCCGGAACACCAGAAGAGACGCAGTTATGCGTTGCCAGTCCTTATGGAAAGAATATCTCGTACATAGCTCATTTCTTGAAGGTCCCTAAATTACATTATAAAGTTAAGGAGGAGCTCGATGGCGCGAGGAGCTCGATGGCGCAGTGCTGATGTTAAGTAACTTTTGCAAAGGCCGGTCACCAGACGGGTGCCTAAAAAATTATCATCTCGAGCTCCTCCGTGCTTCGCAAGGCACGTAAACCTGTTGGCAGGACCAACGGCTTTACGTTGCATTAGCAATCGTTAACAACCACCAATACGCACTGGGCCCGCGTGGTGGTTTTAAGGCTCGTTCTCCCTAAATATCCATAGGAAGGGCTCGTGCCCCAGCAGTGGGGACATAAAATTGAGATGATGATTACAATGGTAGACCGTCATTCATCAAGGTGATAGAGACCGTTCGATTGCGAGTAGTACGGTGAAGGAACTCCGTATGTGATATGCGGCTGCACAAGCTTACGCGCACGGCATATTTCATATATTTGCAACTGGAAAGTTTATAGAGTTATACAGCTGTTGTTCTGAATGTTCATTAGATATACCTTATTGTAGCTGCCGTTCTCGTCGTCAAAGCCGCAGTTGTTGGGCAGGTTGGCTTTGGCCTGCACTTTGCTGGCCTCCAGCCCCAGGAACCACACCTCCGGGTACTTGCGCACCTCGTTGCGCTCCCACTCCGACAGCCGCTCGCAGTACAGCTTCAGAGCTTCTGTTGGGGAAAAGAGAAACAGCTGATAGTAACTTAATTCAAACGTTTTGTAACAAGCCAAATAACAGGAATTTTTGGTACTTTTGTCAAATATGTTTCTTAAAAAATGGGATCTGATTGGTGGTATATTGGGCATGTCTTGTGTTGCCTAAGTCCGCCTGTCTATATAGTTACCACCTTTAAATCAAATTCTACCGTCGTCGTCACAACTTGTTCGGGATTCCAAAATTTCGAAAGTGACTAGGTTTAATTAAAGAACCATGAAACCTGACGGCAACAAATAATAGAAGGAGAAGAGAGGAAGAAGAACAGAGCCACATATAAACAATTTGTAGAAAAAAAAGTCTACCTATAACAATTTTAGTTTTAGTTTAGTTTTATTGTATTCAAATTTATTAATTATATGTAGATGTTATTTAAATAGATATTTGTATTCATTTCAAAGTTTATATGTTTATCAATTTAATATTTATGAATTGTATAATAACATTCATTAATGAATAATTCCGTGCTTCGGAAGGCACGTAAAGCCGTTGGTCCCGGTTGCATTAGCAGTCGTTAAAAACTACCAATCCGCACTGGGCCCGCGTGGTGGTTCATGGCCCGTTCTCCCTATCCATCCATAGGGCTCGTGCCCCAGCAGTGGGGACATATGAGTTGATGATGATTGAATGATTGTTTAAATTCCTTATCATTAAATGTAACTTAATTGCATTGGATAGCTTTTTATATATTTTACGTACAATTTACAATTTTTTTAGGACTGTTAAACAGAGATTTCTAATAATCACTTTAATTGATTTAAAACAGAAGACCTAATTAAATAGTAGAATTAGGAATCAACAAAAACCTGTTTCTCGTGTAGCAAAAACAAGAACGAAGGGTCGATCACGTTGTAAAGAAACCATAATAATAGGTAAGTACAACAGGAAAAACGGTCAACGAAAATATGAAAAAATCTTTTTTTCTCCATAACGATATCTTTTGTTTATTTGTGAGGCAATCCCGTGGAGAATATGCTCACTCCGTTATTAATAGCACGACTCGCCAATTACGCGCGCAACCCTTGTGGTTGTGCGCAAATAGCTATGTTGAATAAATGAGTTAAATATCATCGCATACAATTGTGGATTCAAGACGATGTTATTATTATTGCAATAAAAGCTTTACTAACATTTCAACAGCTGAAAACTTTTAAGAAAAATACTTTGACTCAGAAAATAGTTTCGTTTGGACATTCCAAATCTATACAAGTCACAAACCGTTATAATAAGGAAGGCGAATCAAAGTAGGGCAGTGATTAAACGATTTTAGCCGCCTTTGTGGTCTAGTGGTTTAAGACCCCGGTTTAGACACAGAGGTCCCGGGTTCGATTCCCAGCGGGGAGTATTTGTTTGTGTACTCGGTTTGGTTGGTGGTATATAGGGCTTGTTTGTCCGCATGGCTAGCTACCACCATCTTGTCTAAATATTAATATATTATTCTAATCATTCCGATATACAATCGAACACATTTTGACTTATTGTCGCCATAACAACAATGTTTGTAGCATTGTTGTGTTCCGGCAGCTAGAGATATAATAGCAAGTGCCTCATCATTGGCCTTATCATCACTTAACATCAGATGAGATCAAGACACTGTGCTTACCAGTAAAAATATTAAAAAAAACCTAATTGAAGTACTGAGAGACGGTGTTCTAACCAGATTAGGGCCTATAATAGAACCGCGGGACTTAGGACAACTGGGGTCTCACCACTACACTGCATATATATGCGGTTAGTAGTATTAAAAAATATTTAAAGATATCTCTTATTCAGCCCCCTGACTATGAGCTCTTAAAGCAGTATTATTGCAGTTGTGGAAAAGAGACGCGAGTATATTCGGCACTCGCGTCCCGTTTTCACAACTGCAATGGTACCTACTGCTACGAGTATAAGAGCTCGTGGTTACCCCCCAGTTCTAGGTGGGCGAGTGGCAAAACCCGCGATATCTAAAATTTCTAAAATTTCTAAAATCTAAATTTTTTTTTGTCAATGATTTAGGCCTGAGCCTTGTAGTGAGACCATATACAGACTAATTATTTTACTTTACCGTCACTAAATTAGTCGCAGGTGTAACAGAGAGCGCTTGTTTGTACACATTTAGATCAATATGAATGTTGTTACTCCATGCGGCGAGATGGATTCGCGCGCGTATATTCCGGGAACCGGGATCCCGGGGTCAAGGTCGGGTCGTGCGCGGGATTGTCCTCGGGAACAGCCACGTCCCCCAAGACGGAACTTTATTAAACAAATTTAGTAAATTATTTTTAAAAAGTTTTTACGTTGAATACTGGTAAATGGTTGATGCTAAAAGCGGTGGGATTTGTTATGTAGCTAACATATTTAGTAAAGATCATGAAAGCTGAGATAAACTCGTCACTGTAATACCTATATAAAATTAGTGTTCCTAGATGGGTGACTATCTTTATTGTGTCACGTCCCGATACGTTGCGGAAGGAACAATATAAGCGTGAAGTATTTTAAAGAAAGCCAGATTTTAAACACTTTTTTAAGGATAAAAAGAAACAAATTATTTTACAAACATACTGTAACAGAGATAAACTATGAAATGTTTAGTTTTATTTCAGTGTTTTATTTTTATTTTTATTTCTATTCGTAGTTAAGTTAAGTTTATTTTTAGTCTGGGCATCTTCGGAAGACCAGCGTCGTAGCATTACTAAAGTGAATATGACACATACTGAGAAGATGCCTTTTCAGTATCATATACCATGAATATTTTATTTGTATGAATATTATATTGTGATAAATGAATAAATGTTTTTCTATTGTATTATTCTTTCTATTCTAAATGTCTAACATAAACTTCATATATTTTTGGTTTAGCATTTGTGTTTTGCGAGCATCGTTGGTGCATAAGGCACACGTGCTGGGGTCAAGGTCGGGCCAACGCTTGATGCAGTGCCTGGAACTACGGCGAATATTACAACAACGTGTTTTTATTTTTTTTATTAAAAATGGTTATCAGATGCAAATCGCCTGAGACGTATTTTTGGCCATAGCTCCGAGGATTTTGGGAGAATCGAGATGAAAATAATACCAAGAGTTGAGGAATTTATCGAGACACGTGTGAGTGTTTGAATTTTGAAAATAGGCTGGAAACTTTTTTTTTAATTTCGAAAAATGAAAAAAAATCGGGTTTTTTGGGACTAACTAGACATCCACATTACCACTATAGTCTCAAGGAACGAACGTTTAACTGTACGAATCATCTTTTTTTTCATTATTTAGCACAAAGCTTTATAAGTTTCTTAATTTCTTTTAAAAACTCATTTTCCTTATATTGTATCGTTTGTATACTAAATTGTAAATATTTCAAAAAGAAAACGAAAAAAGGGTCCTAGGGTATTTATTAGTTTAGCTACAAAATGGCGAAAAAATTTTGAAAATCGGTTAATAATTGTGACCTGTAGGTGGTCCCTTTAGATTTGGTATTGTAGAATAACGGGTGTAGCTTCTTTGATTATTGACCGATCGTCATGGTAATGGTGTTAAAAGTGCAATTCAAGTTGGAATTGTGTAATTTAAAATAAAAATTTTTTTTTCGTTAATTGTTGTATTCATTTTCAATGCTCCGATTCTTGCGGGGACTGCGAAATCTGTGCATTTTTGTTTTAACCGGCGAACAAGCATACGGAAGCGTCATAAAAAAAGGCCACAAGCTTATACTGAAACGATAATATTTTCTTTTAACCGAAGCATACGCAAGGGAGAGCCCGACGATCAAAATTTATCATCTCGAGCTTCCCCGTGCTTCGGAAGGCACGTAAAGCTGTTGGTCCCGGCTGCATTAGCGGTCGTTAACAACCACCAATTCGTACTAGACCCGCGTCATAATATAGTATGAATCTCCTTACTGTATGTAAAAAAAAAAAAATTAAGTTCTGTTTTTTTTAATAATTAACGTTATGAAGATTCTTATAATATTATAAAAAAATAAGTAATACCTATTTTTTTTTTTCTTTGAATAACATACAGCTACGAATAGCGCTAAGTTTATACATTGAATGTAACAAATGTATAAAGCTTAGTCCTAGTTCACAATAAAAATAGGAACAGTTTGTAGGGGGCCCAGGCGCCTATGAAGTAAAACATAGCAAGGGTTCTCTCGATGTTTGACCGCACTCTTTTCTCAGGCGCTTTCTTAACGAGTTTTCTTTTTCGAATATAAATTCTTCAAGACCTATTCAAATATACTCGACCGCATTAAAAGTATGACGGAAAAAAATGGTATTATAAATCATCGTTGGTTCTTTACGTTGGCTCTGGACGACAATTTCGCAATTTAGACCAGGTAGGCTACTCTTGACGCAAACTCAATCTCAATACAATTCCAATGCGATTAATATGTATCGATATTAGGATAAGTTTCGCAATTTCGGAACGCCTCATCTCGATAATAATTTGTTCACTCAATTTCCACGCAATTTAATTGCAATGTAGCGCTATTATCGCTTTTAATAGTGCCATTTGAATTTTTTAGATTTGGGATTGGAATTGTATTGAGATTGAGTTTGCGTCAAGAGTAGCCTACCTGCTCGAAATAGATGAGAAAATTATGCTGTGTCACGGTGGTATTGTATCTGTACGATGAACACGGTCGTTGTGACCCTGCCGGCCGGTACGATCTTCGTAAATGGACAGTGACTGGCTCGGTCTTTGTGTCGAATGGACGCATTGACGTCGATGTTATTGAAATGTTCTGAGAATACTCACTGAACTACTTTGTGCGAAATAAACTGGGTATGCTTTTAAAAGAGGTCTCACAAATATGGTAATTCTGAAAGTCTTATGAAAGACTTAATTTATTTATTTTATCCTGGTTTACGTGGAAAGAAACGCATCCGATTAAAATAGTTAAAGGTGATCGATAAGGTACCTTAGAACTATTAACTAAAGCAACTTACCAATAAATTTTGAGACGTCAAACACAAAAACAGAATAATACCTAAAGCCTCAGAACAATGTATTTATTGTTTTGAGAACACCGCAGCAGTCTCTTTGTTACATAGGCCCTTAAAAGAGGTTCGAAACGTCATCGTCAGTAAAAATAATTATGCAAAACAAACGCGAGTAGATCTGTACAAAAAGATTCATTTCGATGTAGAGTATCCGCGTAAACTCTTTCTCGCAATCTCTAAAGCTCATTACTGCAATTTTCACAGTTGTTTTAAATTTCGCAATTCAAACAAGCACATTTATGATGTTAGCCGGTTCAAGAGTGCCCGCCACAATGGAGGCGTCATTAGCGTGGCTGCGGAAGCGCGGTTTTTCTTACCAATTAAGTGCAAGCTGACCTACATCCGGAGGGCGCTCGAGATAAATGCCATGAGCGCCGTACCCGGAAATCGATACATATGACGCTTTAAAAATAAAACACAGTTAAAAATTGATAGAAGTCTTTTTTTTTCTTCAAATTCTCCATATACTTGAAGGTCGTGCTCGTCTTAAAGACCTAAACAGAGGCGTTGACTACTTTTCTACGACGCTTTATCTTCAGCGTGTCTTAGGGCAGTAGTCACAGGGACACTTGTAATAAATGGTGGAGAGACGAGTCTACATGTGGAGTTGGTCGAGTTTGAACTTGTTGGTTCATTTTGCGGTCCACGGTATACGCATCATCCTCCTCCATTGAGGAGATACTAGTTACACAGCGGGATCTAACTAGCCAGATGGATGACAAGTATTTCTAACCAATACTAACCGAATGCCGACGCCATAACGTTCAAAATCTATTAAAGAAATTTGTCATTTTGTGGTAGTCTGTGTGTAGGCGTGTGCATAATAATTATATATCCCTGCAATGGATCAAACCTGGGATCTTTGGTTCTTAATTTCTAATCAAAGAGGTGATAAAAATGCCTTTCTAGAAAAACGTCTGTTAATATCTGTCGGATTACAAAGAGGGTAGCATTCGACAGTTTATTACTAAAATAGTTAAAAAAATAACAATAGCTACACGTACAGTTCACTAACGGTTAAAATTTTTATCACTTGAAGTAGTATGTAAAGTGCACATATAAACTTTTATGAGCTTAAAATTAAATCTGTTCATAATTTAATACCTCTCTACACCAAAATTACAAGCGAAGGCTCTACAATTACGACCTCGAGAGCCACCCAGACCCTTATATCGTAAAAAAACTTTTTGATTTCCCGTGGGACCTGCACAAGCTGGGGACCATCATTTTAAACAAAACTCACATTAATAAAGCAGAAAGATTTAAAATTTTGACTCTTTTTTATAAAAACTGGACAATAACGGCATATTTACCTAGTAATGACTTGAACACATTTATGAACACATTGACACTTAATAGGTATCTACTTAGGAAAAGGAAAAACCATTTTTCATATAACCTGTAATTATCATACTATTTTTATTATCCCGCCTGTCATCATCATTATCATCATCATCATCATCAACAGCCTTAAAGCATTCCACTGCTGGGCCCACTCAGACATTCCTACGCACAGCACATTGCGGCCATAACTTTACAAGACTGCCCATGGAATGTTGGCTGTAGTTATAGCTACTGCCATTTTACTAGAGATAAGATAGCCAGTGCATCATTAGTTAAAGATTCCGGTGAGATCATCACTTAACATCAGGTGAGATGCAGGCTTCATTATCAGCTCATTTTTATGTCTCCACTGAGGCACGAGCCTTCCCTATGGATGGATAGGGAGAACGGGCCATAAACCACCACGCGGGCCCGCGGATTGGTGGTTGTTAACGACTGCTAATGCAGCCGGGACCAACGGCTTTACGTGCCTTCCGAAGCACGGAGGAGCTCGAGATGATTCATTTTTGGTCACCCATCCGATGACCGGCGTTCACGAAAGTTCTCCGGATAGTCGGTGGGTTGTGGAAAGGCGGACGGGCGACTCCCACATAACCGTCAGGCCTCCTCAAGGTCGGGCACTCTTAACGAGTTCCTCTGGATTAAAAAAAAGGTGAGATGAAGGCTTAAGTTTTTACCGCTAAAAAATAAAAAAATCTTGCAATCTCTCAACCCAAACGTGCAAGTTACAGCGCCATTGAACTTCTTCAAATGCTTGTGACACAAGTTACTTCATTTTCTTAGTAGTGTTTGTAGCACATGGTGTGGTTTGTAGTGCCAATCATTCGGTGTATAGTTTATTCGGCATCAGACGAGACCGAAAAGTTTGAGTTAAAATAAAAACTTTTTTAGCTCAAACACGTCAGTTGCAGCATGAGGTCGTCGCATATTTTATTACTTAGCTATAATACGATATTAAAAATAACTTAGTACCTATTAAATTAGGTTATCGTGTCGCATAACATTAGTAACAGGAGCGTATTGGCTTAGCGATTTTGCGTCGCATTTACGTCCGTTCTTCACTTGTGCGGATTCCGCGCCGGGCGAGTCAAGGGTAGCTTGTGCTAAGTACATTAACCACGCCGCAAGTTGAGTGTGCAGCGTCGTGGGTTCGTTTTTTCTTATAGATAGCTCTGCAAATGACTCCATCCCACCTGATGTTAAGTGGAAATGGAGTCCAGACGCGAAGATAACTGGTGCAGCGTGAAAACAAACGTAGCATCAGTTAACCTCACTCTGCCTGCCCTCAAGGTACTTCTTCACGCCTCTTTTGAAGGACCCCATATCATAGGAAGGAGGGAAAACGTGTGCTGGTAGACTACTCCACCTTTTGGAGGTGCGACAAAGAAACGAGTCTCCAAATTTCTTTGTGGGCGATGGGCTATTTATTTTCCTGCTATTGGAAATTGTTATATAATTACCACGATCATATCTTTCCTTTAACATAAAAAAGGCCAAGGGTTTATTAGTACCTAGTTGAAGAAGATAGAGGGCTTTCAGAAACCATTAGTGAGAGTGTGAGTAAGAGTAGATAGTATTGATAAATTTTCACGGGTTAGACAGGGCCCCGTAAGCATAAGGTATAATACCCTGTATGTCGGATAGCATTATCATCATCATCATCATGATCATCATAATCATCATCAGCTCATTCAATGTCCCCACTGCTGGGGCACGAGCCTTCCCTATGGATGGGTAGGAAGAATGAGCCATAAACCACCACGCGGACCCAGTGCGGATTGGTGGTTGTTAACGACTGCTAATGCAGCCGGGACCAACGGCTTTACGCGCCTTCCGAAACACGGAGGAACTCGAGGTGGAAAATTTTTGATCACCCATCCAATGACCGGCCTTTGCGAAAGTGGCCCATAGCAATCGCAGACCGGGCGCGTTAACCACTGCACCATCGAGCTCCTCTCGATTGCTTCTCGGATAACAAGCTGGTCTAAATTCTGCTCGTGAAGCAAAATCAACAATTCCGATTTGTAATTTTGTTCGTAGCAAAATTTTCGTAAAATGTAGTAAATATAAAAAAAAAATATATTTTATTATATTTTAATATTTACACCGCCTCCCACGAGGTCTTGTCTGCCCTTTTTCTAGACTAGGGCGTTTAAAACAGGCGTGGGCGCTAAAGGCTAAAGGCAAGTGGCAGGTCTGAGACTGTCAGCAAGCCGAAGCTGCGAGGATAGGGAGAGGAGACCGAAATACCTCTACAGAGTCTCAATAACGTTTGTATGGATATTGTGTGTCACTTGCTAGCTAGTTCATAAAAGTTTAAGTTCTGGTTTAGTATAGGTGATTAAAATATTTTATCACCTTCCTTCTGAAATAAAAGCCTTGAACTTACCTACATTTAAATTTAATTTAGACTCCTTTTACAGTTTAGCGGAATATTTTGATTCCAATATACTTTATAAGGTCACTTTTTATCAACTGCAAATATTTTGACAAAACATCTAATTATATCAGAGAAATAAGGCCCTAGTATTTAAAAAGGAAATCAGGCTAGTTTCTTTTTTACTTTTCCTGACACAAAAATTGTAATATTTTTAAGAGCGGCCTCTCTGTCAGTTTTTTTAATGAAACTAGGGGCACGTGTAAGCGGTGAAGGCATTGCGGCCTCTCTTTTGCGGCTCCTTTGAATTGAAACTACCTAAAATGCTTTATTTTTCTTTTTAATCGAATTGTCTTTTGGCGTTTTTCTTGAAAACTAGCGTATAAAAATTTAAGGTTTTTTTTTTTAAATAGTTTATATTATGTTGTTGAATTTATCTTCAAAATATTTGCAGTTGATAAAATGTGACCTTATATTAATTAAGTTATACACTATTAGTCATTTAATTTTGTATTTTAATATTATTGTTACCCTTCCCATACATTTAATGATTTTGTAATCTCCTTTTTTAAGTTGCATACCCGTTATGGGTATACTGTGTGTTCTTTTGGATTACCATCTGCACAATTTGTACACAGTATTGGCAATAAATAATATTTGTATTTCTATAGCCCTGGTTGTACATACAGGTAAAGTGCGCTGCCACTTTAGGCCTTATCGTCAATTATTATTAAGTGAATCCACGTGAGACGAAATTCAAGCCCTTATTACCCGTTCGTTGCGAAATAAAAAAATGTAAACATAAAGTGCCTTACAAATAAACAAATAATAAGGTCCGAATAGTTATTCCGTGTTTTGTTCCTGTCATGTAAACGTCATTTCAAATTAGAGTAAAAGAGACAAAACACGGAATAACTATTCGGACCTTATTTTTTGTTTATTTGTAAGGCACAAAGGATTTGATAAGATCATTAGTTTGATAAAATACACATTTTCAAGAAATAAGGAGATATAATTAAAACTCGATCATTATATAAGTTTGTAAGGTACACCATTTGCGACATGATCATAAGAACTTTCAAGCAAAAAAAAATTGGCAAAAGTTTTTTTCTAAATCATTAATCATAAGTAATCCGCCGCAGAGACAATGGCTTTCAGACTTATAACTCCCCTGTTTTTGTTTGGAGGTCGAGACAGGCTTTGACGCACGGACAGACAGACGGACGGTAAACAAAGTGATCCTACATCAGGGTTTCTTTTTTACCTTTAAAAAGAGAAAACTGGTATTTTTACATACTCCTAAAGGTAGTTCATATTTTATTTCGAGTACCTAAGGTAAGTTAGCAAGTACTTTATAAAACGCTTGCTTTTTACCATTGAAATTGGTTATCAGATGCAAATCGCCTGAGACGTATTTTTGGCCATAGCTCCAAGGATTTTGGGAGAATCGAGATGGAAATAGTACTAAGAGTTGAGCAATTTATCGAGACACGTGTGAATGTTTGAATTTTGAAATGGGCTAGAAACTTTTTTTTAAATTTTGAAAAATGTAAAAAAAATCGGGTTTTTTTGGGGGGTGTTGTATACTAAATTGTAAATATTCCAAAAAAACCGACTTAAGAAAAAATGAAAAAAGGGTCCTAGGGTATAAAAGTTTAGCTACAAAATGGCGTATAAATTTAAAAAATCGGTTAATAATTGTGACCTGTAGGTGGTCCCTTTAGATTTGGTACTGTAGAAAAACAGGTATTTTTGTATATAAAAATTGATGTAGCTTCTTTGATTATTGACCGATCGTCATGGTTAAAAGATGCGGATGCAGGAGAGAAGTGCATTCAAGTTGGAATCGTGTTATTTAAAATATTTTTTTTTTTTTCGTAAATTTTTGTATTCCTTTTTAAATGCTCCGATTCTTGCGGGGACTGCGAAATCTGTAAATTTTTATTTATTTAGGAAAATATTTAGGAAAATATCCAGGATAAAATATAAAGTGCTAAAGCGCTTAGCTGACCGCCCCTGTGGTCTAGTGGTTAAGACCACCGGTCATAGACCCAGAGGTCCCGGGTTCGATTCTCAGGGAGGGGTACATCTTTGTGTACTCGGTTTGGTTGGAAGTAGGTCTTGTTTGTCCGCCTGGCTAGCTACCACCATCTTATCTAAATATGTCGCCATAACATCGATGTTTGTAGCATTGTTGTGTTCCGGCAGCTAGAGATAAGATAGCCAGTGCCTCACTGGTTGAGGATCCCGGGTGAAGTGCGCTTCCACCATTGGCCTTATCATCACTTAACATCAGGTGAGATCAAGGCACTGTGCTTACTCGTAAGATATAAAAAAGCACCTGGATTAAATACCGTGATCGCACAAGCACTAATATGCAAAGAACTAGCGGTCGCCAGCAGTTTCACCCGCGTGGTTCCCGTTCCCGTGGGAATATCGGGATAAAAAGTATCCTATGTGTTAATCTAGGTTATAAACTATCTGTATGCGCAATTTGATCCAAATCCATCCATCCGTTGTACACACAAACTTTCGCATTAATAATATTAGTGTGATGTGATTAAACTACGACATGCATTGTACTACATCACTAGTTGGGTAAGTGGTCCTTCGTCGTAAGTTCAACTCTCATGGATGAAAATAATCGACGAATAGAAAAGTTGACCGCTTGAGCCAGAGAAGCTCGATTTAACTTTCAAGGAACTATTGGTAGCAATCTTACAAAAAAGTATAAATTCTTTAGAAAACTTTAAGAATTTTGTTTTCTTCTAACGATATTAACTAAATAATACAGATATTAACTAAATAAGCTTAGAATACTGTTTTCTCTCTAATTGAAAATTAGTTAATACTTACAAAGGTTTAATGCTACAGTGAACAAATTTTAAAGAATTAATTTTAACGTAATTTTTATCCATAACACTGACAAGCTCTTAACTCTTTATTGCAACCACATTGTAATTTTTTGTGATTAATATAATATCATTTTAATCAATCAATATTTTTGAATGCTAAAAATTGTCTATGAAATAGTATATTATTATAAAATAATTATAATGTATCTCATGGGTATATGTGTAAGTAGGTATATTTTATTGTATAGGTTTGAAATATTGTATGTTAAACGAGGTAGTAAAGGAATATACGAGTATTACTCGAGTTCCGTCGTCGTTAATTGATGCATAACTTGCTTATGCCAAGCAGTTTTCGTTTGCTTTAATGTGTTATGTATGTACAGTCACGGGCATTAACATGTAAACAATGTTACTCTTAACACAATGGAATAAGAGACAAAACTATTCAAAAGAGCATGCATGTTTAAGCTCGTAACTGTATGTTTATGTTTGTTTATGGTTAAATGGTACTTTTTTATATTATTTGTCTTTGTGGATAACGGTGTTCATTGTCCGATTATTTACCTGTTTGTAATATATATTGGACAATTGTTTGTTGTCCCAAATAAAAAAATAATTTAAAAAGAACGTGTGATCTTCATCACAACATAGAGATAAATAATGTTATTCATGAAGACGTGCGAAAGTTGTGACACACAAGGGCGGGCAGGCTAAAAACTTGGCAAATTGGTTTCCAACTCGCGGCCTGTACCCAAGTTTGTTTGAACTGTCACCGTATTTCTACAACATTATGATACGGAAGCTAGGAAAACGTTATTTAATTGGTCACCGTTTAACACAGAACTTCTATCTGTTATAAAAATAATAAGAAAGAAAGAAAGAAACGTTAGACTTGAGTACAAAAATTGCAACGCTATCGTCAGAGCGCTCATCCTCATATCTAAGAACCTTTCTTTCGTTTCTGAGGCATTTTATTACCCAAACGCGTTGAAATTAGTTCCCTGCCGATGTTTTTCCAAGGAACTTACTTATGTTAGCATGGATTAGTAAGATAGGTTTGAGACTTACAATACAAGCATTTTGCAAGTGATATCACCAGTGTTAAATGCGTGCCTGTGCATTTTTTATTCTGCATTCAATCACGTTAACGAAAAGCTACCAATGCCATACCAATATGGCATTGGTAGCGACATAGCGTTGAGTCAGCAGTTGAATCCGTAGTCATAGCGGCGTAGCAAATATTGTAGTCGCAGTCGCCCGTCGTGTAAGGATACGACATGCAGTCGTCGTAGTCGAAGTTGTAGCGTCTCAAGACCGTCTTGATAATTGTCTATTGCGTGTCACACAGATTTAGACGTACAAACAAAGGAACAATAAACAAGACCGCTGGGAACGCGTGTAGGTATACGACTGGCGACCTGGCGACTGCAGCTACAACATTTGCTACGCCGCTACGACTACGGATTCAACTGCTGACTCAACGCCATGTCGCTACAGCATTAAAATAGCGCCTTGTGATAGATGACAAACGAGGTAAGTTACAATGTTGTTCAAATTTTCGTTTTCTTACGTGATTGGATGGCTTCACGTGGCGTCACGCTTTACGTGTCCGCTTTTCATGAGGCGGACCGTAGGTTTGCTGTTGGTATATATCATTACAATACTACATTTAAATACCAATAGTTGTAAAGCCTAAATTCGTTTGCATTTAAAAAATATTGTAAATGTTTAATGAGACACCTCCCATTCGTAGGTTAACTGCAACACAGTTATTATTCTTAACATCCAACTAGACCTATTACTCTGCTTGGCCTCCGGCACTTAAGTTTCAAACTGTAAACTTCAACGTGTTGATTTATGAAAGAATACAAATTCAATTACAAAAGAGCTCGCGAGAGCCTTGCGCCAACTACAGAACTGAAGAACTTAGTAAATCGGTTCGCAAACTCGGCGCCGACAACTTACGTCGCATCGTCGGCCACTCGCGTTTTATTCATGTCACTAACTTGCACGATGACGTATAAAAGTATGTAAAAAATGCAGCGAATAAAGATAAGTTTGGGTTCTTAAATACAGGAGTACGTAGCACTTGACAGGTGTCAAGGTTTTGAAAAAAAAATAAGTAAGAAAAGGTTTAAAAGTTTAAATAAGAAAGAAAGGAAAGGATTTATAAAAGCATGAAACATGATACGATTTAAACGTGATCAAAGCTGAACGAATCTCGCATTGGGCACTCTGAGATTGTCTCAGAGTTAACTATTATTGTGATAGTTAACTTCTAATTGATGATTAATCGTTCGTGTCACAACACTACCTCAATTGTTTTATTAATTTACTGGGTGTTACAAACTCGTGTATGTCCGCTGGTATAGTGCTAGCGGCGACATTAATAGTTTTATTGGTAGCCAACGTAAAAGTTTGTAGCGTCTCTATTAGCAGAGAATGGGGGAAGTTTGCAAATTGCTCGGGGACCTGTTTAGCTGGGGTCTAGTGTGTGAACTGTGAGCCACTCGAACTTGGGGCTGTGGCGTGTGGATTGTATATCATATAGGTATGTTATTATTTTCCCTATGTGGTGCCAGCGTGGTGATTAAGCCATTACCCATGACTCGATTTCAATGATGGAGGCCTCCAGCATTTTCCCGCGCGTGATACCTAAATAATGTTTAAAACGATTGTTTGTGGAGACAACGACAAGCATTATATCAATCAAGCTTTACCGCTCGGTTTGAGTCAGGTTTGGTTTGTCATGAAAATTTCATAGATATGTTTATGTTCTTGCGGAAAGAATAGTAGCATTTAGTAGTCTCAGTTTTTAACCATCTCTGTGGATAAGTATCCTTATAAATGTCAACGTATTGTTTGTTCGCTTATTTTGTCTTCAATAACGCCGAAAGTAGGTATATGAAAAAACTATGTAGGTATATACTTAGGTCCAAAGAGATTCAATAGGTAATAGAGCGGCTATTGGAGACTTTTTCATACAAAAACTTTGAGCTGGGGCGCTAGTAACGCCATCTAACGTTGAGAAGCAAAACAGCGTATTAGAATCAATTAGAATAAGTTTCTAACACACGGTAGGTGTCGCTAGTACACCAGTAGGGATGTTCCGTTATGATTTCGACGTATAACTTTTATAAAGATTAACCAAAATCGGTATAAAAAATATTGGGTCTTTACCTATGAAATTGACGATTTTTTTCTCACACATTAACAAGTGTATTACTTCCAAAACTTAATACCTTTTGTAAATATTTGTATATACATTTAATTAAGACTTATTATTAAGGCTTTAGTAATAACAATTATTTTTAATCTTGTATTTTTATGGCCTAATTTTTTTTAAATTGAATCTTTTTTTTGTTGTAGTTAGCGGAATTGACCTTTTGTTTCATTGTACCTTTGAAGGTACTTGTTTTTTCTACTTATAGTCTGCTATATTTAGCTAGTGAAACAAACATGCTGGCCTTTAATTTTTAGAAAGTTAACATCAATAAATGCTAAGAAAATTTTAAAAACTTAAGTATAAAAAATATAATTAAAACAAAACTCATACAAAACGTCAATTTCATAACTAAGGACCTAATATATAACAATAAGCAAGTGGCAATCAAGGTAGAAAATGAAAATTCCGGTGAAAAAAATGAAAAATGAAAATTTAAAATCCGTATTGGCCCTTTAAGTTTAATATAAGTAGTAATATTCTGATGCAATGATCATCGCGTCGGAGGATCGCTGAGGTATCACTTAGTTTAACTGTTCCAGTGCATAACAGTCCTCCAACGCAATGATCATTGTATCAAAATATTACTACTTATATTAAACTTACGATATAAAAATATTATATATAACATTAATCGATAATAAAACGACATCGCTTGAACATCACTAAATCATCTAAAAGTAGTGCTTTTGCTTCTTACCACCAGAGGGCGGTATAGGGTATAGGCAAATGTTCTAGAATACTTTATTGGAAATTATTATATAGGCTGATTATTGGGTAAATATACAAAATACTTACGAAAATAAACTGTAATCACGTTCAGCCGTTTTACCATATCGGGATTTACAATATCGCAATACGCAATTTGGCATATTTTCTGTAGATTTTGTCAAATCTATTCGCGCACAAACACGACTGCATTAGAGGTCGTATCACATCAAACTGAGCGACTTGTTACCACTTGGTAATAAGTAGTGGATTACAGTGTCGATCTCTATGTCCTGTCTATAGTAAGTAGTTAAATGTCTTTGCTTAGGTCACTTCATTTGTCTAAACTGGATAAAGATTCTTCATTTCATTTCATTTGTAAAAAGCTACTAAACCGGTAAGTACTACTCTTACAAAAAAGTACTACCAGCGTCATAATAACTTTCCTATATGTCGTATTGACCACAGAGTACATACCCCCGGTATTGATACCAAACGAAACGTAAGCGCGCCCCAAGCGATGATTCAACGGGATATGTTTTTGGCGCGCTTCAACGGAGTCGTGACGTTTATCGGTGGACACAAGCGAGCATATTCTATCGGGTCACCACGGAGAAAAATAGTCATCACGGAACTGTTCTACGTTTCGCCTAGTGCATTACTTAATTAGAAGATTACTAAGTTGTAACTTTTGTTCCTGGTAATATAAAAACAGTGTTAAAGTAAAATGTCTTCTCATTTGCACGATTCTTACATCTGCCCACACAATGTCTGAAGAAACAGTTCATAATTTTTCTAATACATATATATATTTATAATCACTAACATCACTTTCCTCACTAAGTAAGAAATCATTAAATGTGCCTATAATGCGAATTGATGAGTGCCTGGTATTAATTGCAGCCGTGCCCTCAAGAACACCTGCAGTGCTGCACCAAAGCTGGCACATTTACATAAGATTTGCATGGCGCCCCTGCATTTAGCGAGTCGGTATTAGGGTTACCATATCTCCGAATTTGACCTGAGATCTCAGCATTTTTAGGCTCCTGACAGGATTGCGGCAGAATTTTGGAAATCTCAAGATTTTTCGATTTTTAATAAAGTACAGTACATTATTCAGTTTTTTCTTTTATATATAATGTTACAACAATCAACGTAATTAAACAAAAACATAATCTTCTTTGGATGGTATGTACGCCCATACAATTACTGCAAGATATCAGTAAGGTTTGTACTTGGGATCATTCATATCTTATTATGACGCAATGAGTTATTCATAAGTGGCGGTGCATGCTATTTTAAGCTTTCTTATTAAAACATTTAATTATTAGTTAGTTTTTTCCACAGAGTTGTGAATTACGTTTACGACAAAATTACAGGACTTTTTTTTATGAAAATCATGCTTTTTCTCAGGACTTTAAAATTTTCCATCTGGTAACCCTAATCGGAATGGAGCGCAAACAGTGTATTGGGAGGCACGGCAGACAGTGCCAGCACAAAATAACGAGACTGCAGAAGGTACGCTTCACACAGACGCGCTCAAGCAACGCACCATTAGACTATGCGAGATTCCGCGCCCGTGAGCGGTTGCTCACGGGCGCGGAATCTCGCAACAGATGCGCTCGGACTGTTTTAATTATTTTTTTATATTTTGTTTTCGGGTAAGCACAGTGCCTTGATCTCACCTGATGTTAAGTGATGATAAGGCCAATGGTGGAAGCGCACTTCACCCGGAATCCTCAACCAGTGAGGCACTGGCTATCTTATCTCTAGCTGCCGGAACACAACAATGCTACAAACATTGATGTTATGGCGACATATTTAGATAAGATGGTGGTAGCTAGCCAGGCGGACAAACAAGTCCTACCACCAACCAAAAAGAGTACCTACACAAAGATGTACCCCCCGCTGGGAATCGAACCCGGGACCTCTAGGTGGTCTTAACCACTAGACCACAGCGGTTAAATGCGGCCTCATACATACATCCGGAATGGCTTTCTTGATTCAAAAGCTGAATTCATAGTATTCATTCAGAAACATCGGAATACCACACAATATCAGTACGCTCCACATACATTCTGATTTTTTCAGATTATGAATTTCTCAGATCGATCTGTAAGAATGATACTGACGAGCGTTCTGCATTCCGGATCGGAATATTTAAGATTATGTTTCCATAACGCGCGTATTCCCATACATTTTAATAGAGCGGCACACACATACTGGAATCAGATTATGAATTATTTATTTATTTATTTTTTATTAATAATTTTCTCGCCGTAATGTGATACCTGACTCTCCTTTACTCTGTTAACATTTGAAGGATGAATCCAGTGTTTGCGTTTGCATTTCTTTTTTTTTATTAAGTAGAGCCAAAAGCAATGCGATTAGTATTAATTCCTCTTCCTCAAAGACGTTTGCATGTGCCGCGAAACACGAGACTACCGATCAATCTGAATTTTTAAGATATGTGTGAGGCAAGGTGCCGCATTTTAGATTATGAATCCAGAGAGCCATTCCGGATGTATGGGGCTGAGATTTCGTGTCTATGTGCGTCGCTTGAGCGCGGTATGTATCAAGCTTACCTTCTCGGTCTCCTTATTTTGTGGTGCGGTTTTCGATTAGCCCGCTTGGCTTTGGTCTTTTTTTTTGACGACAAGGTAACAGAGGCGTTTGTGGGCCTACATCTCACCTCGGCGGCACGTGACGATAACTCTGAAGGTGGATGAGCACTTCACCCGAAATCTTCAAGGAACAGGAAAAACTGGCTTGGTGAAATAATAAAATCTTTTTTGGTAAAAATAATAGTTAAAGATAAACTTAACAAGTACCCCAAGGCATTTTCTATCAGTTTACAGGGGTAAACATAAAACCATGTTTAATCTAGGTCGTTCAGGACAAAAATAATGGGTACTTATCCTTTCCTTCAAACTTTAATACAAACGTTCTACAAATTTACTCCATTTATCGGGCCAAATGCTTGGCACAAGTAGTGTTCGCAAGCACCCCAATAATTGATTGTTTGATGGATCGATGCCATGTCAATTCATAATTAATTGTTTCGAGATCCCTAATAATAGGAACGCTCTTTGCCGACCAACACCGGAGTGTGATTGAAGACGCTGATTCCTTTTTGTTGGTGAAAACTAGAAAATAATAACTATTAAGAGTCAGCTGTGATGTAACCATTTTCATTGTAACTAACTAATAAATAAACCAGTATTGATTATTATGATTAACATTATTGATCAATTTAAATATATTAAAGTCGGAAATGTTTACTGTTTATATAAATCATAGAGACTTTAACCACCTCTGTTCTCCCGGATTCGATTCCCTGTAGGGCTACGTATTGAAGTACATAGAGTAGTGCTTGTACTATGTCTGCCTGGCTAGCTAGCTACCACCATTATAGGCAGGGTGCAAACTCTCTCAAAAAAACGCCTCTATTAAAATGGCTCCAGAAAACAATGCACTAGTGCAGATAAGCCCTTAGAGAATACACGCAGATTCTTAGCAACTATACCTCTTTCAACATCATCATCAACCCATAATGAATTGTACTGTATATTTATCACATCATCTGCCATAAAATAATAAAACACGCCGACAAATATACTTATCCCAATCACTATAAAGCCTTTATCGTACTCGACAATTATTTCCATGACCTTCCGAGCCCATGGTAAAGACGACCACAGAACGACCATCAACATGTAGTTGCCAATATAATCCTTATTACAAGGGATTAGACAGGATGCCAAGAAGCAAGCTATGTTTTGGACAGGTTTATGATTATTAGGTTACGAGCTTGCGAGGTAACGAGAACTGTTTACGTGCGTGCCGAATGAGAGATACGTGACGCCTGATATAATGTGTACCCCTCTTTCAATGGATATACGCACACTTACCATGTTGTTGATAAATACAATAACAATATGATTAATATACTTGTAAAATAAACAACAAGTCTCCAAAAAGAAAGAACCGTTGTAAACCGACCTATTTACTGTCTCTATCACAATCACAATTTCCTTATTAAAATTAAAAAAGTTAAAATATTAAAGCTTTTTAATTTGTCCAATTTCATGAACTTTTATAACTCCGCAGCTCCATATCAAAAACTCATAACGCATTTAAAGCTTCACACAAGCCGTTGATCTCTGTTGTTTCGTATCATCGTCATGCCGCCATCATACCTATCCGCATGCGCCAGAGTAATATGGGCTATGGCGCGATCTCTTGTGATATTGTTCATGATGAAGACCTGGATCAGTCGGTGAAAAGTTTGTAACTGGTTATGATGATGAAGTACCAATAGACATGCGACATTGTCAAAGTGGCTTTATATGCTTGAGCCCACCCAGCAGTGGCACGTTTAAAGGTTGATTAAGATGATGTAGTAACAGTAGGTGGCATGTGTACTCACCAGAGGACGTGAGGGAGGTGGCGCGCGGCGGGGGCGGCGGGGGGGCGTTATGGTTGTCGTCGCGGGGGGAGCCGGCCCCCGCCGCCTCAGCGTTGTTGTTGGGGGGGCCGGGGCCCTCCCCTGCGCCCGCCTCGATCTGCAGCTGGAGAAACAACAAAAAATTATACATAAAAACGTTTTTTACTAATTTGGGGTAGCTGGACCGTAGCCTAATTTGAGTCTGAGACCACTCTTTCTAAAACCTCAACAAAAACGAAGTTTTTTTTAATGTTAAAAGGAGGCAAACGAGCAGGCGAGTCACCTGATGGAAAGTGATCACCGCCGCCCATGGACACCCGCGTAACCAAAGTGATCGCAGATGCGTTGCCGGCCTTGAGGAAGGAGTTGGATCTCGAGGAGGGAGTAAGAATTGGGTGGGGGGAGGGGTGAGAGATTGGCCTCCGGTACTTTCACTCACCGGACGAAACACAACAGCAACGAGTGCCATTGTTTCACGCCGATAATCTGTGAGAGGGCGAGCCGGCCCATTTCGTGCTGCAACGCAGCGTGGCTCTACCACTCACACAAGAATTTTTAATATTTATAAAAAATTGATAACTACCATTGTGCACCTTATAGATAAAAACTATTTTGTATTATCGTCTGTGAGATAAAAATAAGGCAATGATATATCCCCAGTTTATAGCGTACTTCTTTCAACTTCCTTCTTTATATCGTGAACATAAGTGTGGATTCTTAAAGATAAACTATTTTCATAATCTAGCGCATAACTTTTTTATGTCACATATTTTTAAAGCCTGAAATATTAAAGATATGCTCTCTTGACTGGCTGACGATGACGTACGTGACACAGTAAAGTTCATTTCTTTGCACGCAGCATGATCGCAGCTAATATAACAATATTGCTTTTCAGCATTACCATAACGTATATATGTAACAAAGTGTCCAACTAAATAACATTATAACTACTAGTATATAGGAGCTACCTAAACATGCCGCTTTCGCCAAAGTTGTATATTCCCGCAAGTTTATTACCTAGCATAGGTTCGCGCAGTAGCCTTGTAGCGGAAATGTCACCGTTAGCAACAGGCAAATAAGTAATTTATCAACTACGTTATATCACGGAATACGCTCGTGAATTAAAAATTATCGTGAGAGACGCATCAAAAGAAGCGTTTGGCTTTGTGAGTGAAAATAGAATTGTCCGCATTCACCCTCCGACATTAGTCTGTCTGGCTTTTCATCCACTTAATAATAGCAAACGACAAAAACTTTGCTACAATAGCTATACATTTCACCTTTGGCTACAGATGGGCTGCCACGAGGGAGAAAACTGTTGTCGGGATCCCACGTCGTAGCCAGTAGCTACCCAAGCGTGTACATCCATTCCATATAATGTGTTCCGCTTTTGTTTGTAGTGCTCGCGTTTATTTAAAAAAAGTGTAACCATTCATTCTTAAGGGTAGTCCACATTAAGTAAAATGTTATACAACTTATGCTATATAACGTCATGTTACTCACTATAAGTATAAGATTGTTTATTGACACTTATCGTCCACAGTAATAAAACATTCTGCATAACTTTAAGCTATATATAACTTGTTTTGTCATATAGCCTATGGACGCACCTTTAGACTTTAAAAGATCGATCTAATATTTATTTTTAGAATTTCAACTATGGCACTCAAACACGAGGGTTCTGGTATTGTAATGAATGACTATGCTGTCTTATGAACATTTCTGCTGCAGGGCAAAGGCTTGCCTTCTTGCTCTTCTTTGTCTCTACCCTGAGCTGGCTCGGGCTAATTCCTTGTGTAGGAGACCAGCTCATGCTGCCATCTCTGTCTGGCATAAATACTCGTAGAACATAATATATTCTATTCTATAATATTAGAAACAAAGAAAATTATATAGTATAAAAAATTTCAAAAAAATGTTGTTTTATTTCCTTTTTGGCTATAATTTGGATTGAATAAAATGTATTTTCATCTATACGTCATTGCAGAGATAACTTTCATACTGTCATCCATATTAATCATTAAGTATTTAGCGAGCTTCCAGGAACGGTACAATATCATATTGTTGATAAGTTTTTCGGTAATAGCGATAAAGTTATCGCGAGCACGCAAGCCTGAAGCTTCACCGCGCCAGTGCCAGCCAGCAGCGCGGCGGAATTACACGAGCATTGTGTACCTTTGTACATAGTACTGTGATTTGACGTACAATTGACGAAGGAGACGGTAGACTTTCTATAAAAGTTTAATATGAGATTCATATATTTTAAACAAAGTTTTTAACGGGGTTAAAGCAAACTATTTAATACATGTATACTTAGTATACATATCTAGGGCAGGCGTCACGCAAGCGTGGCGTATTGACGGATAATGAGATAAAAAATAAAAATATTAAAAATCCAAATATTTTGTTTACAAAAAATACAGGTTTGGTAAATACAGGTGGACCCTCCTTTTAAGTTAAACAATAACCTGCCCCCTGACTATGAGCTCTTATAGCAGTATTATTGCAGTTTTGGAAAAAAGACGCGACTATATTCGCCGCTACACGCGTCTCGTTTTCACAACTGCAATAATGCTGCTGTAAGAGCTCGTGGTTACCTGTACTGGGAGAGAGCTGCTCTTTACTAAGATATAATAATAATAATTTGACAACAACACATACATTGTTCTGATCCCAAAAGCCACATCGGCTACGTAGGTCGTCTAAGAATAACGACACAACTGTATTTAGAGTTCTATATAAAACAATTATCTAAGAAAATATAAATTTAAAAAATACACAAGGCGGGCACAATGACTGTGGACTTTAATAACTGTCTTCTTCCAAACAAACTGATTGATTGAACTGAACTTCATTTGATTTAAGTGTTTATGTTTGAGATACGTCGTTCGTAGTAGGTGTCGGAATAGCTCGCGGCTTTGTCAGTAGTCAGTACTTTTTATCTACAATTCGCCGAGTACTACAAACAAACTTTGAAAGTTGTTTCGTGTGTCGAGTGGCGTGCAATTTGGCCCGGCTAGCAGTCGACCGGCGCTTGGTAATGCCGATGACACGCGACCAACGTTCCCAGGCATCCATTAAAAGCGAATAAATCAAAGATCACGAAAATACTCTTTTATATTTTAAAAAACCGGCCAAGTGCGTGTCGGACCACGCGTAGTGTAAGGTTCCGTAGCCCATCTCAATAATGCGGACTCTGAAAGAGGGCTTTTATGAACATTTATTAAACGTCAAGAGTTCCGACGGCTCATGACGTGTAAAAACGGGCCCACATAGGACGATGGTAACTAAAGAAGGAGTTATAAAATCCAACTTCACAAGTGAAGTTAGAAAAAATATTATATTACCTTTATACATTTATACATTTATTATTATACATTATACATTATTATTATACCGGTTTCACACACCTGACAACGTTATTTAAGTAGATCCCAATGAGGAACTTGTACTGCACCAAGTACATTTTAAAAAGTTGGTCGACTGTTACTCGTAAACTTATAAAGCCTACTTAGCTTACTTTAAAGCTATATATATATATATATATATATAAAACCCGCAATATTTTTGAAATTGCTATCCAACGACATTCCACACTATGGGGTATACAAGAAAAAAAATACATCCCCACTTCACGTGTAGGGGAGGTAACCTACAAAGAAATATTTAAAAAAAATTACTTCACCACTTTGTCGGCGTGATTAATATGTACAGTCGCCATCAGATATATCGGAGCGGCCAAGGTGTCCAAATATTTCTGAGCAAGACTAAATTTCTATAAATTCTGCACTCTCCAAATGCCATTTATATCGCAACTACTGCAATGCCATAAACATCTGAGCATGCTGTTTTTCAATAATTTGACAACAACCAAGCATTCTGAATAACTAACATTTCGCTTATTCTCCCGCTGTTAAATGCCAAAATTACACGACTTTTGAAAAGGGACAAATATATCGTTTGACATAACGTTACTCTTCTCGTGAATTGTCAAAATTTGAAATACGAAATTCACACACTACTTACTTGTTTCGGCGGGCTATTCGAAATGTCTACTTTTAACATCTTTAATTGCTAACCAGTGAACTTGACATCCAACGTATAGATAACTGTAACGCTTCAAGGGTCCATTTTATACCTGACACTGGCACTCCAATTTTAAATATGTTTTGTGAATTGCTACACTAATATGACAAATATCGCATCATATTCTTAACAAAGACCAAGATGTAGACAAAAACGTATTTAAAAAGGAAACCTTAATGCTAAATCTTAAGCTATATTTTGCTTAAATGAACATATATTTGTGAACGCCTTTGTTGCTTAGATACGTTTGGTATTTTGTTCGATCAGATATTTTCGACTGGACGTATGCAAAGAAATTATTGAAAAACAGCATGCTCAGATGTTTATGGCATTGCAGTAGTTGCGATATAAATGGCATTTGGAGAGTGCAGAATTTATAGAAATTTAGTCTTGCTCAGAAATATATGGACACCTTGGCCGCTCCGATATATCTGATGGCGACTGTACATCCATGCCAAATTACAACTTTCTAGTACTAAGAGTATATACGGACAGACAGACAGACATGGCGAAGCTATAAGGGTTCCTTGTTGACTATGAAACCCTAAAAATTAAGTAATATTTTTTGGTAAATTTGAATTAGGAAGTTAAAGTGTATGGTTTAGTAGCTGTTCGATGTACTTTAACGCCCGTAATAATAAACAGAAAGCAAGTTTTGAATAAGCTCAGTGTCATGCACTTGGAGAGGCCTATATCCAGCACTTCACTAATGTAGGCGGATGATGATGAAACTTCAAATAGTTATTCCGTGTTTTGTCTCTTTTACTCAAATTTGGAATGACTGGAACAAAACAACGGAATAACTATTCCAAGCTTCATCCTCAATCATCAGCCTCTTCCCTCGCACGTCACTCTTCGCGGTCCTTCGCCATCCTCATCCCCTGCTCGACACCCGGACTAGGTCCTGTCAAGCTTATTCTCTGTTTATTCATATTATTGTTTTCTTTATGTATCTTTTTTTGTACAACAACAAGATCAATCTTGTTTAAAAAAACACGCCTTACTGTATCAGGAAACGCTGCAATATGAATATCCTCTTTCGTGAGTAGCCGTGGCACAAACATAAAAACACCTAGTTCCCTCTGGGAGCCATGTTGCCGGCGTTACCCCAATTACCGCCCAAATGCGAAACGTATGGCTTGCGAAGATTACCGCGACATACCTCGCTGCGGTCTTTTACTACAAGAATAAAGGCTAAGGCCCTGGCTACAGATACGCGGCTCATGCGTTTCTATAACTATAGGTTAGACAACCAATTGAAAAAAAGCTAATATGTTTTTCCTCCATACATAGAAAACGATTTTTGTTTGTAGAAATAATTTGTACTGAATTAAATAAAACCTTAGGCGCGGATTGAGTTTAATATAATTCAGGATTTTCAGGATTTGCACTTGGGACTCGGGAATCTGGCGTGCTGCTGCTGGGTTATGCTCCGGTGACTGCTTTTGGCGGTCTCGAATCACCCTGGTAGCATGTGAGGAAAAATACAGGTAGATATTTAAATATTTAAAACCGATCCGATCCAAATCCGCACCCCTTTGAAAACTTAGTAGGGAACAGGGACACGCTTGCATGATGCAATTCTATCTAGAAACACTCTTGACGGTGTTTCGATAACTCGGCTTGAGAAACAATTAAAATTTCTCGTAGCCCTCAAAAAAGTCCGGCGACGACGCTGTAAAGGTCGAGAGTTCATAAAGCATATGTAGGTTATTATTATTATATATTCTAATAAAGCCACGTAGGTACAATACACGAGAGCGATGACGAATGACAATAACAAAGGGTAGAAAAATAGCCGTTGGCCAGCGAGCGCATCCGTCACTTAGCGACGCTCATTCATATAAGTCAATCAGCGCACACAGCGCGACCGGCTATTTGCGGCTATTCCCGATTATCCTAGAAAAGGTACAATGCTAAAGATAGCTCCGATGAAAGCAATCATTTTATTTGCGTTCGTCCTAGGATCCGATTTTGAACAGTGCTGAACAGTAGCATGTTCAATTTGCTCTAATGATTAATTCAGAAGTCTGAAAGGAAAATGTTTGTACCCGTATATAATCTACGCGGTAATTTTATTTTTTACGTCGTATGTACTACGAATAGTTAGTAAGCATAGTTACTTATTCTCTTACGTTAGAAAACCAATATCTGTGTTGCCAACAACAAATACAATAAAGTAGAAAAGTATTTAAGGAAACTCTCGTTGAACAATCGTAATTCTAACACCGCGCATTGGCTAGAAATGCAGACTTTTACCATCATATTAACAAGAAGAAACCGTCAATAACTTTGATTGCTCTAATAAAACATTTATTTGATGCCTGGGAGAAGTCTCAAAACGCTCTTGGAGTTTTTTTGCGACTTTTCCAAGGCTTTCGATTGCGTTGAGCACCGGACTCTGGCGATGAAGCTGCATTATTACGGTCTCAAAGATTTTGCACTACAAATTCAAATTCAAATTCAAAATCATTTTATTCAGTTTAGGCTACTAAGTAGCTCTTATGAATGTCACTATGCCATCGGTTCGTAAGTCTACTCTGGGCGGGAGATCTTGTACTGAGAAGAACCGGCAAGAAACTCAGCAAGTGTCCAGCTCTTTTCTCCCTTACAGCGTCAAAAATATTGGAAAATGCCCGATCATAGCAGGACACTTTCCATTACAAATAAACACAAAAAATACTTATAGAAGACAACCACAACATGTAAAAAAAAAACAAAAAATAAAAATTCTAGGTTAACAAATTTACATCGGGCAAAAGTTTCAATTTCCACAATGTCATACAGTACCACTACAGCATTCTAGTAAAAGTCAAAATTTGTTTTAGAAGAACAAAGTCAAACTATAGTGAATAATACTAAAAATAAGATAAGTATGCAAGAGCAGACCAGCCTCCACAGGCGGCACCCGTTCACGAGTATGACATATGAATATATATATACATTTAATACAGTCATATCTCAGCTCTAGAACACGAACAGTCGATATAAATGGTACTAAATCATCTGGTTCTCATGTAAAAATGGGAGTTATACAAGAGTCGATTCTTGGTCCTTTTCTATTCTTGATTTATATTGATGACTTGCCATTCTTTGTAGAGAAATTCTGTGAAATTGTATTAGTTGCAGATTATAATTCACTCATTTTTAATGTAACTAAGTGTAAGACTAATTATGAAAATGTAAATAAAGCTCTTTCAGAGGCTCTTTCCGTTGGTTTACTATTAATAATCTACAGCTTAACGCTAAGAAAACAAAATGTATTAAATTTATATTACCAAATGTCAGAAATGAACCAACCGATATTAGAATAAACGGTGATCAATTAGATTTGGTAGATTCTAGTCTTTTTAGACACAACATAATAAAAAATTAAATAGATCATTAAGTTTTTATTTAGAGTATCTTGAGTGTGTCATGCTCTCTTTATTGTCTCTGCGGTGGTGGCGTGTGCGTCGGGTTGTTACGTTCCCTAAACTGAATTAATAATTAAGAATTTTGAATTTTTTTTTTTATATTTTGATATTAGCTCATTTAAAAAGATACAATGACTTACAAACTCTGACTTATTAAATATAATAAGATCTTTTAACTAAGTTATTACAATAGTCCTACTCTCTCTTCTTTCATTGCCCGAAATGGTCTTTATTGTACATTTCTATTTTTTAACACCTTTTTGTTTATGAACAAATATGGTTTATAATTAAAGTTAAGTATATAATGTCGTATAAATAAACCAGTCGTAAAAAAATATAAAAGTCTAGATTGTTGTTTGCCATGATAACTGACGACGACGACTGACGATGACTAATGTGTTCGACGACGCGACAGCGGCAGCGATCCGCGGACATTACCCATATTACCTACCCACAGGAGTGTACTACGCGCGTGCTTATAATTAAGGCCTACAGGGCAGTGGTGTCATCAAAACGTCCCAATTACCAACGGAACGCGGAAGTAAACGTCAACCTCTGATAATGGCGGCCATTCCTCGCTCGTAAAAACAGCTTTATGAAGCCTAAACAATAATTATTTTACAATTCGGGATTATGACATGGCTATGGGAGGAGGATATTGGATATTTTGTGACTTTTTGTGTTCGATGTTGTTACTTGTAATAGCCCATTGAATTTGGGAAGCTAGTTTCGTGGTTATAGTTATTGTACACTTTAAGATATATTTCAGACAGTACCGGATTAAACTAGCGCGCTGTAACATGTATGCTGTCAGGGTTTACTTTTACTGGTTTACTAAAGTTTGTTGTTTTTGGGATGCCTACAAAATAAAACAGCTCTTTCTCTATATACTGTTGGTACATTTAGAGATTGAACATCAGTCAAACAATGACTTTTATAACGGCTAGGCGCGACGACGAGTATTTTCACTTGGTCACCCATCTATTGACCTCGCAACGCGAAAGTTGCCAAAGTTGCCAAACTGGCACGATCGAATCCGCCACCAAAACGCGTCATTTGTACCGGCAACGAGCTCTGATCGGAGTAAATACAAGCTGATAACACCTTAGAGCTGAAAGGTTATATACCAGTGATGGGCAAAAAGTAATCAGATTAATGATTAAGGATTACGACTACAATTTGTAATCTTCAATCACGATTACAGATTACAGAAATTAATCAAAAATGTAATCATATCGGTGATTAATGATTATAAATCTGTAATCGTAATCTTGATTACTTTTATGATTGATTTGATTGATTAATAAAACCAACAGTCGGAACGTAAAAAAATAAAAGAACTTTATTTTTTATCAGTCTCATACACTGTGCTTTTAGGATAATTATTTTACGCAAAAAAACTGCTGAATGGTAATTTTTCTGGTACTCGATACTTTTAAACTTAAAAAAAATACTCGATCACGTACGATAAAAGAATTACGTCGTCTCGTATCTTCTCCTTGAGCTCGATTCGTTTGACTGATGCGCACTGAACAAAATGGCGCGTGTGCACTTGTCGACTATCGACAATGCGGACGCGGCGATTGGCTAGCCGGTGATCGTACAATACCCTGTCCTCCGCACCCTTACCGCGCGTCTTACGTAGTAGGTATAATTTATAGTACAATAAAGCCAACCACTCAATTTCTAGATGCATACCTACAACTTGTGATAATTAATGACAAATTTCTAAACCATAATTCATATAAACTTAGTTAAGAATAATCATGTAATTTAGATTACTGATTACTGTAATCAAGATTAAAGATTATATGTTTAATCTTGATTAAAAGTAATCACGACTACTTTAATCTGATTAAAAGTAATCATGATTACTTTCAATCAGATTATTAATCTGATTAAAAAAGTAGTTGATTACGCCCAACTCTGTTATATACACAGTGTATATATTTACCGTAAGCTCAAGCGTTCCCGTACAAACGCGCGAAGCAGCCAGGCAGCCCGGTATAAAGGCCGGGTCCTATCGTCCCCTTTGAATCCGCCCTTTATAATAGGTCACGTGGACCGCCTGCGTCATCTCTGACGTCACCGCTCGTCCTTTACACCGCGGCCACGGACAGGCAGAGCGGGTAACTTCGCTATAGTTGAATAACAATAATGATTTTATATAGTGTTTCTGATTATATTGAGATTGTAACCGCCTCTGTGGTCTAGTGGTTAAGACCACCGGTGTAGACCAAGAGGTCCCGGGTTCGATTCCCAGCGGGGGGTACATCTTTGTGTACTCGGTTTGGTTGGTGGTAGGGCTTGTCTGTCTGCCTGGCTAGCTACCACCATCTTATCTAAATATGTCGCCATAACATCGATGTTTGTAGCATTGTTGAGTTCCGGCAGCCAGAGATAAGATAGCCAGTGCAGTCACTAGTTGAGGATCCCGGGTGAAGTGCGCTTCCATCATTGGCCTTATCATTACTTATCATTATCCGTACAATTACAATTTTTTCAAATTCTGAACTGAAACATATCGCAAATACCATTTTTGTACATACAAATATCATTATTGATGACGTCTGTTACCGGTTTACTACTTTCAAACTTATTAACACAGACACAGTATTTATTGACTTCACCATACATTTTGTCGCAGTCTGTGGCCATAGCAATAATGTTTGTGGCAATGCCAGTTAGTTTCTCAAAAAGTGGTCGAGGATTCGGATGAAGTGCACTTCCATCCATTTTTCAGTAAATAGTAAGTTAATTTTAAAAGAGCAAATACAAGACCCGGCCTTATCGGTATTTATCCTTAGGTGAGATGAAGATCAAGAGCTTCTCCGTTGTAGACCCTACAAAAACAAATCGCTATTGTGATCGCCGAAGCCGTACGGTATTGAATAGAAACATCGCTAATACCAAACAATGGCCGATATTTTGTTCCAATATAGTGATTGAACGCGCCTTCTATTTTCATTGGCTCCACTTTGATTTACGGAGCGGTCTCAGTATTCTGTTACATGAGAATAATACTGACTATGTATCAATAAAATAGTGTCTTAGTTATAATGTTAATTAATGTATCTTAGATTAATTGAATGAGTAATTTGTACTGCTTGATGGTTTTAAACTTAAACGTCTCTGATGTAATTACAATGAATGTGAATAATCAATATATTAACATAATCTTTAATAAATATCCCACTTTTAAATCTAAAGTGAAAGTAGCAGCCATTTTAAAAATATTAAGTTTTCGGATATATATTTTTTTTTGATCTGATGAATTCTTTACAATGCATACCCTACCCATACATATTTTTAGAGATAACTTACAGATACATCCTTGCAGATAATCAGGCAAAGTCACTCTTTTCCAGGGGTAATAATAAACGTGACATTAGCGTACACACGTATTCGACCCAGAATCAATCCAATATCCATCAGCATTCCCTGGAGTAGAATCAACACTTCCAATTATAGCTCAACATACGCGAATCGCGTTCCGTTCGTTCGGTGATCCATTCCAAATATAGCTCACCAAAGCAATAGGACACAAGGCTATTTCAGGACCAATATACTGAGGCTGAATTTATTACCTGCTGTTGATAACATCATGCATTATTTTTGACATATTTTAATGGGAGAACTTAGTTTTTTATTTCAGTTTTAAAAGTTTTTGGATTTTTGGAAAACTAATATAGATCTTTAATGTACACAGGACTGACTGCAGACTGACTACACAGATTGCACAACAAACTGTCAAATTTACTCAATAGACTTTGCAGGCTTTTTTTTACAGAGTTTAAGACTGTATTTTCAGCTTCACCGGGTTTTTTTGGGGGCGGCGAGAAACTTAAATGGTTCCTCAAGCCGAAACGAATCACCGTCAGAGGTTTTCTAGAGGGAACGGCATCATGCACTAGTGCGTGTCCCCGTGCTCTACTAAATTCTCCGAGGGGTTCGGACCGGATCGGGTTGATGAGCAGGTGTCTGTACAAATCATGGTAATACCGTCACTATATTTATAATTCTTTCATCCTATTGTATAGACCTATTCCGGGAGCTCCATCCCGGCTGATTTGTATCTGAAACACTCCAATTTATGTTGGAACCAAAATGCTTCGGCACTCGACCTTTCAATTCACCTTGACCCCGTCCTTTGTTTAGACCCTCGTCAATTCCAATATCTCTTGCTTTGGTAAAAATGGCAGCATCCTCTATCCGGTAAGCTAGGAATAAGAAACTCTTGTGATCTGAATTAGATTAACAAAACACAAAGCCATATTCGTTTATACATATGTAAGGACACGAGTTTTTCTTATGTTCAGGAAAAACTGCAAAAATGGTATTACGACATGGTGCTACGACAATCGGTAAAAAATTTTACAATAGAAGTAAACGTATTTAAGTAAAGATAATTATTATTGTTAAGAAAGGATTGCTTAGAAACAATGATATTTATCTAATATATAAAATTCTCGCGTCACAGTTTTCGTTGCCATACTCCTCCGAAACGGCTTGACCGATTTTGATGAAATTTTTTGTGCTTATCCGGTATCTATGAGAATCGCCCAACATCTATTTTTCATCCCCCTAAATGTTAGGGGTAGTCCACCCCTAAATTTTTTTTTAATTTTTTATGGCAAAACAACGATTGCCGGGTCATCCGGTATTTATGAGAATCGGCCAACATCTATTTTTCATCCCCCTAAATGTTAGGGGTAGTCCACCCCTAAATTTTTTTTTATTTTTTATGGCAAAACGACGTTTGCCGGGTCAGCTAGTCGTTTTATATAATATCATTGCTTAGAAAGGAACTTTAGTTCGTTTTCTTCTTTATTGTTCAATAGTGCAAACTGAACTTTAATGATTCAATAGTGTTGCCAACTAAAAAAATTTCGGAAATGAAACATAAAAAATGCCCTACTTTTCTTATGCCCTGCAAAATCATGCTATTTTCGTGTAACAATGTTTATTAAAACAATTTGTCTTCAGTTTCGTTCCGCTCTTTTATAGGCATTTTTCTTTTTCAAGAGAGCTCATTTCATCTAAACAGTAGGTACAATGCCAGCCACTTTTCCGGCAATTTTCCCGATATCAAAGTGTTTTCAACCCAAGGTTCTGTAGGTAACTAAATACTTTAGAGGTTACAATAAAAATACTATTTTGTGTGTCCCGTATACGTTCATATACTATTCATCCGATTGCGATTACAGTTTAGGTAAGCTTTTGGGTACAAGTCAAGCTAAAGTTTTTGAAATGGTAAAATAAAACCATCACGTGATAAGGATGTTTAAAATAGCGAACGAAGATGCGCTAGATCCGTTATAGTAATAATATAAATGCAACTATCACGATGATTTCTAGTACTTCTGGTTTGCCAACAAGCGCCATTGCGGAGATTAGTACCTACTCTTTTCTTCAACATTTACCAAGCAGGTGTTGCTCATAATGGCTGCCTCAGACTTCTCTGCCTTTTCTTCTCAGCCATACAAGTACCTAATAACACGACGAAAAAACTCCCTTTGAAGTTTATAAATGCGACTTCTAAAAATTACCAAAAAATATAAAATTTATTATAGGCTGCAAGTCTAATTTGAAACCTATTTTTAAATTGTATTAGGGAGTTGTTACTTTGTTAAATTAAAAAATAAAATAATCTTATTATAAAGAGCATTGTTTTAACTTATTTTCTTACGCGTTAAATTCGTTCAGTCAAAAATGCTTTCATCGCGTGTGCTCGGGAATATTACATTGGACCGAGTTAAAATATAACCTATATTATCAGGGATAGTGTAGCATTCTGTTAGTAGTAGTATTAATAGTACTAGTAAATGGTCAAAATCGGTTTTGTGGATCTAGAGGTACTTACAAACTTTTACTTACCTTTTATTAGTTGGTTTTTCGGGGTTGTTCAGTTCAAGTATATAAAATATGGATAAATTGTGAACATGTAATAGTAATTAACTAATTAATAATTAACATTCGCAAGCCGTTTTTATCACGTGGCTCGTCTACAATTACAGAAGTCTCGTAAAAATTTCAAATTACAAAAGTTTTTTAATATTAATAAAGCTTCATCCCCAACAGTTTGTGAAACTAAGCTTCAGGGCGCTCAACTCATAGACGGTAAAAGAGATCGTATAAATGTTTACATTTCAAAAATAAATGTTCACTTTCACCGATTGATGCCGAAATATTTCACTTAGAAGTTGCAGACAAACGAACCAATACAGAAAATAAGACAAAGCAACCTTCAAAGGGCTTGAATAAACGAGACCTTTCAGGCTGAACCGACTGAATTGAACCCTTCAAGGGTATTTATTTTTGAATATTTGTTTGATTATTAAAGTAAGTACCTACTTTTTAAAGGTGTTTTTCTATTTTATTGGTAAACAATCTCAAATACTGTTTGTTTAGTTAATAAGTACGACCAACCGTTAAATTGCTTGGAATACAATTCAAATTCAAAAAAATCTAATTCTAAATGTTTTATTTTTCTTCCACAGTAAACACAAAAAGACAATGGTTATATTGATTATAGTTGTTTAAGGTTTCTCACATTTATATAAATTATATACAGTCGATATATACTATTATTATTATTGTGTCGGTAAAACAAAACATCAAAGTTAATCAATTTCACAACAGTAGTGACATTATAACTTGGAAAAAAAAAGGTAAGTTTTCCCACCCGTGCGAAAATTGTATGCGTGACGCATTTATCCGGGTCAAAAAAATACTCTCGAGTGGCAGACGTGTACCAAAAGACGCAGTGTGGTTAGGTTTCCAACAAGGTAGACCGACCACCTAATAAAAATGGCAGGACGCCTCTTTGAGATAAACATTTCGTATTTATAAAACACAGTGAAAAATTAAATGCCTACCTGACCCAGATAGGAATCGAATCTGGGTCTTGCAATAACCATTGGATAGATGGCAATATGCCGCTAAAAAGCAGTCAAAAATTAAAAAGCAGTAAAAAAAATCAGCACCTACGTCAGCCTTCCCGGTAGCATAATGGTCAGTGCAGCCGCCCGGATTGCGGAAGACCCAGGTTCGATTCCTGGCTGAATCGGGTAGGCATTTAATTTTTTCACTGTATTTTATAAATATTGAATTCAGCTTCAGTGCAGCAATTAGCACTTAAAAATAAAAATGTAAAATAAACATTTCGTTTCAAGTAATTTAATTGAACGAGGTGACAGTCACGACGTCTTTTTTATTCGACTAATAAGGCAATGAAGCATATAGTCCGCCTGTACTTTAACCGCCATAAATAATCTTATTCAATTGCAATTAAATTAAAAGCTAATGTTATAACGTCGTCGTCTCTTCACTTGAAAAGTGTAGTTTAAAATACTGTATAGAATCGCCTCTTAACATTGCTGTATATTATATAACTTGATTTAGCATTTTTTTAGATATTGTATACTTTTCAGGCGAAGAGGTGATGTGTCTACATATACCAAGACAAACCAATTAAAAGTTTTACATATAAGAGTGGATTTCACCAAAACTCACTAATAATCATTATCGCTAATGTACGTGCAAAACAATTTTATGTTGTACTAGCTGACTCGGCGGACTTCGTACCGCTTTGGCAGTTTCCATCATTGAGTTAAATATATATCTATGGTTTCCATGACAACAAAACAAACAAATCATTTTGTATTGGAAAATTAAATTGTCGTTCTTAGTATTGTAAATAATATATTTTTTTTAATATAGCCTATGTTACTCAGCGCTAATGTAGCATTCTTTTGGTGAAAGAATTTTTTAAATCGGTCTAGTAGTTTTTGAGTTTATTCGTTGCAAACATACATACATACAAAAATACAAAGGTTTCCTCTTTATAATATTAGTATAGATGAAACGTGATAAGCTTTCACAACGCAAACTTGGTAGGATCTCAATTATAATTATTATTCTAATATGCTAAATGCTATTCAAAAATAGGATAGCTTTTGTTTTCCGAATCTGATTACTTGTCAGGGTTCGTGACATCTAGTTAAAAGATAATAAAAATATGAATAGGGCTGGCACATTCTCATTTGGAAATCTAAAAATAAACTGGCTCGTCGTCGCAGCGCTCGGGACACGGGACTTCTGTCAGGCAGGCTTCACGCTCGAAATGTCAACTTATCTTAGGTCAATGACTCTCGCTAGTTGAGAGAAAGTTTATAACACTACACACATTGACGTACAGTATTGGAAATGGAAATACAAACATGTACACCCGCTGGGTAATCGGGGTCTCAATAAGTTCTTAACCACTATATAGACTACAGAGGCGGTTGAAAGTATGTGATGGTTCTACTTGCATGACCGCGCCACTATTTAATAGTCATAATCAGTGATCGGAGTAGGTAGAGTAATTTTTTGTATTTGCGATACGTTGTATTAATATGGACATTCCCGAAATATTGTCGATAAACAATTTGAATGCTGTAGAAAGAAACAAAAATAGGTGCGTTCTTCTAGCGGCGGAGCCCGCTATTGTATTCTTGTGTTTCCAAAAGCCGTGTTGCGCGGCAAAATCGTGCGGCAACACCGTGCGTGTGCGCATTGGAAATTGGTAACGCGTCGCTAATGTAAGTTTGACAACGTCGTGGCGCCCACTGCCAATACGTAAGACAAGCCTTCTTTTATCATGTTTATAAAAAAAAGTTTCAGTTAGAATCTCGCAGAATGTCCATATTAACATCAACGTTTACGGTCAATGAACCAAAATAGCTCTACCTACTCCGATCACTGCTCATAATACATAGTAGTTCCCATGATACTACTTACTACCTTAAGTCTATCATGAAATAAACAGCTCAGTTCATAATTCATTCGGATCAAACATAGTACGCTACGATGCTACGAACCGTCTACGAATACTGTCTACACATCTGCGCGTAGTACTACCCGTTTCTCGTAGCAACTTTGCTACTGAAGTAGTACGTTACAATACAAATTAAAAAAATTTAATTAAAATTAAAAATATTTGATTTCACTATATGATTACACAATATTTGACTTTACATCCATATTTTATTAGTGTGTTAGTAACAATTTTTCTAATAAAGTATATTAGTTGGTTAGTGTGGATAAATATTATTTTGAAACAAAATTATTTTATTTGGCCAGTTACTATTTCTATCCAGTGTTGCTGGATAAAACAGTCAGGACGAGCAGTAATTGATTTCAGAACGCTATTGCTGCTGGCCCTCGTAGGGATGCGGCTTTTTTGCGCATAATCGCGTGGAATCCGTCAAAGCAAATTTAAAAAAAAAATATTTAATATTCTTTTATGAGGAAGTATAGTAACTTAGTCGTATAATTAGATTATGTCATCGTATACGTATCACTTATCAAAAATTAAACGCCCACCCGACCCGAAGCCAAACTATAGCGTTGTGTTATCAAATTTGCGATATTTCATCTGCAAAGATGAATCTGCATAGCCATCGGTTGCAATAACCTTTGGATAGATGGCACTGTGCCGCAATAAGCACTCAAAAATTAAAAAGCAGTGATAAAATTAAGCGCTTACGTCAGCCTTTCCGGTAGCATAGCGGTCAGTGCAGCCGCCCGGAGTGCGGAAGACTCAGGTTTGATTCCTTGCTGGGTCGGGTGGGCGTTTAATTTTTTCACTGTATTTTATAAATATTTATTTCAGCTTCAGTGCAGCAATTAGCACTTAAAAATAAAAAGTAAAATAATCTATTGACATAAATAACATACCAAAGTACTTATTTACAAAGTTTTCACAAAAAGATGCTTGTTTGATGAAGAGAATAACTATTCGAATGAAAGAAGTAAAATTAAAACAACATTTACACGGAATCATATTGACAGCGAGGAGCTCGATTGCGCAGTGGTTAACGCGCCCGGTCTGCGAGTGCTGAGGTTAAGCAACTTTCGCAAAGGCCGGTCATTGGATGGGTGACCAAAAATGTATCATCTCGAGCTCCTCCGTGCTTCGGAAGGCACGTAAAGCCGTTGGTCCCGGCTGCATTAGCAGTCGTTAACAACCACCAATCCGCACTGGGCCCGCGTGGCGGTTTATGGCCCGTTCTCCCTATCCATCCATAGGGAAGGCTCGTGCGATAGCAGTGGGGACATATAAAACATGAGCTGATGATGATGATGATGATGATATTGACAGTCTTTGTAGAAAAAAATTATGTACATAAGTACATATGTGCTTATTTTCTAACTTTTTCTTTGTAGCTTTATCAAATTATCTAACAATACTAGTAGTGAGTTCTTATGGAAGATTTAAGCAAATAAAACCCAGTGTCGCAAACTACGAAACTTCAACAACAAACTTGAATGTACAGAGAGCCGCAAATCGAGCTAAAAATACAGCAGGGACGACTCACGAAAGATACAGCTTGCAAAAATAAAAATAGTTATCGCCCTTAGCGAGGGTTGCCGCGCGCTGGTTTGGCTATTTGTTTTTTACATACATCTATATTTAATATTATAAAGCTGAAGAGTTTGTTTGTTTAGTTGAACGCGCTAATCTCAATAACTACTGGTTCGAATTGAAAAAATATTTTTGTGTTGAATAGTCCATTTATTGAGGAAGGCTATAGGCTATATTACATCACACTATGACTAATTAACGCGGGTAAAACCACGGGGCACAGCTAGTCTAAGAGATAAGTGAACATCATCAACGTTATCATCGTCTTGGTATACGACCCTTTTTTAAAGCTGGGTGCTTAGTGTGAGTTTTGTTTTCTATTCGTATTCATTCGATTACGTTTACGGAAACGAAAATTAGTATAGCATTGAAACAGCGCCTCCTGGCGACATACGAGAGTAGTTAAAATGTTGCTATACAAATTCTCGTTTTCGTTAACTTGACCGAATGGCGAATGAAACTCACACTAGGCACCCTATATTTTTATGTAGAAAAAAGTGCCAGTTGAACTTTGAAAGAATATTTGGAGATAGATTATTTAGTAGTTCGGGTAAACCTTTTTTTAAGTATCGTCTTTATATTTCTATACTATTCATAAAGAGGTAAAGTTTGTGACTTTGTTTGTTTGTTTTGTTGATCTCTGGAATCTCTGGTCCAATTCCAAAATTTTTTTTACAGATAGAATACTACATTCCCTGCATAGGCTATATTTTATTTTGAAAGGGGATTCTTTTTAAATCTCAAATCCACGCAGACGAAATCGCGAGTAAAGTGTTAGTTTTTTATATCTATAGACAATCAAGGTTGTATAATATAGCAATTGAATATTCATCTAGCTTCGAAAAGCAAATAAAGGTGTTGGTCTGGCTGCATTAGTAGTCAGGACCAACAGTTGGCACTGGCTGAGGCCCGCGTGGTGGTATATAAACCGATCTCCCTGTGATGTTACCATCGGAAGGCTCGTGCCCCATTAGTGGAGACATAAAATGAGCAGATGGCGATGATGCACTATATACTTTGAAATGAAACAACTTTTATGGATCTACTCGCGTTTATTTTACACTTAATTTTTTAATTAATGTTTATCCTGACGTTTGGAACCCTTTGCTTTCATTTCAATGTGTGTGTTCACGTAAATTTTTGAAAATATTGTTGTGCAATTGCTGTCAACCCTACCACAAAGAGTACCAAGCAAATATATGTTACGAAAGCCCGCAGTTTAGATGTAATATTGTAGAGAAATACGTTTGCTTTTTAAACTTCACTGTATTTGGCACTATTTACTGCCGTGATATTCGATTTTCTTCTACATATATCACAAAAAGAAAGTCACGGCGGAATGACATTGACAATAATCAGCTTTACCGTATTTCTTGCAAATAAATGATTCTCCCCGAATTCGTGATTCCCGTGAAATGGCCATATCTATGTAATGTTCAGGCTCCCTATACTAATTACTGGCCCATTTAGATTGGTCATTCATCAGATTATACATCACTATTTGCTATAGAAGTATCCTTAATTCGTTCGTTATTTAGTTGAATTTCTGTATGTGTTAACATCATGACGTAAACACATACAGTTAGTTATATAACATTACATTAGGCATAACGGGTTACGGTCGCAGAATAATAAAAGATATTACGTATTTACTCTGATCACAATAAACAACACACAACACTCGCGACCACGCGAGTACATAACATCCTTTTAACCTCGGATGTATATACATCTGGAATTTATTCATAAAACAAAGTGGATTGGGCCCGCCGGCACCGCAAACTGAGCTGCAAATGGCTGTACAAACGTAAAATGGATATTTTAATATCAGTTTTGCACATAAACAGGCATATTGCAGCAATTAAACTTATATACTTATATATTATAAATATTTTATACTTATATATACAGTATGGGTTGTCTATTTTGTCTTCTTTAGGTTTACATAAATGTATGGTTTCACATAAACACATACTTACATAAAATATTATCGTATTCGGTATGGTTGGTGGTAGTTCTAGTTTTAAATCTGCCTGGCTAGTTACCACCGTCTTGTATATAGTCCATCGCCAAAATACTAGTCACAACAATTTATTCCGTTCACAAAAATATATCTATGTAATCATTTTGTGATAAAAATTCACTATATAATAAACTAGGATTAGTTTCTGAACGATATTATTATTAGCCCTAAGCCCATGCCCTGTTTTAGTATTGATTTAATTAAGATGATTATTATATATTTATTTACAACATAAATTTAAAAGTAACAATTAAAAGAACAATGAACCTAAAACTAAAAATTATTATAAAATTATAAAATTATATTTTGGGTGAAACTAAATCCATATATATATAACAGAAATGAGGAATCAAAATGCAAATTCACATGGATAAACTAATTATACAATCTAAATCAGATTTCAAAAGCTAGTCATCACGATTTCATATTACGTAATTAATTTGTATCTACGATACGATGTGAAACTTTTAATCCGCTTCTACACGATATCGGATTAGCCGGCCGGGGAGGACTCTGGCTTAAGGCGAAGGGTAAGGCACACTAGCGCCGCTAATGGATTTAATTTTATAACTGCTAGATTTTTTTTAAACATTGCGGACCTTCAGACACTAGGCATACATCTATTATTTGCACTACTTTTAGGTTTGTTTTTGTATTCATTCGCTTACACCAGAAGTGGCCATTGTTTATGAATAAATTCGATAGCCCGTTTTGTGAATAAACCACGCAACAAAAAGTAATGCACAATTATTAAATAAATACTATGGATGCTTTCCTGTTATCGGACGGTACGGAATGTTTAAAAAAAGATCCGGTCTGTTAGTAACTGTCAAATTATCAATTGGTGGCGCTAGTGTGCCTTACCCTTCGCCTTAAGCTGGCCGGAAATTGTTGACGGAGTGGCCAAGCTACGCCCCGCGGCTCTGTCTGCCGCCGACGCGACAGTTATACCTTCAGGCCTATCCGGTGCGCTAATTACACTATCTACGAGGGAATGGATAACGTAGATTTGTCAACGACTTTTTTGTTAAGGAAGGGTTCTCCTGAAACAGAGTGTCTAGTATGAATTTTGTTAACTATCCGTTCGATTACGTTTACGAAAATGAAAATTAGTATGGCATGAAACAGCGCCTCTTGGCGACATACTTGAAGAGTTCAAATTTTCGTTTTGGTAAACGTATGTGAATGAATGCGGATAGTAAACAAAACACACAAGGCATACAGGTATATTTTACTTGAAAGGAGACTACTGTCTTTGTGTAAATGAGAAGAAATAAAATAAGCTGTAGTTTCGATAATGATTTTTTGGCTTATAGAATTGATATTAAAATAACTTTTCACTAGCTTACGCCTGTGATATCAGCTGTGTGAGATTCGGTCTGCCGCAGAGTGTAAACACCGAAAAAAACGGTGATATACCGTGATAAAAAGTATGCTATAAGTTAATATACTTAGCTAAAGCTCTACCTTTGTATCAAATTAAATCCGTCCATCCATTTTGGCGTGATTGAAAAATAAACGTAATTAAAAATACCACATTGACCAGTTACAATATTATTTGGACAAAATATGTTTTGTTTTACTTTACTTATTTGTAACTATAGATCTTTATTTGTTTACTAGTGGACCGGCGGAATTCGTGCCGCTTTAACAATTCCATTCATTCCCGTGGGAATAGCGGGATAAAAACTATCATACGTGTTAATCCAGGCTATAAACTATCTGTATGCCGAATTTCATCCAAATCCATCCATCCGTTGCAGCGTGAAGAAGCAACAAATATACACACATACACACAAACTTCCGCATTTATAATATTTGTGTTATTTGTTCATTTGTCTCGAAGGTTAAATTACCTACACCTTTGGAGACCTGAAATAACATGTAAGCTACTTTTTATGCCATGAAAACATCTTATTCCCTCGCGAGTATGTTCTTTGTGACATCCGTAATTGAACGCTTGCGAAACTGCAGACCTTGCAAAACATGATGGCAGATATATAAATAAAAACAAAAACAATGCAGAGTAAACAACATGACACGGTCACGACATTTCATAAAACAAAACCTTTCATAAAAATAAAAAAGATTTACCTGCCGCGCATACTCACAAGACAACAATTACCCACATGGTTAGGTTTAAACACTATTATTCTCATAATAACTTGACAAATGTCCACCTAAAATGAGATTAGTTTGTAGGCACACTGCGCAATAGATAGTAGCATAGATATATCTAAACAATTGCAGCATAAACCAAATTTTTACTTTATATTCAAAGATTTCATAATTATTATCTTTAATCGTTTTTGTAAAACGGTACGCTATCTATTCTTTATTCTAATTGTGTATTCTCTCAGATGTATTTCAGGTGTTGTAGTACCAATTACACTTAAAACTAAAAACAATATTTCTCATATCATAAAATAAAAATAAAGGGCAGACCCTGGATTTATTGAATATTCAAAATTTAAATATTTTTTTATCAGGCCAAAACATTTGTGGTCAAGCGCCACGCGGAAGCAAGAGTATGGATTTTAATTAAACTTGACAGGACTAAGGTAAGAGATTAAAATATGAAAGACCGTCTCCGGGTAAGATATGGTAAACCATATCGTAAAGTCATATATAATTTAAACAGATGAATTATGTAAGCCAAAACTGACACTAATCGTCATAATTACTATCAGCCACTAACTCTACAGATATTTATCTGAAAACGGCTTAATAACACCCGCTAGCTTCATTATAAATAGATCTCAGTGGAATGAAAAATTCAAACATTCTGCTATCTACAAACAGACAGCTATCGTCTACTGGAGAGCTTGAAAACAGCCCATCCCAGCATCCCCACTAGACAGACATCGAGCGAAGTTTATAGTGTGTACTCACAGCGTTTCGCTGCAGCGGTAGACTGTCCACACCCATGGTAGCCAGCAGTGGTCACTGGTGGTACACAGCCATAACTTTGGTGGGCTTGGGGCACAGATGTTTTACGCGGCGCTCACCGGGGCCTGACGTTTGCCTCCATCCCGCACGGGGTGGATACTGCGGCTAGTGAGGGGCGTACGGCTAGCTTTGGCACGGTCGCCCGGTCGCCCCGTTTTACAGCTGACATTAATTGTAGATGAACTGTAGATTGTGTGATTTTACTTTAAAAAAATACCGATATAAAAAAGTTTGTTGTTTAATGCAATATTAATTGACAAATGAAAATATTAGAAAGAAAGAAGGAAAAAAATTGAAAGCATCCACTTGAAGAAGTTTACGAAGAACACGTTAATTCTTTTTAGGTACAATTGTGCACGTCTCATACAGATTGTTATTATTTTTTATTCAGTTTTGCAAAAAAATTATAGCAGAGAAATTAGTCGCCATTCAGTCAGGTTCTATTCAAACCTTTCATTATGTTTCAAAATTCAGAATTCAAATTTTTATTCAAAGCCATGACTTTGTAAACCCTACAGTGGAGACCTTATTAAAATCTCTGGACTAATTTCCATGGTCGATATAGTTATCTACTTTGTTTTTTTTATGAAATAAATCATTATCGGTCTGAGTTTTATACAAATATGTTTTGGTAAAGTGGGTTGAAAGGAAAATATTAAATACAAATATTGTTTACTAAGTTTACGCAAACACTAACAACATATCGCAGTGAAACACTTTTATATGAATCTACTCGCGTATATTCTACCAAAAAAATTCAATGGCATCCACATCACTAGCAGTCGATGCTGCGCGCGCCGCTCTACCGCACAGCGCCTCACACCTTCATCTCCCTCCAGCAATCCAAACTCAAATTTAAGCAGTCACAATAGCGTTCATTCTCCCAAATCACTACTCAGGCCTTCAGCTACCACCCGGGCACAAGTGATAGACGGCAGCTGTCAGTTGTAAAAGCCTTACCAACTGCGCTATGCCCTTTGCAATTGCACTGGTTGCCATTTACTTAGATATTACTTACGGCTAAGGTTTGTAAACGAACTTTCAAGGCAAAGGTGTTTAAGCATTTTCTAAGCAAGTAAGGTTTATCCTAGGTTGCATCATCTCTGCCATCAGGTTAATTGCTGTAAAATACTTGCCTATAATAAAAAATAAGAAAACACTAACTTTTTTTTCACGTTGAAAAACTTTTTCATTAATTACTATTCGTATGGAACTTCAAGCTAAGATTCTTCGTCGCTAGCATTACATTTAACACAATAGTCAAATCCGAAGCCAACATTTATTTATACAAACTTTACAACTATTTCTCATTCAGTACGTTTTTAGCTGTAAAGAAGAAATGGATGAAAAGAAAAGAACTGCATAGTTTTTATAGAAGTATCGACATTCCATTATAATGTAATACTATTTTAAAATTTGTGATTGGTTCAAATGTCGAATATTGATCGCCTCTTGTACGGACTACGTAAGTACTTGTACTTGGGTTTGAGTGTCGGTCTGGAATACAGACCTTCTAGCAATAACTCTCGTATAATACCTACCTTCGACCCTTATTTACTCAAAACTTAAGATGTGCATTATGTACATTTATGTGGCTCTGTGAATTGTAAAAGTTAAACTTTGTTCCGATCATTATGTTAAGTAGAGAAATGCTATTCACAAACCAAACTGACCTAAGCTAGATCAATCTAAATAGGCTTTTAAGTTCTGATTTAAAAAACAGACAAACACAATTAAAAAGTTATAAAATAAGACGTAAATGTTTGGAGAATGGCGACTAACTATTTCATATTCTCGTGATTATTTTAAACTTCTAAATAAGAGAAGATAACTTCTCTGATGCTACAGAAGTAGGATAAGTTTTACATACAAGAAATTGTAACTACACCACGAACTATTATAACTGATCGGAGTTCAGGGTGTGTTTTTCTCTATCCGAGTTTTTTTTTAAACTACAATTTTCATGATAAGAATTCTCGCACTCAGGTTGTCTCTTTTCTCGTTTCTCTCAAATCGAATGACAAATGAAATTCGAACTAGGGACCTAGTACTCAGACTGAAGGTCGTCCTGCAGACCCGCCGATGCTAGTGACCTGAGCCCTTTGCGTGAACGTAGAGCGGCGATGATGCCATTTTCTCGTTCTATGTACGCCTACTAATATTTACTGTCCAATATCTATAGGCACAGCAGATATTACAGTCGAAATGTGACCGTTTAGCGAGATTGATGCTATTGTTTACTTTTTACACGGTTGCATTAGCCCAGTGAGCTTTAAATATTATTGAATAATGTAGTCTGTTATTTTACCTATCTTTATGAGGTTATCGTTTAATAGGCATAAACGTTCAGCTCTTTTTTTTTGATAACCGTACCAATTAAAATCAAATAACACGTCTCTTAGCTAAGAGCTGTGGCACGATCCTGTTACATTAAAACGTACAAAAAATCTTGTCTCAGTGGCTGATTCTGACACTTGATCCAAATGCTAAGAAGATATGGCCACCGAGACCACCAAGACACGCTTATGGATCTCTTATAATAGCAGACCCTAAACAAATGTCATAAATATGATTCCTACTTAGCTGTCGACTATGTCACCTCACCCTGAAAGGCTCTGTAAATATTGGACACCACAATTTTAACTTTATTCCCAAGGTCAAAGCTAATGTAAAAATCTTACATATTGTGTCCTTTAAAGCGTTAACAGTAGCTGTGTTGAGGATTTATTCTGTTCCAAAATATCGTCAAAAAACTTCGATAACATTTAATTATCAGACAATAAACGACACAATAGCTGGGTTCAGGCCTTTTTACATTGAAAGAGCACAGAGTCCGGAGTTCCGGACTCTATGCCACCAAGATCACGCTTTGAAGCATTATAAAATAGTCGGCGATTCTACCAGTTTCCGATACAAAGGAAAATTCCCGCAAATACAATATGTGAATAAATAACCTTTATGAAGTAGTTCGGGTAGCTGGATGCAATATTATAATGTAAAAACTGCTAATGAAAGAGATTTATTACTATAAATCTGCGTAAATATAAAAAAACTGCTTTCAAAGAAGTTCAAAGTTCAAATTCATTATTAAATCTAGATGCATTAGTTTAATAAAGAGCACTTAAAAAGGTTTTTATTATTTTACAGCGAAGAGCGAAAGCCTTCATACTCGTATATTGGAGATTAGAATAATTTCATTTTTTGGGATAAATAACATGTTTATTTTAATTAAAATTACAAAAAGTCAATTTCAGTCAGTCGGAATTTTTTAAATAACCAAAAGATTGTCTCTATTTTCTGTATTCCACATTGGGTAAGCGCTTGGCCATCATCTCCCAAGGAAAGTGACGACAAGGCCAAAGCTACAAGCACACTTCACCCAGAATCCCCAACCAGTAAGGAACGACTGTCTTACCTTTTACTAACGGAAGCATACAATGTTGTTAGTAATGTTTTTACCGTTGTTTTAGCAGTTGTTGTAGCAGGAGACTAGTAGCTTGCCATGCAGGCTTAGACAAGCCCTTAAGCCCTAAGGCCTAAGGGACTCTTAGATCTACGAGTGTTGGTCATAGCACCAAATCATAGAGGAGGTAACTTGATATATACAGTCATCTTACTCGCAGTTTAATAAATTCAGGAGCTAAAAGTACGCCAGCATAGCTACAAAATAAAATAGTACAATACAAGTTAACACTACCTCCCCCACGCATGATGTATTGGGGAGATGTTATCTTAATTCGCGATTCGGTAACCCCTCCCCACGGGATATCGTTGAATACGATTTTACAAAAATTTTAGTCTAAATTTTTTTTTAAAAGGCATTGGCCTCATACTTACCATCCAACTACACAGATGCACACATTTACAAAACAAAATTTACAACGTATTCTAAAACTAAACAATATACACCAGCAAAACTCCCCGCAAATAAAACGATTCGTCAGACTTATTTTAAAAAATCGTCGAAACAGAACGATCCAAATCACAGCCAATAGAACGCGGGAGGCGCACCGGCAAATGGGCCTCCAATTACTTTCGAAATAATTTTGCCTAACTACGGATTCGAGGCGAGTCAAATTTGGAAGCCTGTCAAGTAATTCCTTTATGATTTCCACGTTTTTAAGGAGGAAAAACGCGACCACGCAATTCCGTGATTTGCTTAATTCGAGGGTTTAGGTTTAATGCTGTACGTGATTTCGTAAATAGGTACGCATTCTTTAGATTAAACACAGAAATAACAATTGTTTTGGAACAATAATGTAGAACTGTGAATTATAGGTAGGTAAAGGACGCGCTAAAGTGTTGACTTACAAAACTAATAATTTTTAACAGACGTAATAAAGCGACCTATGGGAAAAAATACTTTAAATTTTCCAGAAAAAACCTTATTTTTTACTTAACAAGCGCTTGTGGCAATCAGGCTGAAGATGGAACTGCTGGAAGCACTGATGAACTGGCTATCTAATGTCTTTCTGTCGAACACAACAATGCTACTTACGTTGTTGCTATGCGACAGACATATATGTAAGATGGTGGTAGCTAGCTAGGCGGACTTACAACATGCTCTACCACCTACCAAATTTAACACTCACGTGAAAACCATCATTTTAGCAATTACAGATCTTTGAAAATTTCAAAAACTATATTTTCTACTAGTTTTGGTCCTTTAATCGGCAGGATCAATAATCCAATATGTTTAGGAAATATTATAATAATATTGGTGTTTCCGAATTCCGATACTTAATCAACTTATGTATATATATCATTAGATAAGTCATCAACGCCAAGCACAAACTCTTAAACATAGAATGCTGAACTTTTGAAGGAACAAGACGGATTTTTCGATACGGGTGGTCCGATGTCGCGGGGCGGATGTTAGTTCTAATATAAATTGTTTGGATATTGTAAATATTACCTAGATTAAGGTATACGAAAACGTATTTGAGCATGCAAACGAGTTGCAAATAAAGTAAAATTTACATTAACTATATTATCTGGAAAAAATAGTGCGGGGAGGCCTTTGCCCAGGAGTGGGACAGCTATGGCTGATATAATAATAATACCATTAAAAACAAACTTCTAAAAAACCAAGTCTCGCAACTCAGTTCTTCTACCGTAAAAAGTTGTGAGATCCATGTAATACCAAGTACTCAATATTAAAAATCTTTTATGTTTTAAATAAATAGATTGACTTGGCCATCACATGAAAACACAATGTATCTCACAAGTAGTACATATATACAATATTATATTATATTAAATTAGATTGTTTAGTGCGAGTAGTTACTACAAAAAATTACAAAGTTTTAGATAACTAAACTAACTAAAAATATTGTATTTGTAAGCAAAGGGTACCAGTCTCAGCATATGCTGAGCTAGGCTCAGCGCTGATTTTCAGTCTGGCCCCTGGGTTGAATGGTCGGAACGGGATAAATAAAGGAGAATGGATGGATGCTTGTGAGGTTTATTTGAGTACATGTTGTAAAGAGGTTTGATGTGTAGGTGATAAATATTGCGATTGTTAAATCATTTCTTATAGGTATTTGTCTTTTCTAAGATTCTTGTGAGTGGTGGCAAGCGTGGTGATTAAGCCTTTACCCATTAATTGCAGTGATGACCCGATCCCAATGACAGAGGCCTTTACCCGGCAGTTGGAAGGTCATAGGCTATTTACTTACTTATATATCTATTCGTTTAATCCGTGCCGCTTTTTTGTTCGACTTGGCGGGGGCACTGCCGTGCCCGCAGTTAATAATATTATCTATCTATTTAAATTGTAATTTGTTCGCAACAATATTTGCGTAAAATTATATGTAATAATCATAAATATAGCATGCCTTATTTCTTAACTGATCTTTCAATATTTGTAAAAATATTAAGATCGGATATTGACGACGTAGTTGTCGACATTGAATAGGGCTCTTTTGGCTTACAGAGTAAGAGTAGATAGTGTTGATTAATTTCGGCGAGTTGGATTGAGCCACGATAGCATAGTTGGTAGTGCACCTGACCCGGCATGTCATGGGGTGCGGGTTCGAATCCCGCTCGTGGAATTTTTTCAACGCTTTGTATTTTTTCAAATTGTAATTTGTTCGCAACAATATTTGCGTAAAATTATATGTAAGTAATCATAATATTATCTGAAAATTTTACATTTAAGTCACTGACTCGCAATGTCCCTATATCTTTTATGTTTTTTATAGCACCTGCTCCAGTAACCCACTGTTTTCATCCCTTTCACCTCATAATGACAGATAACATAGGTATATTTTTAATTATTTTCTTATTAATTACGGTTTTAAGAAATGCAAAGGAACTTAATTTTTGATAAATATTTGTACGAAATACTACGTCGATAGTTTTATAACTTTTTTGCAATAAACATGACACCTCGCATCAATCTATAAGTTTTTTATAAGTTTAACTTTAAGTAGTTTAATTATTATCTTGTTACTGTCTTTGTTTGTAAATATAAATATAGGTTTCGAAATACATACAACTAATAAACCTTACGGTAAGGATAAGTCCTTACAACAGAAATAAGATTCTGGTAGAGAATTGGAGACTATCGAATAAACCAAATAAAATTTATAACTTTAAAATTCTATTTCAGATCGTTTCTAGCGTAACATATAAAATAACATAAATACTTACATCGTATAAAATCATGTCTAGGGTCGTCTTGTCGGTCACCTGTTGCACTGTCGTCAACGTCAAACTCTACGTCTTACAATAGTTTTTATTATTGTATTGATTTATATTAAGTAAGTACGTATACTTAAATAATAATAATAAAAAAACTACTGCTCAAAAGTCAATTTCAAAACTATTAACGCTCACTTTATTACTTTTTACGTTTGTTTTTTAAAGACAATGAAGGATTTGTTTGTGCCTAAAGGAAAAGTTTGAGGTTGTATACCTACTCGATCTAAAATTACAATAACCCACTTTCTGTTGTACAGATTTAATAAGAGAAATTAATGTTTATCAGATGTTGGTTAATATAACCAATTTCCTTATAATTTTGATCACATCACTAACTATGCACTGTGTATCTGTTATTAACGTTTTCAGTCTTAGCGAGGTCTTAGCAATTCACCGGCAGCGTTAACTGCAATTCGTTTGAACTGGCAAATGCGTTTGTCATTAAATACTATTAAAAACTAAACTGCTGTCATAGACAATAATATTGTTTTATTTGTTGCCGTAGCATGCAGACTAGCGTGCCTTAGCACACCACGAGCGATACTGAGGGCGGGCGGGCGAGCCTCGGGCCTGGGCGGGGCAGCCGCGACAGGCGCAGATTTTAATCCAGTTACAATTTCAATACCATTGCCTGTCTTTGTTTTAAACTTAGTTTTTAAAAGTTTGTTATTCTGTTGTTAACACTAAACTGATTTACTAAAATTGGCATTTGTTTTCAATGCAAGTAAGTATACAGTTGGATCTATATTTGCTCTTAACAAGCCATTAGAAATTCTTCAAGTAGTTTCCTAAATAATTAAAATAAAACATTATATCTTACGTAGTTCCACTTATTTTTTTGCACGAACTAGTTACCTACGTTCTTTAATAATATTATTATAATTATAGAATATTAATAAAGTTAATAGTGTCGATACTTCACTCTTTCTCTTGTCCTATGAATCAATTGTTTTACCTAATGTAATACATTTATCATTGATTAAATTATTGCGTGGAAAAATCAGTAAAAAAATAAAAGCCTTCTCTAATTATTGTACCTGATTGGCTAGCCTCTTTTTTATCTTATATCAGTTATATCCAAAGTTTTATACCTTTCTTGTGTTACATATATGCAAGTAAGATCTTATTTCACTAAACAGTACCGTACCATCTGATAATATTCTATAGGCAAATGTATATGTCTAAACATTATTAAACCCTAAATTGAGTTACTTACAGAAAAGGTATTGCTGCTCAATTTCATAGAAACAGATAAACAAAACAAAAGTGAATCACGTAATGTCAATGGGATCAGCTTACGGAGCTCTTGAAAGGACATCATACGATATACGGCATCTAAAATAAAAGCAAATTATCGAGGAATAATTCCAAGGAAAAATGTATATTTTAGCAGCAAAAGCACTGTCTTTTGGGTTTTATTGTGTTATAAGTAACAATTAAAGATCTTACTTTTCCAGTAAGTAGTTTTAAATATTTTACTAAATAATTTCAGTTTCAGTCAGTTTACTTATGTTACAGTTATCTACATTTATGATCAATTTACATAATCATTCGTAAAAATATAAACTATCTTATTATTAATAGAGATTTACCTGCCTCTTTGGTTTATTGGTTAGACCACCACCGGGTTCACTTTTCGGAGAGGTATATTATTTTATTTTATTTTATTTTATTTTATTCGGCAAATCATCAGCTTTATATTAATGAAATATAACTTACAATAGAACTTAAAAGCTACTAAAAGATTCGCACTGATAAAGGTAGTGTAAAACAGAAAATTAACAACAAACAGCTTATTGCTTTTTAGAGTAGCTAACCATAATTACTGATTAATACACACACAAAAATAAAAAAACTATAACTAATAACTAACACTAAATTACTACAATAATATTAATCAAGGAACTTCGAAGAAACGATCACCGAGAGATTTCCTCACTGATTGGACACTCGCATTGAAAATATCTAAATCTATAGATTGGGCAACAGTGTTGATCCGCCTGCTAGCTCTGCAAATAAAGGCATTTTTCCGGTAGTTGGTGTTACAAAAAGGGATAAAAAGTGGTACAGTACGACGAAAACTACGGGGGACGTTGAAACTTATTTTAGATAACAGATCAGGACAATCCAAAGTACCAGCTATGATCTTTAAAATTAATATAACGTCTGCTATATCACGACGCACATGGAGTGGCAAAATGTGAAACCTTCTACATAGGTCCTCGTATAAATCGGCACTATATGGCAATTTAAGGCGATAACAAAGATGTTTCAGAAATCTTTTTTGTAAACGCTCAATACGCGTTTTGTAAACGTCGTAACAGGGGTTCCAAACCTGCGAGGCATACTCCAAGATACTTCTAACGTAAGTACAATATAAAATTTTTAAAGTCTTAATATCTTTAAAGTCCCTGGAGCTACGCAACACAAATCCTAGAGCCCTGGAGGCACTTGCAATGACTTTGTCAACATGATGATCAAACGCAAGTTTGGAATCATGTATAACACCCAGATCCCGTGAGAACACCACTCTAGGAAGCACTTTACCGCCAATCTCATAGTCAAAAACAATGTTATTAATCTTCCTACTAAACGTGACTACTGAGCACTTGATAGGGTTCAAATCTAAATAATTACTCAAGCAATACGACTCCAGACGATGCAAATCACGCTGTAGTTCATGAGCATCATCAATGTTACGAATTTGTTTATAAACCTTCATGTCATCAGCAAAGCACAATAATTTAGAGGAATGTAAGCAGGACACAATGTCGTTAATATATATCACAAAAAGCAACGGCCCCAGTATCGAACCTTGAGGCACGCCACTAGGTACCTCAATCCAACTAGAAACATAGTTATTTATTACAACTGCTTGCGTTCTATTTTTTATATACGATGAGAACCATCTCAGCAAATCACCGCATATTCCAACGGATTCCAACTTAATCAACAAGCGTTCATGCTGTATTCGATCGAAGGCCTTACTATAGTCGGTGTAAACCACATCAGTTTGACAACCCCTATCCATACCTTCTGTGATATCGTCGTTTAAAAAAACAAGGTTAGAAACAGTTGACCTGCCGGGCAGAAAACCATGCTGAAAACCATTCAATGACCTACCGATAGCATCATAGATCTGTCCGTGGACAATTTTTTCCAATATTTTGGATAGAATACAGAGTTTGGAAATGGGTCTGTAGTTGAGTATATCTGTTCTAGAGCCCTTCTTATAGACAGGTGTAATATAGGCAGTTTTCCAGATCCTTGGTACGGAACACTCACCGATGGACTTTCTAAACAGCAGGGTCACGGGTAATGACAATGATTTAGAGCAATTTATTAGCAAAATGGCAGGAATGTCATCGGGTCCGGCTGATTTACAAGAGTCCAAACCCTTGAGCAGCTTCAGAACAACTTCTTCGCTTATAGAAATCCAAGACAAATGAGAGCCAGGTGTCTCACATATACTGCCACTAACACCGTATTGGGAATTTACCACAGGTGCACAATCATCGGTAATAATGAAATTCTTCCCGAAATAATCAGAGAAAGCATTACAAATAGTCTGTCCCGAGTTTAAGCTTTTATCAATATAATTATGTAGGTAAGTACCGTAGAATGTTGCTGGATTTAAAAATAGCCCCATTCTACCGTTCTCGGCTTGCACTAAGTCCACCATCATTGTATTAAAATCTATCACCATTACAATAAAGACAGCCAAGTGAGTAAATTATGGAAGCAAGTCTTGCATGTCAAAATCGTTCTCTTGGCTCTAGCTTCGTAAACGTGACCGTATAGTGAAAACTCAGACGGTCAAGATAATTATGTTACCTACTGAATGCGAGTATTATTTGATAACGTGAATAAAAACGAAAATTTGTATAACCAAATTTTAGCTCTCCTCGTATTCCACTGGGCAGGAGCCTATCTATCTACTTCAATACCATACCTACACATTTTCGTTTTCGTTAACGTAATCGAATAGCGAATGACTATGCACGCTGAATGAGGGTTTATTCACCATTAACGAACATGGGAAATTGTATGTCATCGTAGCAGCCTCTCCTTGTGACAAATAAGAGTTAAAATTTTATCATAAAATTCTCCTCTACGAGACTACGAGTATGCGAACGTGATCGAATGGCAAGTAAATGTACACTCTTATTTAATCTGTGGTATAACGCAGTTGGTCGGGTGACCAGTCTGCTTGCAAGTCAAGTTCAGGGCTAACACGTGTTTAGGAAGCCCGCAAGTCCCGACACGAGACCAGATCCAATTATAACGTGAACGCGGGATTACTGCGGTGCGCACCGTCCCGTGATTGCAGGGGGCATGCACAACCCACGTGCAGTGAAACGTTTGTTACGCAACTTTTGGCCACAAAACAAGGAGACTGTAGAAGGTCAGAACTCTTTATAGGAGAGAGCTTGCTGATTTCCTCAGTCAACATTTTCAGCGTTACCGGACTTTTTTGGGGGCTGCGAGAAACTTACAGCGTTCCTCACGTCATGTGAAATGAAACACCGTCAGAGATTTTGTAGAGAGAATGGCATCACGCACTAATGCGTGTCCCCGTTCCCTGCTTGATTCTCCGAGGGGTTCGGAGCGGATCGGGAGTTGAAGAACCTGAGGGCACCTTTAAAGGCTAGGGCTTCGGCTCGGGCTCACCGGGTAAGCTTCGTACGTGACGCGCTCGAGCAACCCCCGCCCGATCCTCTAAATGACACTACACATTTACAGAATATATACACTAAACATGCACACTAGTTTAGGTCCAAGACACCGTACTCGTAGAACAAGGGTACGAAGAACGCGCTCTATACCAGGTACAGACATGTACCTGGGCGCTTCTCTCCTCCTCGACGGCCCGGTCGACGAGCCAAGGTCCGAGCCTTTAGAGGCACCCTCGGGTGATTCCGCTCCCCGATCCGATCCGAACCCTTCGGAGAATCTAGTAGGGCACGGGGACGCGCACTAGTGCGCGATGCCGTTCCCTCTAGAAAACCTCCGAAGATGATTCGTTTCACACGGCTTGAAGAACCCTTTAACCCTCAGTTCCGTCGATGTTGCAAAGGGTGCTGGTCCTGACGGGATACCCCCTATTTTAATTAAAAATTGTAGATCAGCACTGGCAAGGCCTTTATGTTTGATTTATAATAAAAGCTTGTGCTCAGGTAATTTCCCGGAATTGTGGAAAATTGCAAAAATTGTACCAATATATAAATCTGGAAATAAATCAGATGTTACAAATTTTAGACCCATTAGTATACTGAGTTGCTTTGCAAAAATCTTTGAAAGTTTAATATATAAATATGTATATTTTCATTTAAAACCTTTTATTAGTAATCGTCAGCACGGCTTTGTCACTGGGCGCAATACTACGACCAATCTTCTTACTTATGTTCATGACCTAAATGTTGCCTTTAACAAGCATGTGCAAGTGGACTCACTTTATATAGACTTCGCCAAAGCATTCGACAAGGTTGATCATTATATCCTTTGCTGTAAAGCTTATCACATTGGCATTCATGGGGTACTCCTGCGGTGGTTGACCTCTTACCTTTCTCGTCGCACACAGCTCGTAGCAGTGCACGACTATGATTCGGTTCCTTATGAGTCCACATCCGGCATCCCACAGGGCTCAAATTCGGGCCCACTTTTATTTATAATGTTTGTTAACGATCTCATTGAGTCTATTTCCAGCAAATGTATCGCCTATGCTGACGATATTAAAATATATCATGAAGTGGCTCGCATTGAAGATGCTGCATTTCTGCAAAACGATATTGATAAGGTATGCAATTGGTGTGTTGATAATGGTATGTCTTTGAATGTAACAAAATGCTGCCTTATTACTTTTACTAAAAAAAAATTCCCTATTAAATATAATTATTATATTAATAATGAATTATTAAATCGCCAGAATCAGGTCAAGGATCTTGGTGTGTGGTTAGATTCAAAATTGAATTATACGTATCATATTGAAAATATGTTAACAAAGGTAAATAAGATGATCGGTTTTATTTTTAGAACTACAAAACCTTTTAAAAAACCGGCCAGTGTGTTAACGCTGTACTTTGCTCTTGTTAGGGGTATCTTGGAATATAACTCAGTAATATGGTGTCCACAATACAATACTCATGTCGATAGAGTCGAAGCTATCCAGAGGCGTTTCCTGCGTAATTTAAGCTCTAAGTTAGGCATGAGACGTAAGTTGCCTACGTATGAAGCTCGACTTAAGTTCTTTGGAATGAACACGTTAATGTCCAGACGTTCGATTCAGGATCTTTCGATTCTCTATAAAATTATTAATAATCGGTGGGACGCTGTAGATTTGTTGAGTCACTTATCAATCAAAACTTGTGGAAGTATGAGAAAATTTAAATTATTCTCTGTGCCTTACTGCAACAATAATGTTACTTTCAATGATCCATTATATCGAATGTGTAGATTTTACAACAATAATGTGAGCAACTTAGATATATTTTCTCAGAGTCTATACATATACATTAAAATTGCAAGTCAACATCACACTACAATCAATAATTTAGATTAATGATGTATTAAAAGTATGGTAACTGTTTTATCTTGTTGTAAGAATTTATGTCCTTATTTCTTTTAAATTGTTATTTTTTAATTGTTATTGAACTCTTTTTTTAGACTTTGTTTGTTAAAAGTATAAGTATTTAATATTTTCATTTGTTAAACTACTTATTCTATGTAAACGCGGTGCGCAACAATCACCGGAATTCAATTTTAATGTGAGAATTAGTTTACCTGTTGTGAATGTACTGAATTGTATTCTGTAGTTGTGCCAATTAAATAAATAAATAAATAAATAAGTGTCTCGCCGCCCCCAAACAAGCTGAAAATGCCGTCTGAGGCAATCGGCAATTTCTCTCAAAAAAAAATCGATCAACGCACACATAAGCACTGCCGCACACTGTTTGTCACACACAGCGAGTTCTACACGAGAATTTCAACAGTCTGTTGGTGCGCAAATTCAAAATGTCGTCTGTTCGTCGCACATTTCAGTGTATTCGGTTAGCAAAGCAAATGAGGAATAAGCGTTTTTCTTTAAAAAAAAATGCTGTTATTTGAGTCCCACAGCTCTTCGTATATTCTATAGGAACACACCCAAGAAACGAATTATATCATTATTTCCCCACTTAAAGATTTTTTTTTCGTTGACTCATCACTATGTACTTGTATCTATGCAGCGACGAAACGACCTGTAGCACAGACGTGTCTAGTCTACTAGAGCGGCGCGCTGAGCGGAATGGCTATTCGCAGCGAGTACCCTGTCACACACAGCGAATTCTCGCGGCGAATGCGCATTCGCCGAGAGTAAAATTGAACATGCTCAATTCAAATCGCGGCGAATTCAGCTCGCGGCGATTGAATCTATTTGCAGCGAATAGCCTGTCACATACAGCGAATACTCGCGGCGAGTAGGCATTCGCAGCGATTAGTCGCTGTGTGTGACCGAAGCTGACACCTTTCACGGACAAGGAATCTCGCGACAGTTGCGCAATCTCTCTTCTGTGGCTGCGCTCGGACTGTTGCGAGATTCTGTATCCGTGAGATGTGTCTAGGTATGTGTACGCTGTTCGAGCGCGTCATGTACGAAGCTGACCTTCTGTTCTTATTATGTGCTTTGGCGATGACGTTGTAGATTTTTTGAAGTGAAAACTTCTTTAGCGGCGTTGTGCACTTTTTGGAATGGGTAAAAAATGTTAAACTCGCGTCAGGACACGTGACCGTCAGAACACGTGACCGAGTGGCTGTAGCTGGCGCGGCGTAATAAATTTTTTTAATATAACTTAATATAACTTTTTAATGTAGGTAATATAAATTGTCATGTTTGTGTACGATAGCCCAAAAAATAAATATTGTATTCTACCACATAAATGAGAGTACTTTTATACTGATAATTAAAGCAATTCGTGCAAAATTATTCCCTAACCATTCCAAAATATCAAAAATGCACAACGTTAATATTCAAGTTTTCACTTCTGCCGGCACTCCCAGAGTGCAACCCGTCGTTTTTTTTTTTTAGTTTTTACATGAGTGGTGCACCTGCTTCCATAGACTATGTAGGTACAATATTGGTTCTCGTTGTATATGCTATTTCAATTTTATTATCTTTATGACTTTTACTTGAGGTTGAGAAAAGCCTTGTCGTATCCGTGGGGGTTACTGTGGTGCGCACAACCGTGCACAAGGGGCGAAACGTTTACGCAACGTTTTGGCGTGGCGCTGGCGTTGTAGAATTTTCTTACTCACTTACTTTACTTAACCCGGCGAGGATGTTGCAGGGTCATTTTGACCCTGTCAATTTTTGATCGTGTGTAGTTTTTTTTTCTGCGATCTTAGTGTTTTGGGCGTCTCAGTAGCTGTTGCTAAGGGACTTGCGCGTGCGCCCCGCAACACTACTCAGTCGGCCGCCGCTTGCGACGGTAGCAACACGTACGTGGAGCCGAAAAGGGTAAATATGACCCCGCCACAACCGCGGCGTAACATTTTTTGCGTGGTTTGGAAAGTATTTTTAACCTAATATTATTATATTTTCAGGTGTTTTCGTACAAAATGAGTAGGCAGGAGCGTGAAGATGAGCGCATACGTCGTGTTTTAATGGAATCCGACAGTGAAGGCGACTTATTATCCGACGGTAGCGAAAAAGAAGATTGCCCAGACAGCTACGCAAAAGGATAAGAGAATTCAGTGGAGAACCTGAACAAGAAGCACCTATCAGAGTTCCAGGTGTACGAAAAAGATGCCAAGTATGTCCTTATGCCCGCCATCGCAAGACAGCAAATGTTTGTGACGAATGCCATAAATATATTTGTCCTGAACACACTGTTTCGTTCTGCCAGAATTGTGTTGCAACTACAGACAATAATGATATGTAGTTTATAAAGTGATGATAAGACTGTAAGTGAAACTGATTGATCTCTACTTATGTACCAAATTACAAGCTTATAAGAAGTTTTCTATTTTTTGTTACTTTAGTGTTAGTTGAGTAATTTTAAGAAAAAGTTTATTTTTTTGTAGTACTTTGCCAAAACTGATTTAATTATAATATTGTATACTATTATGTGTGTTTTATATTATCATGTCATAAAAATAGCATGTAATGTTCATAATACTTATCTTATTTGTGGTTTCAAAATAAAAAATGCCATTTTAAACGCAATGACATACAGGGTCAAAAAGACCCTCGACATCCTCCACGTCACTATTTTCACCACATCCTCGCCGGGTTAAGAAAATTCTAAAACACATGTGGTGCCTCGATGTATTCTAGTATTAGCACGTTGTAGATTTATTTTCTATTTTTCTTGCTCTCCCAAAAGAGCCTTATGGTATCCGAGGGATTACTGCGCTGCGCACATGAATAACCACGGTCTATGTGAACAAAGCACCTGTACAGAACGTTTACGCAACCCTTTTGCAATGGCTTTGTAGATTTTTTTCTATTTTTGTTCCTCTCTAGCGTTTACTTGAAAAAAGCCTCGTCGTACATTTTACAAGAAACTTTGCCGTCTGAAACGTTTTATATTCTTTGCTTCGTTTATATTGATGTCCTTTTTCTTTCTCTGACCAAGAGAAGGAAGCAGGGAGTACTTAATCAACTGAGATTGGAAAGGGCAGGCACATGAACATCCCACGTGTCGCGCGAAACGTTTACGCAACCCTTTGGTATATTTAGACTTTTTTTGCTCTCTTTATGGCTTTTATTTGAGTAGAACCTCTTCGTACCTATCTTATAAATAAGTTTGCCATCACTAAAGTTTAAATGTACTTGATTATCATTTTCGATAACGTATTCGTATTCGTTATTGCAAATAAAACTCGCACCAGGCAACCTGGGAATGGAAATTGGAATATTTAAATAATAACCTGCATATGTGTCTAAAGCATCGAAGTAGTCCTCAGTTTTAAACTTATCGCAAAATATTGACTACATTATTTTATAGTGCGAGTTTTATTCACCATTTGATCATGTTAACGGAAGCGAGAATATGTCATAGCACCAAAAGCAGGCAGATATAGGTAATAAATAAACAAAAGTACGTAAAATCGATTACTAGATAGAAAAATATCTCAAAAAATCTGTAGAAAACACACCGGTAGCATTACCTTGAAAGGTAACCGTTTTCTGACAAGATGCGTTTCGTTAGCGTACCTTATTGTGTCTTTAAAACTACTTTTTTACAAGATTTTTTATATCCTGTTTTATATGACTTACTTTTAAACAATTTAACTTAAATAGTAAAATATTAAATTTAGCGGAAATATCATTAACAAAATATTAACTGTTTGTTTGGTTTCGTTTTGTTTTACCGTATTTAATCTGTACTAAAGATCTATACATTTATTTCTGGTCTGTGGATAACTGTCAATCCTCCAAAGTGTCAAAGTAATTTTGTATTGTAAATAAAAGTTGAGTCGCTTTACGACTTTACATTTACAATAAATACAACTAAAATATATTGATTGAATTATATAACATTTTCTTACAAGTGATAAAGTGTTAACACAGATTTAGATGACACTTGGACGTAAATACCAGCAATCTTCCGGGTAAATGGCTTTCTAAGCGTTTAGGAACGAATCATTAACCATGCATGCAAAGGGGTCTCGGTCGTGTAAAAATATAGCAGGATTGATTTTTCCCTATTTATAGGAATGCTGGGGATGCTCGTAAGGTGTATTCTAACCAGTCGAAGGCTGGAACCTTGTCTGGGTGCTCGTCTTCTGTAAGTCTTCCTCGATGCTTTTTAATATTCGTGTCTGTTACCTACTTGTGATTCATCATTGTGTAGTTTATTTACTTTTTATTGGTTGCACGTACTTATTAATTGATTGAAGCAATTGATAAATGGGTAGTGATTCTGGATAACAATTAGGTAGCAGACCAACAATGATATTTATCATTATTGTACATACAATTTGTTTACAAGTACCTTCACTGCTAATTCTAAATAATTGAGAGCAAATTGTATAAACAATACATTGTCCTTCTAGTTATAATTAATTTACTTCTTTTAATTCTTTCTATGTAAATTATAAGAGTATTTGTGGTGGTCTCATTAACAAATATTGCTGTAGTGTCAGTATTTCAACTGCCTTTGTGGTCTAGTGGCTAAAACCACCGGTTTAGACCCAGAGGTCCCGGTTTCGATTGTGGGGAGTACATGTACACTAGTGAAAGATTCTGGATGAAGTGCGCTTCCACCAATTGGCCTTATCATCACTTAACATCAATCATCACTAATCATCAAAACACTGTGCTTACCCAGCTTATACTCAGTAAAATATTTAACAAAGTGTAGTGAATAAAGTAAAAGAAATAAGTAATGAAATAGGAATATTCATGTATACTGTATACAGACAAACAATATGATTTAAGGTCAGTACCAAATAAATAAAGATCACCATAGTTTTATGGCACTACAAAATCAATATTTTAACAAACTTTTCTTAGATTTTTTTGATGATAATAAAACATGATTAAGTATTGTATATTTATTATTAAATGATTCACATACAACTTTGTTATTGCTAAGTCTAGAAAATAAGAGCCCCGAAACATGCAGTGCCTAAAGGCTATGTTTAAATACGGCTCTGTTTAAGGTTAACACAGAAAGCATTAATAGTATCTTTCTCTCTCTATCTCAATAATTAGCTTATTTCATAGTATCATTACCTTTACATAATATAACTATTTGACTATAAGGGCTTAATGTTAACCTACATATTCTTAACTTAATATGTAGGTTAACATTAAGCCCTTATAGTCAAATAGTTATATTATGTAAAGGTAATGATAATATGTAATAAGCTATTTTTATTTCATTTCATTTATCATACTATCTTTCGCATGAAATGTTCATTGACTTTAATGCCATCTAAGTTAGGAGACTTGCTTGGGGAAACATGCTTAATATTTTTTTATTATAAATAGCAACCCAAGCAGCACACAAGCATTTACAACATCAATTTACCAGCTTATTTAGAACTTAAGGTCCTTTTAATGACGTACAAGAGTGTGAAAAGATGCTTAGGGTGTTAAAACAGAATGTCAAAAGTCCACTGTACAGCTTTAAGCATATTGTGAAAATTTTAGCTAGCTTTATTGTTAAAGCTATATATAGGCTGGTTTCTGTATGCGGTCGCTTACTTACTACTGTACTGCAATAAGTGTTATTATGGTATCACTTGATACTTGTTTCTGTACAATGGTGTACGCAACCCCCATAATAGAACTTAATCTCAAAGCGTAATTAGGCACTCTCGTGTATACCGTGGTTTTATAACTACTGTCTACAAGAGTGTTTTAAGACTAAAAAAATAAACTACATCAATAGTACAGCTTTAGTACTCTCCAAATATCGTCTAAGCTGTATAACAAAACGTCGCCATTTTAGAACGAATGTAAAATTTTCTCAAATATAATTAAACCAATGTTAGTTAATTAGATTAAAATTTTATAATAGCTTGAACCGTTTCATGATTATCAGCTAAAATAATGATTGCTGTGTCCTAAAATCTATTATTTTAAATATAATTTATATAATTATAACCTTAAAAACAAACACTTACTTACCCGTCTTTAATAATTCTCTTTATGTTTTTATGATTGTTTTATTGGCGCGTTAAAATATTGCCAATAACCAACCACACATTAACAATAAAATTTGATTTGCACTTTGTTTTGACAATTAACACCATCAGATTTCTAAGATTTAGCTTGTACTTGTAATTTCACTTTGAAATACATATAAACATATGGTCACCATTTTATTCTTGTACAAAATGTTTCTCGTTTATTTTCATAGTTTTCTAATTCACTTCAAACTCATATTAAAAACTTTTATCATTATAAAATATTATTTGGAGTGTAGTTGCTTTTCCTTACACCGATTAACAGCTCTTAACCAGCTAATAAACAGCTTCTGCTCTCTTCTACAGCTAATATACAGCTATACTAACGCAATAAGTTTTATAATGTGGGCCCTTGTTTAGCTTATAAGGTCTGTATCCGGATATACAGCCTTTTTACAGCCTCAATGTGCAGCTATAAGTATAAAAATAAGTTCAAATACAGCTTTTATACAGCTTGTGATGCTACTTGGGAATATTTAGGAAGGCAATATTGAAAAACTATGCTTATATCAAAAATATGTACTAGTTTATATAAACTAATAACTGAAACTATAACTAATAACTAAATATTGATACCTATTCATCTTTATATTTAATCATCACAACCGGCTATACATGTAATGTATATATACTTACTAATTCTATTGTATTTGCTTACTATCTTTCAGTTTATATGTTCGCTGGCATATGTTCGGTCTGCCTTGGAAGTTGTTATAGCATGCCCAAGAATATTTAACATGAAAGATCATTCTAGGTTGAAGTAGATAGTAATAAAAATTGCTCATTCATAAATACCTTACAGACTGATATTTAAAGTAACTTTTATATCTGCAATGTCAATAAATTACATAAACTGCTGTAAACAATGGTAAAGTGACAGCAAAACCATTTTGGTTCTAGAGTAAACTTATTCCATGTTATATTAGATAAATCTCAGATATCTCTGTCGTCTCATTTAGAGGCTTCCATGGCATGCTATGGGAATTGTGGATTACATTTTTCATGATAGAAATCCTATAATCTTTAATATGTAAAGAGAATAATTACTATGCGGATATTATTACCATAATTGATATTTATTGATTTTAAAAAAAACTTTGAATTGAATTTAAAAGTAGATATTAAAGTAAGGTGCATGAATAATTTTTTTTTAATGGATAATAAAAAGTTAAGTTCGAATTAATAATAAGAATAAAGATGAAATTTAAAAAGTTAGTACACACTCAACTACCACAAACTGTCATATTTCTTCAATAGACTTTGAACTTAATGTGTAGGTAGGCATATGGTTGAACATTTATTGAAGAAATTTGACAGTTTTCTATAGGTTGATGTGCAGGCAGTATGTACTGTACAGTTACAAGAATCTTCTCTTGACTCATTCAGATATCACTGTGCGACATGATCGAGCCGCCGGACTATGAGGAGGTGTGCGACCGGCTTATGGGCGAGCGCGACCCGCTCGCGTACCCGCCCGCCGACGTGGAGCTGTGCACCGTGCCGCGGCGCATACGCACGCTCGCGCACGTGCTGCCCGACGAGGACTTGTGAGTAGTTGGCAGAAGGCGCTGTAATTTAGAACTACGCTATGAGGAGGTGTGCGACTGGGTTATTAAACAGCGAAGAAATAAGATACGGATTTAGATTAACACATAACAGAGTCCTTAAAAGATAAATAAAGTGGAAAGACAATTTATTTGTAGAAACATGATGGCACTGGTAGAAATAATAATGACTTAAGTATGCTATTCCCACAATTTTCTTTAAAAAATATTTTCTTGGCTGGTGCCAAAAGTTTTCTCAACTGCCTAACCAGTCGCCAGTATGTCTACTAGTTCTCTAATGAATTCCTTTTTATTTTTGTCACTTAAACCACATAAAACAGATATTTCATTAAAATTATAATCCTTTAATTCAAAAGTCTTGCTTTAAATAAACAGATCCAAAGCCCCCATGTTCGTACGCGACTGCATCTGCTGCTACACGTCAGACTACACCGTGGTGGAGTACAAGTACCGCCAGTACTCCGGGTCGTCGTGCGGGCGCGATCGGACGAGCGAGCGGCTCGAGCGGCTACAGGCGGGGCCGCGGCACCACTACGAGGTGGACGCGGACCCGCTGGTCGTGTCTACTGAAGAGCTGGCTCCCCAGCAGGTGCGTAGAGCGGACGAACTGAATTCATCATCATCATTGTCATCTCAGCCAAAAGACGTCCACTGCTGGACAAAGACCTTCCCAAAGGATCTCCACAATTACCGGTTTTGTGTTGCTTGTATCCAGCGGCTACTCGTCGTCGTCAACAAATCGTCGGTCCACCACCTTGTTGGAGGCCTGCCCACACTGCGTTTTTCTGAACAGAGTTAAGCTTTAGTTTTTTATGATATTAAGCCAATTTTAATTGGCCATCGGCGCTCATATCTAACGGTGACACTCGTGGGTTTGCCAACTCTGAAGCTTCAGTTATGCAAATAAAAATTAGAAATAGGTATTAAGTTGGTCGCCATTCAGTGTGAATCTTTGCACAATTTTTGGTCCAAACATCCGTTTTGCCAAATGTCCTTATTTTATTTGAAATCGGCGCAATATGTTCCTTCTTTTGACTATTTTCATGTAAAACACTACACTATGTAGAATGTATGAACAAATAAATAGCTTCCCTAAACGGTGACTCAACAGGTAGAGTCTCAGTCGCAGCCGTCGAGCGGGCGGCAGTCGGTGGCGTCGATGTCATCGTCGTCGTCGTGCAACGAGACGCTGACGCCGCGCGGGTCGTGGGCCAGCCTGGACCTGCGCAGCTCGTGCTCCGACCCGCTGCTGCCAGACCTGTTCGAGAGGAGGCCGCCCGACCAGGTCGACGCACTCAACGAGGCGAAGAGGTAAGATCACGATCACGGTATGTCCCCATAGCAAATCGGTGAAGTTTAGTTAAGGCCGCAACAGTCCAAGCAGCAGAAAACCAACTCCTGCATTATCATCATCATAAGCTCGTAAACGCGTATAGCGACCATGCGTTACTGGTTGCTATTGTTCATATCAGGGTATATGCACTGAGCCGAGCAGTCGGACACTTTAAAATGTATGCTTTCCATTATAATTACAATATTCAAAAACGGTTCCACCGCAAATTCTGAAGACTCAGCGTTAAGCTATCAGTTCCTGAAGTATACGGTTCCTAAAGATACTACATTCGTCGGGAGATAAATATACTTGCGTTAAACCTTATTTTCTCCGATTTTTTATGTCTTATTCGATGTAGATTGGAGAACCGTCAAGCAGACCTTCTCGGGTTGTACACTCCGTACCTGGACGAGGACGAGGCGGTGGAACGGCGGCTGTCGGCCGACATGCCCTGCGAGCTCATGGGGCACCGCATTCTTGTAGTCTGCCACCAACTCAAGTGAGTTTGTTTGCTTTTATTATTTGTGTTAAAATTTGTGTGTTCCGCTCGTCTACAGAATTTCTTTGTTAAAAACAACATTATGTATTGCCAGGCCCTCAATTCTGCTGTTTTAAAACGTCCACAATCGTGTGCCAGTGGCCTGATTTTGACAGTTTTCCTATAGTCCTACCCCCTTACAAATAAACAAAGAATAAGGTCCGAATAGTTATTCCGTGTTTTGTCTCTTTTACTCTAATTTGAAATGAAGTTTAAATGACAGAAACAAAACACGGAATAACTATTCGGACCTTATTCTTTATTTATTTGTAAGGCCCCTAATGTCAAAATCAGGCTATCGATACACTATTGAGATGTTATGGATTTAACTTACTTCATCATTTTTTATTTATACTTGAGGCCCAGTAATTTGTTTTTGTAAAAAATAAGATTTTTTATGTCATCAAAATTACTATGTTGACCACTCTACTTTGCTATACAAACTATAATAATGTATGGCATGATAGGTGTAGCAGGAAGGATAGGACATGATCAGATAAATATTTATGACAGGCAGGTGTGTAGAGTTATCCCAAAACTTAAATTAACCCAATTTATACGAGCCCGTACGCTCATATAGGCCGTATGTTCCGGCTCAAAGGACCAAAATTAACGAGCTCCTCTAAATCCGTACAATTAACACAAGAATACGTCAATGATGACATGAGCCGATCTACCCGAGATTGAAATACGTTAGAAGAAGAAGTACAGAAAAGAAAGCAATGTAGCAATGTGTATTAGTGCTTTCAATCCAACTCGCTCTACAACGATAAGACCGCCAAATTGTAACTATTTTTACCCGACTGCGTCAGAAGGAGGGTTATTAAATAATTGTATGTACACACGCCTACGCATCAGATTACTACAAACTGTCAAAGTTCCTCAATAGACTTGGAACTTTATGTACATACCATACGGTTGAATATTTATTGAAGAAATTTTACAGTTTTGGATAGGTCGATCTGCAGTTGTCTGTACATTGTTAAATTTTGTATTGGTGCAAAGAAAGAAGTAAATAGTATAACAACTTAATAAAAACATTCAACAGATTAGAACTCGACGTGGAACCTTTGTTCGCATCAATGGCCCTATACGACGCCAAAGAGAAGAAGAAACTCTCCGAGAACTTCTACTTCAACCTGAACTCGGAGTGCACGCGGCAGATGCTCGGCGCGCACGTCCCGCACGCCGACTTGTCCACGCTCGCCCGCAGCGCGGTGTTCGACATTCTGGCACCCTCGCCGGACGTGTTCCTGGTCGTCAGGGTCGAGAAGGTGCTGCAAGGGGACGTCAATGAATGCGTGGAGCCGTACATCAAGGATGATAAGGTAAGATTTACCAGGAAAACAGTCGTAGAATATACTTAGATAAGATAGTGGTAACTAGTCAGCAGTGGCGAAGGGTCCATACAAGCCGATTCCCATCGGCTTCCCTTTGAGAAATCCCTGAAATACCACCCCACCGATCCACTATGCAAATCATAACATGTCATTAAATATTGTCACGAGATTGTGAAGAGAAATACATAGACAGTATTATTGTTTCATTATTTCAAAGGTTCTACAATTATTTCCATAGCAAACCTTGTCGAAGTAAGCTATCTATCGTCAGCTTAATGTTTTGCGTCATTGCTTTGCGTGCGGCGTGGTTGCCATGGTAATCGGAACATTGTTAATCTTTATTCAAGTAAAGCGAAAGGCACGCACGCGTGCCTTTCGCTTTACTTCACTGAGTTATAGTTGCTTCAACAAACAACAACGCCATCTATGGGCAAGTATTATAATTTTATTTTATATATTTTATTTTAAATTAATACTTGCTCAACAATCGTAGAAAGTTTGAATTTAGATTACAAAACGTATTAAGTACTGTCCTTTTTATAGCAAATTAAATCTTATTTTAATGAGTGAAGGTATATTTTTCGATGTAGAACTAATGATTTGAGCTGTAACTAAAATAAAAAAGACAATTTCCACTTGTTTTTTCTGTTCCGTGCCGTGTGTCCGCCATTATCTCGTGCGTGTTTGGGAAGTGATTATTTTATGCAAAATTGTGAATTAGTGAGTGAGAATCTATACTTTTCGCCGGTTTTTGTTTATTTTACTGTGTTTATCTTATATATTAGTTCATTGTGGCAAGTTTTATTTGCCATAATGGCTTTAATTTATATCGAGTGTTAGTTAACTAACTACTTGTTTAACGAAGAAACTTTGTTTTCCAATGTTAGTTATGAAAACAAAAGGCATGTTATTCAATTAGGCCGTGCTCTTCCAATCATGACTATTAAAACCTTGCATCACGCGGTGAGTGTTTTTTTTTGGTCCGGCTTACCTTCGCCATATTTAACTCCTTGCCACTGCTAGTCAGGCTGTCTACTGACTGCTTTTATGCCCTCGTCATGCTTTCATTACTTTTTATTAATATTAAACATGAATTCAAAAACTATATGGCTTTTTCAACAGCATGTTAAAGAGAGTCGTGCTCCCCTATTAAGGCAAAGGGAAAGGAGAAAACATGTATACGAGGTGACTTTAGACTTGTTTCCTGGCTAAAATTTAAAATGTGAAGCTTCGAAAATAATATATGCTTTTAACCATATCCTGAAGCTCTACCTGTAGGTTAGCTTTATTAGCATTCAGAACTAATTTGAAATGCTAGCTCTGTATTTATTTTGCACACATTTTTTATCAGTTTGACAAATCCGTTTAAAGCGAAACTCGGTATAGATATTTCTATAGTTTGTACCTTTTTCCTGTAAGTCCATTTGTTACGAATAGTAATTAAAAATTAGGATTTTTAGCGTAAATATATTTTTTCCTACTATAAACGTAACTACGTATTTGCTCGCAAAAAGTTTTCAGGCGTTTAGTTGTATAGAATGCGACATTGCAGTACTGTGCGATGCCTGGCCTTTCGTCCGTCGTCGTGTACGAGTGCAACGTTGCCAACTCGGCGATACATCATTTGTCTGTTTGCTTGCATTCGTTGTGAATGCGGTTTATGTAGTAGGTACCTCTACGTAGATTTCATATTCCCAAGAGCTCAGACCAAATAAAAAGTTAAGACGGAACTCTGCGAACAGCAAAGTGAGGCCGGTTTTTTAAATGTGTGTGTTTAAACGGGTGTTGCCATGATAATTCAATTACCCCAAAAGTACAAAAATAACGTTAAAAATTAGCAACATTATTTTTAACGTTATTAGTTAATAACGTTATCATATGATATAAATAAAAGTGATCCATTCCGACGTAAGCTGTTGGTAAAAAGTGGTGGCGGTAGGAGAAAAGAAATGGAAAAAGTGTTTCAGGAATAAAACTTGTCATTATTTATTCAAATTATTTAATTAAAAACCTTTATGTTTAATTAACTTCTTGTATGCTTCCTTTTACTTTCTTTAATCGCTTTGCATCTTTGACTTCATGTCAGGTCCATTTTTTCATTTTGCTATTATGCTGAACCAATTTTGATAACATAATTAAGGGATGAGACCCACCCTTAAGATATTTATTTATTTATTTTATAAAAGAAGGAGGCAAACGAGCAGGTGGGTCACCTGATGGAGAGTAATCACCGCGCCGCCCATGGACACCCGCAAAACCAGAGGAATCGCAGACGCGTTGCCGGCCTTTATTTAACGAAAAAAAACATATACTTAATCAGTTTACCAACAGCGAAGATATCGCGTCGCGTATTCATAAACATTAAAAAATACAGTCGAATTGAGTACCTACCTCCTCGTTTTTTAAAGTCGGTAAAAATTTACTTATAAGCATTACAAGAAACAAGTAACGTTACGTTGCGTGTCACAGACGTCACAGTACCCAATAATAGGGAAAACAAAAACACTTCATAATGGCAACACTTGTGTTTCAAGCAATGACGTCTAAATTTTATTTTGATTTATTGAAAAATATTGGTTTACAAATTACTTACGTGTGAAATATGATTCCATCCCGCTTTTTATCTTTTAAAGATTGATTCTTAAACTCTTTCACAACACAATTCGGCATTTTCACAGATAAATTTATGATTTTTCAAAACGACTTGCTCCCACGAGCCGCGGACCTACACTAACAAGATAAGGCGTAGTTTCGTTGTACGTGTGTGCGTGTAATTGTGTATGTACACGGCGAGGCGTAGTTTGACCCGGCCTCACTTCGCTGTTCGCAGAGTTCTGTCTTAACTTTTTATTTAGTCTGAGCCCAAGAGTATAATCAAAGACTTATTATTAAAAAAGTGAGTTTGTTTGTTTATTTGTGTGATACCCTTTCACGCGTAAACTATCTAACGATTTGTTTTTTTTTTGTTGTCATAGAAACTGTCAAATAAGCGGTACGAAGTCCGCAGGGTCAGCTAGTTATGAATAAAAATGTTTTATTTTGAATGTAGAACCGCGAGAAGGTCCGCGCGAGCGCCCAGGCCGCGTGCAGCCGGCTGGGCAAGTACCGCATGCCGCTCGCGTGGAGCGCAGTGTCGCTGCTCAACATACTCAGCGGCTCGGGCGCGGTGGAGCGGGACCAGGACTCACCCGCCAACCCCAACACCAACAGCCTCGGTCAGTATATTAATCATTGAAAAAACCTTTCTCTTACTTTTTTATTGATGTGTTTTTATATTTTTCACCTTTTTCCTCTTTATGTGTAAATCTGTTTTAAATAAATAAAAAAAAATTCAATGAATTTAAATTATTACAACTCATATAGGGGGACACATTAACAATTAAAACAAAACCCTTAAAGCTAACCGACACCGCTTCGTACATGACAGTCACACAGTCACAACAGTGTCGCACGTACAGACTACAGGCAATCAACCCTGCCAGCGATCACTGCGCACGAGGGACGCACTGCGCTTGCGCATAGTCGCATAAAAGCAGTCGACGCGCGAGTATACCTCGCCCACACGCTACACGTGTAGAGAGACATTTTAGTTTCGCGCGTCTGGTAAGTTTTTCTAGCAATGAACTAATACAGGGTGATATTGCCCGTTAAAAAGTCAAACCATTTATAATAATTAAATGCTTATTTTTAAAATAAACAAATTTTTGTTATTTTTTATTATTGTTTATATCCCCGCCTCCAGACCGCAAAGCATCATCCAGCAGCCTGGAACAGCTACGTCGTCGTGCGGGGGAAGTAGGCGGTTCGCTATCTCGTAAAGGCAGCGTGGAGCGACGCCACCCACCCCCCGACAAGGACCTAGCCGCCACGCTGGACGGACTGAAACCCATCGCCATCACCGTTACCAGCTTCTTCAAGCAGGTACACCATCACTAGATATCCTCCAATCTAGATGACAAGGCATTCGGACCGTCGGACAAGGACCTGGTGGCCACGCTGGACGGGCTCTAACCCAAATCAAATCACCAAACAAGCTCAAATCACCGTCACCAGGTTCTTTAAGCAGGTACCATCATCAGATCGTATCTTGATCATATCCTCGTATCTTGACCGCTAAGGCAGCGTAGAGCGACGCCATCCGCCTCCCAAAAAGAACCTGGCTGTCACATAGGACGGGCTCAAGCCCATCATTATCACAGTGACCACTTCTTCAAGCAGGTACACCATCACTAGATATCCTCGTATCTAGTCCGCAAAGGCAGCGACGAGCGACGTCAACCGCCGCCTGATATAAACCTAGCTGCCGTGCTCAAGCCCATCGCCATCACCAGCTTCTTTAAGCCGGTACCACGTCACTAGATATCTTTGTACCTAGAAAACAAGACATCGCCCAGCAGCCGATCGCCATCACAGTCACTAGGTACCTCTTCTTTGTCGTTCCATTCTTAGCAGAGTGGTCGTGGTCGTTACTTCTGACCAGCCGTCGCCATTCCCTTCTGACCGTTGCCAACCTTGTGCACGCGTAGAAGGGGTTTTCTTCGACTTCCATCATATGATCCGTCCATCTCATCTGCGATCTAAAGGGCGTTCCGGTGCCTTCAATTTTGCCCTGGACCATAAGACGCTCAATTAACGCACCATCACGCCGAGATATGTGCCCATCACTATATATCCTCATATCTAGATCGCGTAAACGTCGTCCAGCAGCCTGGAATTATGACTATGATTATGACAAACTTGCGCTATACTCTTGATAGCAATAAACGGCTCTGTCTGTTATGGAACATAGAATTGGTGTATTATATTATAACATAACCGTTTATTCAAACGATACTACAATAATATTATTTTCATTATTTCACCAAGGAAACGGACAAGCTCCGCGACGAGGACCTTTACAAGTTTCTGGCGGAGATCAAACGCCCCAGCGCCGCGCCCAAGAAGCTCAAGTGCATCCCGGGAACGCTGAAGATAGAAGTGGCGCCGTGCCCCGATGAGCTGCGGAACGGACTCACGCCCGAGCTCGCCAAGCTCAGCCCCTACTGCGGTGAGTCATACAACTCATACAACCATACACGCTCCACATCGGGGTGGCGTAGTTGAATATTTTAAATACACATTTTAACATTACCCTTTTCATCATACGCTATCTGGTGACATGAAGGCTACGTTAAGCCTTTAATTCCTATATCCGTCACTAAAAAACCTACCAACCCGCATTAACTAGCCTGTTGGGCTTGTAGGTATAGGCCCTTGCCTAAATCTAGCTGTATTGTATTATATAGCTTTGTGTTTTTACAGGCTGTTTTCTTTTCTTTTTGAGTTTCTTGCCGATTCTTCTCAGCACAAGGTCTCCAGCCTCGTGTAGACTTACGAACCGATGGCATATTGACATTTATTTACAAATTGCTAATTTGTGGCCTAAAATTTGAATTTTGATTTTTTTGTGAGCCAACACGCTTATACCTTTGATAGGATAATTACAAAAAAAGATTTGCTTAAGGGGGTGCAGCGCGGAATTTGAAAATTTACGTGTTTTTAAGTCACTGGTGCTAGGCGCTGAATAGGTCTTATACATTAAAAGGACTAGTGTGGGTTAGCTTGATCCTTTCACAAGGTTACGGTTGTCTTGGAATTTGAAACAAATACCCAGAAACTGCATAAACATTACGTAAAATAATGATATCTAAAAACTTATTTCTTCAGAAACTTTGTAAATATAGCCCAAATGAAACAATGATCCGACATCAAAATGTTTGTATTGATATACCGCAGGTCATTGTTGTCTTATTTTTCCATTAAAAAACATGAATATGAAAATATTAAGACTTTTCTTATTTTTTACCCAAACGCCTATGATTTTACGAAAGTAAACATTGCTCTAATTAAATCACCAGCCTACTCTGTACAGATATTAGCGTGCGTGCGTATCCTTGTCCCGCGCGCTGTCCCGCCACTGCCACGCGCCGCTCGCTCGCTATCATAAAGAAACTTGAAACTCGCAGTTTTGCGTCCGCGCTGCACCCCCTTAATAAACACTATAATTATATGTGCAATACACTTCAATGTTATAGTTGTACTAATTTATACAAAAAGCTATGTAATATAATTTATAAAAATCCTATTGTTTTTTTTTTAAATATTGTATATCTTTTTATGTGTCAAACTATATTATTTGTGTTCTGTTTCTCCTCTAATAATAACTGCAACGAAGTGTGTTCCCGCCGCAGACGAGAACGTGCGTCCGTGCAAGGAGGTGCTGGCGTTCCCGCCGCGCGCGCCGCCGCTGCCGCACCAGCAGTACCGCGCGCTGCTGTTCCTGGCCATACGCGACCTCAACTTCACCGCCTACACCTCGCGCGCCGGCTCCGCCAGGAACATCACCGTGAGTGTTGTACTACGGCTGCTACGGCTACGACTGCTACGACTATGCTAAGACTACGGCTACAAGAATGCCGTAGCAGCAGTACCTTACCTTCACCGTTTACACCTCGCGCGCTGGCTTCGCCAGAATCATCACCGTGAGTGTTGTACTACGGCTGCTACTGCTACGACTATGCTAAGACTACGGCCACAAGGATGCCGTAGCACCCTACCTTCACCGTTTACACCTCGCGCGCCAGCTCCGCCAGGAACATCACCGTGAGTTTACGCGTGAAAGCGTATCAAACAGCAAACAAACAAACTCACTTTCGCATTTATAATATTAGTTAGAATTGTACGCTACGCCTAGCTACAAGTACAATCGTGACCGCATCCGTCTACTGCGCGACACGAACGACGTGTTTGCGCGACGTATGCATTGTGTTGTCGGCGTTTGCGCTGCGCATATACTGATCAGTCGCCTACATGATAAGTAAATAAACAAATCTTTAGTGTGCGATGGATTTACACGAGCTGTTTCCACCATCTCTTTATCTCGGGGAACCAGACGTGAGCTGAGATCATACCCTTATACTATCAACGTAACGCCTATACGCACAAAGCACTTTACGTCATCATTTTTGACGAAGACAGCTAAGGAGTGGAATTTGCATCCGGTGGATCTGTTCCTGATACGTACTACCTGGACATTTTTAAGGCAATAATGAACAGGCACTTTCTAGGCAAGTGTGCCACTGCCTATGCCGCATTATCACTGTAAATCGCGTTCAAATATTTATTTTATTTTTAAGGAAAGTTTACAGCTATTTATACAAAAAATATTGAACTATGTAAAATCTTAAAGCTAATTACAAACCCCCACAAGTAAACATTTGGTAAACATAACGTTACAAAAAGGGACTACAAAAACAAGAAAAATAGAAATATACAACAAAGTACACTACCATGTCAGTGTCAAATACTGATGTTCAGTAATACGTATTATATATATATACGTATATTTTAAAAATGTTAATTGCTGCCTACGAAAATTAATTTTGACATACAGTTCGCCTAATAGTCGCTGTGCTTTTCGAGAACAGATCCAAGTCGTGTTCAGTGCTATACCTGTTGTAAGTAACACCATCGCGCACTAAGAAAATGTTTATTGTGTTAATTGTGAGTTATTTGCCTATATTGAATTTTAAAAAATAAATTATTAATATGATTACTAATACCCCTCATATCCTTGGGGGAGGCCTTTATCCAGCAGTGGACGTCTTTTGGCTGAGATGATGATAATGATGATTATGATTTAGAATATAATAAAATTAAAAATCGTTTTTTTAGTATCACAACAACAACATAAATAAAAAGAAATCAAAATATTATTATAACAATGTGAGTGAAAGGTATATTGTCTGTATCCTCCCGTGCAGGTGCGCGTGCAGCTGATGTGCGGCGAGCAGCAGGCGGGCGCGCTGCCAGCCATCTTCGGCCGCAGCTCGTGCCCCGAGTTCACCAGCGAGGCCTACACCACCGTGCTCTACCACAACAAGTACGTCAACCGCCAAAGGACTATGCCATAGGGTAGTGCCACCGGTGTTCGACATGGACCAGCGATCGCCATTTTTTCCTTTTATTCATTAAGAATAGAGGTCATCGACTGATTTTAGTCTTAAGCAATTGAATAAATACCACCTGCTTTCTAAATGTCATCTCGTAAAATTTCAATACAACTCAATGTTATTTTTTGGCGACGAAAACTGTGTCGAACACTTGTGCATGTATCTTACTATGTAAAAGAGATCCCCGGTTTTTGGGCTTATCATTATCAGTGACCGGAATAGGTAGGGCTAATTCACCTAAAGTTTAAAGAACGGACAAAAATAATGGAGACTTCCTTATGACAATATTTTTTTCGGAATAACTGTCTGGGTTTCCGGACATCGCATAAGAACATTAAAAAATAATATTAATAATACAGTAATTGATTTTATTATTTATTTTGTATCCTGGAATTTCCGAAAATCAGTAGACGTGTTTTTTATTGTTTTCAAAAATGAAAAACAATCTCGCTATTATAGATTACTGGTAAACGAACAGCATTGTTCCACTTCCGAGAAATTCGAGGCTGCCCAAGTCTTGCAAGACATGAGCGATACAAGAATAGATTTAGACACGCGCAAAAAATAAGTTTAATCCAATATATAACGACGAGATTGTCTTTCATTTTGGAAAACAATAAAAAACGTGTCTACTTATTTTCGGCAAATCAGGGATACAATATAAGTAATAAAATCAATTACTGTATTGATAATATTAATTTTTTATGTTCTCAAGTGATGTCCGGAATCCCGTACAGTTGTTCCGAAAAAAATATTCTCATAAAGAAGTCTCCATTAATTTTTGTCTATGTTCTTCGAACTTTAGGTGAATTAGCCCTACCTATCACTGATCATTATGCAAGTAAATATGATATCAAAAAATTCCTCTATTTTAAACCTGTATTCTGATTGACTATTGCTTGAATATTAAACACCGTACCTGCTTACTCGATCAACCATTGCCAGAATACTGTATAACCGGATTTCTCAGGCTCAGGAGACTTATGATCAATTTTCAGTCCAGTAATAACAGGCCCCAGGTTGTGTCCTTTAGTGTTCTGCACTGTTAGCACCGAATTGATCGAACGTAACAGAGTCTAATTTTTATTATGTCAATATTTAACCATACTAAATGGTGAAAAAGATCTTTGCATTTTAGTAAAATAATTTATATGCGTAAGTTTCATGTAACATATCCTAAATCAAGTAATAATAAGAGAGACCATTTAATCGGTGGTAGTACTCCTTTCTGGAATATCTCGCATGGCTGGCTACCATCATACCTTTTTTACGTAGCGTTTAATAATTCCAGAAAATTTTCTGGATACATAAGCATGTTATAGTTGTCAACTCTTTAATCTCTCTCTCTTTCTCTCAAAATTTGCAACGCGCATGTATACCAATGTATTTACAAATAGGCTTCAGTGATCATCGCCATCAGGCAAATAACATAACTTAAACCGCCACTGTGCTCTAGTTGTTAAGACCAAACCGTCTCTAACCCAAAGTTCTCTGGCGATATATTTGTATTCGGCTTGGTTGGTGTTATCTAAACCACCATGCTATCTAAATTTATTACCAGAATAAGCTTTGTTATGTTCCGACAGTTAAGAGACAAAAAAAGTCAGTTTCTCAGTACTTATTTGAGGATTCCGGTTGAAGTGCGCTTCCAAATTCGGCCTTATTATCACATAATATCTGGTAAATTAAAGGACAAGTACTAAACTGTAAGGAAAATTAAAAAGTACACCAGCTCAGTGATTGCAACCCCCTGCCTAGGAACCCGTCGCTGTACGACGAGCTGAAGCTGAAGCTGCCCGCGGACCTGGGCGACCAGCACCACCTGCTGTTCACGTTCCTGCACGTGGCCTGCCAGCGAAAGCCTGTGGCGCCCGACCAGGAGAAGAATGTCGAGACGCCCATCGGGTACTCGGTGAGACTACCACATAGCTCTTCGATCATGAGTCTGATTTCAAGACCTAACATAGGTGGCTTCCAATCAAATTGCGACGTAAGGAGCATGTTCTCACACTCTTATTCAACGTGCTGTATGACCCTCGCTCCCCTCCCTACCTTAAGGAACATGTCCAATTTCCCAAGCAAAAGTCTTGTTCTATTTAAAAGTTAAAACAAAAGTGCGCTGCAGCGCTAAAACAATATTTTTTTCTGAACAGTCCAAACATACAGCGCTATGAACGCTTCTAGAGTGTTGTTTTCTCGCGACCAAAAGGTCAAAAGCGCCGCCATTTGCACGGCGCTTACGCGTTTTGTTCAACCATGTTCAACGTAGTGCAACAGATTTTACCGAAACATGGCCGCCGCTTCATGTCTCGGCAATTTGATAAAATAATTAGTCAAATGCATGTTAAACGATAAATTAATGCGTACTTACAGGTGAAAAGTGATTCCTTTGGTTTTATTTGTATTTCCTGAGTTGTTTAAACAGTACCTTAGCACACATGAAAGCATATTTTAATAAAATAGAACACATAATACACACGTATTGTTGCGTCTAGCGCCTGCAATATAGTTAGAGCGAGCTGGCTCTAACGCGTGTTGCAAACAATCTAGTTGTGACGTCTTTTCTAGTACGTAGTACATTATAACTCAATGTTTCTCGGTATGGATCACAATCGTGAGCTTAGGTCCAGACATCCCTTGTTAAGGGATGTCTGCCTTAACAAGGGATGTCTGTTAAGGGATGTCTGCTTTTGGAATAACCTCCGCCTGATGTTCGTCACCCCAAGTCACTTGCCACTTTTAAAACCAAACTGCATTTGTATCTCTTGGCTAAGTCTTAGTTTGCAATAACTCTTCCATTATGTAAGTATATGTATTATATATATGAGCTATGACTCAAAGGTTGTCTGGAAGAGTCTCCTAAGAGTTTAGTCATTATATCGATTGGTTGGTGGTCCCCAGTGGCTGCCGCTGTGCCGCAACGGCAAGCTGACGTGCGGCGAGTTCAACCTGCCGGTGATGCAGGAGGAGCCGCCGCCCAACTACTCGTACATCTTCCCCGACGTGCTGCTGCCCGGCACGCGCTGGATCGACAACCACAAGCCCATATTCAGCATCGTGCTCGACGCGTACTCCACCGTGCACCCGCTGGTGAGGCTAAATATGTTCTATTGCGTTCTTTTAAGGTGCTATTTAGTTTGACACAGTCTAATAACTTACTTTGTACAAGCGCAACTATTTGAAAATAGTTCTGCGAGTGAGCCTACTTAAATTAAATCATTTCTTACTTTTACTTTACTTTTAATGTTAAAATAAGGAGACTGCTGGAGATCCTTGAGGGAGGCCTTTGTCCAGCAGTGGGCGTCTTTTGGCTGAGATGATGATGAAAGTGATGATGAAGGAGACTGCTGAAGGTAACCTTCATTCTTCTTCATAAACGCGCTTGAGCAACGCACACACAGACCCTATCGCGGACACGGAATCTTACCTTACCTCTCTCGTCTCTTAATTTTGTGGTGATATGAACAGAGGTCGAAGATAGGTAGAGTTATTTATGTACTTAAACTGATTTCATACAGCGAAAGAATAAAGTGGATATGCCTCAAATCCCGAGATTTATTTTTAACCTAAATTTTAACCTCACGAGTCTAGGCTAGAAGCAAAAGTATTTTTGTATTTATACATATTTATAAGTCAAATTGTTACTAACAAAAATGGATCTTTGTTGTCTAAATAAATAAATAAATTATTATTATTATAAAAAAGGCGAAGTATGAGAATTTGCTTAAGACTATTAATCATTTGTATTGTGAATTAATGTAAATACTAATAAAATTGTATGTTAATTATCTTTGTTTTATTTGTCTTATTTATCTTTGAGGTTTTTATTATTATTTATTTGTAATATTGTTTGTTCGCCACACGGGATTGTCCATTAGAAATCCCGGGAAGATCCATATTAATATCATCATTTCGATGCAAGTACATAAATGACTACCTAATTCCGACCTCTGGTTGGGAACATTAAAATTATCTGAAACTCTCATAAGAAGGCTTGCAGATTAGAATTAATCATTGGTGTTATTGAAACTACTGTGCCCTATTGAATACTATCTTATTCAATCATTGCATTATAAGATCGATATTTAAGTCCATAGTATTAATATATACTACTACACCTCAGTAACCACTTCAGCCAACAGCTATAAAAGCCATTAATGAAGGACCAAAGCCCAGACAGTAGGTGTAAAAGTGTTTGTGGGCAGGACGGGTACATCGAGCGGTTCGCGATGGCGTGCGAGGCCGTGCAGGAGGGGAACATCCCGCCGCGCATCGGCCTCGCCAACATGGAGGCCGAGCTCCGCACCAGGTGCACTATTTATTTCATTTAAAGGCTACAAAAGTATATAATGGGTGATTGTTTAAGAGCCTTCTTTTTAAAAGTTTAATAAAACAGCTAAAAATGCATTATGTATACAAAATCTTTATTGGAATCGATAAACTAGTTCTTACCATTTACTTTTTAATGATTACTTCGTGCAAATGTTTCGACCACGCTTTATTATATTAATATAAAGCTGAAGTGTAGTGTAATAATAATATTTGGCTTTGACCTCCGTCCGTGCAGCATCGCGGAGCTGCCCACCGCCGGCACGGAAGGCCTGGCGCAGTACCTGCCCGTGCTGCTGGACAAGCTGCTGCGGCTGCTGGCGGCGCCGCCCGCGCTGGCCGGCCACACGCTCAACATCTCGCAGCAGGTGTTCAGCTGCCTCGCGCACATGTTCACCGAGATCACGGTCAGTGGCCAGCTTACTTGGGGATTGTTTGAACGTTATAGCGCTAGGTAAGGTTACAAGGCCGGCAACGCATCTGCGATTCCTCTGGTCTGTAGTCCATGGACGGCGGTGATTGCTTCCCATCAGGTGACCCGCCTGCTCAGGCAAACGAGCAGGCCTGCCTCCTTCTAATATATAAAAAAACCAACGAAATGGAACCAGTTGAAATGAATGATATTGAATAAAAAAAGAGGAAATATTGTTGACGACTTAAAATAGTGCATTCTATAGCTTGGAACAATATTTAGAAAAATATATTTTTGTGCTCCTATTTTTTTATTAATTGCATGCTCTATGTAAGTTGTTGATGTTGAATCTTGAAATTATGATTATAATACAGGAATATTAGCCAGCAAACAGTGTTAACAGTTTTAAACAATAAAGTATTTTAGTCTACCAATAGTTCATGGTTATTTATTCTGTGGCGACACAATATTGTATAGTTTCCTAGAACGCTGATGTAGCGATAGCGAGTGAACGGGAACTAGCCCCTGCAGTCACTAGTCGCACGCAGTACACCTTACCGTCAAGTTGTCTCTATTCGGTCATAATTGTGAACCATATATTTGGAGTCAGATTTGTAACATTGCTGTGTGAACCCTTTGTGTGAACAATTAATAAACAAAACATTAGTGCGCAAACTTATATATCCCATCTACGGCTGACAAATATGCAATAAGTAAAAAAATAGTCATAACAGTAAAATTCCATATTATTTATTTACAATAGTTACAGAGAAGAGAGAACATTTTCGAGTGTTTATAAAGTATTATAAAAATAAATAATTGTATAAAACATCTCACTCTGGGTCTCGGTAGCTCAGCAGTCAGAGCATTGGACCGGTAATCAAATCCATTTTTTTTCTTGTAAAATTTTATCTTGTAACTACATTTAGCATTAAGAATGCGAAAATGAAAATAATAAAAATAACATACTCTGTAATTTTTTTTCTACTGCAGAATATGAACGAGGGTGCAACCTGTGACGCTCACGGCCGCAGCAGCCTCATCAGCACCTACATCCAGTACCAGGCCACCATCCCGCGGCCCGCGCTCACCGACCGCGACATCGGCCTGCCGCTGCCGCCCGCCGGTATTAAACATAAAATGTCATACTTATACCATCTATCTTTACAGAGGAAGAAGAGTGAAAGGGTGGGGTTGCACAAAATATCCCGATAGATCGAAGTGTTACTGGGAGATCAACCTCAGCAGGCCCCACTAAGATAAGATAAGAAGTTTAAAAATAAAGATAAAGCACTTATGAATGTCACTATGTCTATAGTATGATGACGTCATCAGACTTAGCATCAGCACCTGGCCATCATCCTGCTGCAAACCATTTTGACGTGATAACGTCTTATAAATTGATAGACCCGGCTGCATGCACGAAAAAGTTCCGCGTTACCTCGCTCGCTAATTATCGCTCGCTAGTGCCGCGGCATTAGCGAGCGATATGACGCGGCATTAGCGAGCGATAATTAGCGAGCGATATCTATGATATAGATATGGTTTTCGGGGGTGCCGATTTCGAATACAACATTTATTTCGAGATCCAAGATGGCGGACGCAACTTTTTTATGTAAAATCAATATGGGTATCATTTCCATGGTTTTCGGGGGTGCCGATTTCGAATACAACATTTATTTCGAGATCCAAGATGGCGGACGCAACTTTTTTATGTAAAATCAATATGGGTATCATTTCCATGGTTTTCGGGGGTGCCGATTTCGAATACAACATCTATTTCGAGACCCAAAATGGCGGACGTGACTTTTTTATGTAAAATTAATATGGGTATCATTTCCATGGTTTTCGGGGGTGCCGATTTCGAATACAACATATATTTTGTTGTATTTTTATTTTTGAAATTTAAAATGATTTTCTAAATGAAGAATTTTATGAAAAAAAATTTTAAATTGTTTCGTTGTCACGTTCAACTATCGTCAGTAAACCGACTTTACAGACAACCAATTTTTTTTTTATATTATTTAGCTGGCAAACAAGCTAATAATATCGAGTAACGTGCGGGTTGCCAACCCCTTCTGGGTTTCAGATCTTATGTTTCAAAACCTTGGCGGATTTTATGACCTAATAAATAAATAAATAAATAAATAATTAAAATGTATCTATTACTACTACTAAAATTTTTACATATTCTTTTCATCATTATTTTTAGCCCGTATCACTGCTGGATACAAGCCTCCTCCATGATACGCCATTCCAGTCTGTTTTTAGCTGATCAGAGACCAACTTTATATTCACTTATTACAATTTTAGAATCTACATATATATTACAACGAATGTAATTTGTGTGCAGTGCTGACGGACAGCACGTGCAAGATCCTGCACGAGGAGCTGGCGCTGCAGTGGGTGGTGGCCAGCGGCGCCACCAGGGACCTCGCCATGCAGAACTCGTGGTACACTTGACAGTCTGTCCAATCTATTTGCGATTTTAGCGACTCTGCTGCGTGACACACGCGAAATACCCATATCATTGCCTATCATGAAAGGGACCCGCCTGCAAAACATCAACGATGCTATTTTAATCGTTTATCGTTAGTCAGTCAAGTTTCAGTGAAATTTTTATTTTCAGTCAACTTACAACCAGAGGTCGGAATATGTAGAGTTATTTATGTACTTACACTGATTTCATACAGCGAAAGAATAAAGTGGATATGCCTCAAATCTTAACTATCTAATTTTTAACCTCACGAGTCTAGGCTATAAGCAAAAGTATTTTCGTATTTATAAGAAAGGCGAAGTATAAGTATGAGAATTTGCTTAAGACTTAATAATTTGTATTGTGAATTAATGTAAATACTAATAAAAATTGTATGATAATTATCTTTGTTTTATTTGTCTTATCTATCTCTGAGGTTTTTGTTATTATTTATTTGTAATATTGCTGACCACACGGTATTGTCCATTAGAAATCCCGGGAAGATCCATATTAATATCAACATTTTGATGCAAGTACATAAATAACTCTACCTAATTCCGACCTCTGCTTACAACACATGTAATTGAAACAATTTTATTTGTGTTTAGGCTATCATAGTATTTATATAACTTAGCTTGCTTTTATCACATTACCATTAAGTATTTACACTTTATACACAACTTACACTAAGTATTTCTTTTCAATATAATTATTTTTGTTTCCTAAAACAGACTTATACAGTTATTTTGTAATACCCTCTAGAATCTAGATTTTAGTAATTGCTGTTTAAATGTAATATGAATAAATATTAAATCAAACTATGATGCCGCGCCGCAAGTATAGCGCCAACATGTT